>JAQPZY010001097.1:752500-1245964 GCA_029931535.1 Margaritifera margaritifera | reverse complement strand
TGTATGCTCTAGATCACATCCAATGTATTATTAAGGAAAGATTACAGAAAATTCAGGCTGATACACAGTAAGGCAAGCTCTTCAGTCTAAGAAATCTCTCATAGCCGCTTTCTCAAATATGTGGTACACAGAAAGGCAAGCTCTTCAGTCAAAGGAATCTCTCACAGCTGATTTCTTGAATATGTGGGAAATCTTCACTTTTTTCTGTATGGGTTTAGACTTTTTACTTCACTTCCATATAGAAATCCATTTTGGGGAGGGGGGATGTTGTCAGGTGGTTAAAGGTTCCCCTTCCCCATCTGTTAAAATCATACACTATTAGGTGAAAACAAGAATGTTAGCCATTTGAATTACACTGAACCACCTCTTCTAAACAAATCCTCTCAGAATAAAATCCTAAATCCTTCCCTGCTTCTTGTATGATTCAAGTATCATCCACTGAAATAGATTACATGCAGCAACATGTACTATGTAACCTGGACAACAAATGTGACTATTTACCTGTTTGGCAAAGGCATTTTTTTATTTTAAATTCAACATTCGAAAATCACTTCATAAGTCTTAGAAACAACTGTAAGTGTTATTCATGACCATCCAGTTTGAAAGCTGCAACATCATATCTGTCAAACGTTTGGTACTTTACGTCTTTAAACAAAAAACAAAAAAAAAGCAATATGAAATTACTCACTTTACACCTTAAAACCTTTGAAATAGATCCACTGCCGTATTATTTGAAAAATTAAAAGTATAAAAATTAGAAGCATACCTACATGTATATGACTTCTGAACTTGCCTCAGTTGCAGTTCATACTTCACTGCATGAAGACAATTGTAGAATTTGATATGCTAGAAGAAAAACAGTCCCTAACAAAAACAGAAATTAGATTAACAAGCTTGCATGTAATTTATCATCAACTGTCCTAACTTAGTGTTTATCCTTGATTCGTGCGCCATGTTTTTCGTGACCTCACACGCTTGTTTTGAGATCCTGACGTAATCAACTGGGTCACTAGCATTTGTTGACAGTAACAGTAAGTGCTGATTAAGACATATTTGAATACCTAATACAAATCAAATTGAAAAATACAATGAAAATGGCATATTTTACTCATGCCATACACTTTGTGGCCCTGGAGTTGTGTTAGCCATTCAAGCCAGGGCTACTGCTCACATGTTGGTTTTCTTTACCTTTTGATTAGCGGGAAACCGAAAACAGATTTTTTAGACGGCAAAGGCAATGTAAAAATCTGGTCATTATAACATGCACTTCTTATATCATGTTAGAAAAGATAAATCCAATAAAAAACTATATAGTATGCAATTTTTCATTGAAATATTTTAATATAACCCCCCCCCCAAAAAAAAAAAATGTGTGTTTCCTATTGCACTGGTTTTAAAATTAGGATCGGCAGCTACTTTTTTTTTTTTTGTTAAACATTATATATAAGTCAAATAATATTTAAAGCGCTTCAAAGTACCAGGCATAACTGGCTCAATTAGATGCAAAAATCGATTTCGGCAATGTGATTTTGTTTGAAGAAAAATTTTTTTTTTTAAAAAAAAACATTTTATATAAATCAAATAATATTTATAGCCCTTCAAATAACTGTGCAAAACCGGCTCAATTAGATGCAGAAATCAATTTCAGCAATGTGATTTTTTTTTATAATAAAATGTTTTTTTTTTGTTTTTTTTCAACATTATATATAAATCAAATAAAATTCAAGGGCTTCAAAGTACTGGTCAAACCAGCTCAGTTAGATGTACAAATCAATTTCGGCAATGTGATTTTTTTTTTTATAAAAAAAAAAAAATTGGGGGGAGGGGATGGGGGAAGTGCTAGGGTCAGCAATGTGAAACAGGGAAAGTCAGCCGATTAGAAACATATTTTTTTTTTTTGGCCTAAGGGAACAGAATCTATGTTATGAAATAGCATAAACAACAAATCTTTTAAAACTTTACAGTACCTTAAAATATGACAATTTTATCAGACAGCTTGAAAAAAAAGCATCATTTTTTTTCTTTCATATTTTTGCCATCATTATTTATAAGTGTTTTATTGCAGTCGATATTGGTTTGAAAGAAATGATTTGTATTGCATATGCAAATATTAATAATACATGGATATCATACACGATATATTTCTAGAGTAAACATTGACCTAATTGTCACATTCCAATCTTACGTCACGTGACCTTTATTTCAGGGGCACGAACCACAGATTACTTCCGGAAATAGACACATTTATACACGCTCGGAAAAACGGCAGCTCGCAAAGAATTTGGAGAGTTTATGAATAAATTAAGCAGATGTAATTTAACACTTTCTATGGCGATTTCTATAGTTTCTCACAAAATTATAATATAAGCGTTAAAATTAACGTTGAGGACACGAACCATGGTAGATCAAGGATACTAATCTCGTCACACTATTCTCGATAACTGACAACATTAATGGATCGAGAACTGCAGTTTGGCAGGCGAAGCAGTAAATAATAATGATCTGAAAAATTATCGTCTCAATGATTGTTAGGAGCAAGATTACAACGTCATTGTTTTTGACGTATTAAATCGTGGGTGCAAAGCTGCAAACTGCTGTACCCGTAAATAGGCAAAATGCAATACGGTCTTGATTTTATTCACCAACATGATAATTCTATGATTTTAAATTATCTCCTGGTTTCTATGATCAGTTGCTGCACATGTATTGGTATTGCTTGCAATGAAATTTCCCGAATTAACGAGCTTAATTTAAAAATGGCGCTTGTTTGAAAGCGAGGCTACCATGGTAGTTGTGTGTTGTAGTGTCTTCAAAACATCATGTGCATATTTTGTGATCAGTAAACCAGTCTCCAGACTGTAAACAAGGGAAATAACCGGCGTTATTTTCTCGATCCCGGATTAGGTCTCAGTCGCGGAAAAGCACATTTAATCTTGTGATTTTATTTTATTATTTGATTTGGTTTTTGAAAGCAAAATTCTTGAAGCATAATTCTTTATAGAATGCTGGGAGAATGGGATGGGTCTCTAACTCACATGAGAAAAGCCAACTTAGATCAAATCTAAAATGTGTCTGATCAGAATCGAAGTCCAAATTTCTCACGTGAGAAATTAGAACTCTGCCTTATTTTCAAACATAGTCAGATGTAAGGTGAACGAATATTTTCTAAGTCATACATTCTCATGTGGACATTCAAATTCTCACGTGAGCAAAATCTGCACATGAGAAAATGTTATTAGTTTTTCAATGGCTCACAAGATCCAACAAACTGCACACATGAGCTTGCAAAATCTACCCAATTTGCATACGTTTCTAACAAGGTTCTCATGTGAAGCTTATGAGCAGCTCATGTAAATTGGTGAGATTTTTCTGTACGGGGATGAACATCAGCCATTTTTTATTTATGACAATTGTCCAGATGCAGTTAATTAAGTTGTGTCCTATAATAACCTGCAACATTACACAATTCAAAGTGTCACATTTTGTCCTTCATTGTCTCTCATCATAGTGAAAATTCAAATTGGGACTTTTTGTTCTGTGACAATCTGTCTGTGCATGACATCTGTGATGGAAAATCAACTTCTATCATTCGTTTTTGCTCTGTCTCTGTCTGTCAGTTTGTCTCTTTCTCTCTATCTCTCCCTCCCTCCCTCTCTCTCTCCCTCTCTCTCTCTCTCTCTCTCTCTCTCTCTCTCTCTCTCTCTCCAGAATTTCTGTATTATGGCTGTGAAAAGAAGTTAGATACACCTTACACACATACGGACATCTTTGCTATATGCTCAATATCCATTTCTACCATGTGCATGAAAACAACTTTCCTAAGAAGCTGATACCAAGGTGACTGAGCACAGGACCCATAAAGGGATGTAATGTTCTGCACTTTCTGTTATGAGTCTTAGGAGAAATATGAAGTGCACAGACCTGTGAAATTTAGGCATGATCAATACAAATTTTATTACTGTGATAATAAGGATCACTGAAAAATCTTAATTTCAAGATCTGTACATGATACACCATTTCGAATTATCAACATGAAATAGCAAAATTAACGCAGTCAGAGTAACATAAACTCACCTGATCAAGATCTTGGTCTTTTGTGAATGAAAAAAATTGTTTTGGTGAAAAATTTAATCTTTTCAGACAAGAAAACCAAAATATTCATTGTGAAACGTTTCTGCCATACACCCTGAGCAACTGCAACAATAATAATCAAGGATAAACAATTCCGCTGATAAACTATTCATACAGAAAGATTTATATTTCTATGACCAGCATGCTGCTTATTAAAATACACTAAAGTACTATAACACACACACACACAGAGAAAATGTTAGTAGAAATCATACAAAAGGATAAAAAGAGCAATTTACTCCATGTGTATAACTTATGTCAGAATAGATAAGAAGTCTAAGTTTGTCTGCAATCTCAATCATACATGTACTAATATGTTTTATATCATAGGCTGTGTATTGCAATAGCTAGCAATATATGACGTGTATCATTTCAACTAATGTAATGATTGAACACACACACACACTCACCCATATATATATATATGACGTGTATCATTTCAACTAATGTAATGATTGAACACATATATATATATATACTTATCATGAAAAATAAACATTATTTGCAGGCAATTATTTAAGTTGAGTAAGTCTTGTTTATACAATGAAAGGCCATCCATCACACAAAGCAAAACACGTTTGTCCAGTATTAGCTTATCTTATTCTTATGGGATTGCCAGCATTAGAACATTACATGCTGAATCTGTCCCATTTTAAATCTGTGTACAATAGTCACACACTACATGTTTACTTAATCTGTCAGCAAACAAATGTCCAATGAGCATAAGCATTGTGTTACGTCTAGGGGTTATGTAACAGAAGAAAAACTCAAACAAGCTTTCAAGATTTAAAAATATAAATCTTTAATTTCCTAAAATATAAAAATATTTCAACAAACAATTAAAGTGAAAGAATTAAAAATAACTTACAGTATAGAATATCCTAAAAAGTCCTAAATTGTTTTAAAGTTCACTTCCGGAAGTTAATCCAAGTATTCCGGATGTAGTATTCCGAATGAAATAGCCTTTGCTGTGCTGATATGTTGATAAGTTTTAAGTAAATCCAAATAATCCTTGTAAGTCTGGAATCTCACAAGTAATGGAAATGTTCCCGATAATTCCACGGAACTGTATATTAATTCAGATGAAGAACAATACTGACTTCTAAATGTATTGTATTAATAATGAATCTTCAAAGTAAATCCCACACTGAACTGACAATTCAATATGACCTCTCTTCTCTATGTAACTGTAACAGAATGATAATCACAGGATTATTTGCTATATATACATCATCAATGCACAGAATCGAATAAACCCATTACGCAGTTCCTGACAGCATTCGATGCCTTTAGAAGCCTAAGGAATGTATTTATTTCCAGTAAACACAATTTTATTCTCAAGAATGCTATATTAGACTTGAATTAACAATCAACATCATGTTGTTTACGATGAACTAAAAGTACACCTAATCCAGATTATGAGCTCGCGCCAGATCACGTGACACTACCAGCGTGTGACCATTTATCGATTGAAAAGTTGCCTTATGTATACTCATAAGGTAACCGCGGTTTAGACTAAGAACAGAGATCATAAACTAATAAATTATATCATTATAAAAGGGAAAAGAGGTATGATTCCGTAAACATTGTCACGGCAAAGTCTCCGTATAATAAACTTTAAACATACTGTGCTGATTGCGCTTTTTAATTTGTTTTTCAGTCATGCTGAGCACGCAAACCCATTGAGTGTTAAGCTATACCTTTTCACTCAAGAAGGTGCAATTGCACATGCATTTTCAGATATTTAGGGTTATATCCCTGTACACATGAATGGCATGCTGTGTATAATGGTTTCGTGTTGCGTGTAAAAGGTCTCATCAATGCATAAAATAACTGTGCTTGTATTTAGTGTGATCAGAAATTGTTTGGGATATTGGACACTGAGTATAAATACTATGTAATTACTTGGTTGTGAAAAGTACACTGAACAATGTTCTATTTTTGTTCTTGTTAATAAAAAATGAATGTATGGACAAAAATATGCTAGCTGCTTGGCCTACTCTTCCTTTTCCTAATAGACTGGGAAGGAAAGATTGGGTCGTTTGACATTTTCCGCTTGTAGTCCTGAACAGTGGGTATCTGGCTGCTTGACCTCCTCTTCCTCCTGGTGACCCCAGCTAGAGGGAGCTGGCTAATCAATCTCAACTTCTTCCTTCTGGTGGCCCTGACTGGGGCTAGCTAACAACTCATCTGTTTTTTTTCCTCCTGGTGGCTCCAACAAGAGGGAACTGGCCGCTCAACCTCATCTTCATGGTGGCCCAGAGCATATGGTGGTAGCGGCTTGATCACTTCCTCCTGGTGGATCTCAGCATCAGCATCTTTCTCCTGGTAGCTCAGACATGGGCTACCTAATTGCACAACTGCTTGGTGGATCCTATGGGAGAGCTGGATCTACTCATCCTGTTCCACCTGGTGACCGTGAAAATGCTACAGTAGACTGGTGATCACTGGCCTGTCTAATATTATCCTAGTAAAAAGCAACCAACTGGCATTAGTAGGATACTTTCTGTATATTGTTTCAAATGCTTTTGATTGTATATATGATACAAAACAATTGCTTTTTGATAAAGTTGTGCAAAGGTTTTTCTATATTTAGTAATGGTATCATCACTTGTATAAATTTGAAGGAACTTCAAGCTTGAATAATTTTGTAACATACAGTCAGGTGAATGAAATAAGTGGCAAGGGAAAACTTTTAATAAAACAATTATAAAAAAAAAACTTAATAAAATATTTAAACAAAATAAATAACCATACCACTATAATATGTATCATAATTTTGAAAGTATAAAAACAATATTATAAATTAATTCACATATCTGAAGCTGCTCCTATAATGTAAACACTTGCATATCTAAGCAAACTTGTATTCAGAGATTTTTATTCAAACTATCATCCTGATGTTAGCTTTAATTGCACTTACTTTCTTATACTTTGTATTCTGGTCTATATTATGCTTAAAAAGAACTGTCAACTCCCTAATTATTTTGATTGTACACAATCGGAACTATTTGAACATATTGCAACACATTAGTAAATCTAAGAACTGAAGCATCTGCATGCCAACATTCAAACAGTATTTTGAAATAAACTTGTTCCTGCAAGTATTATGGGTAAATGCAAGGATTACACTTTATTTGATTAGTCAAGACTTTGCTATTCTGATTAACATGCAGCTCTTAAAATTAATTATAAAAAAAAATAAAAACAAGCATAAATGCAATGTTAGCCAGAAATTACTGCCCTCGCTTTGTTACTGCAACTGACCATATCATAAGGCCAACTGGTCATGCTTTGTAGATACGTCTCTACAACAATAAACATCTTTTCATTGAATTTTGTCTAATTTCTCGGTTGGAAACACTTAGAATCATGTCGAAAATTTGTTCTACCTACTTATTTAAATCCATTAGATAACATGAGGAAGAAGTGTCACTAGATTTTCTTGATTTAATCCATTAGATAACATGAGGAAGAATTGTCACTAGATTTTCTTGATTTAATCCATTAGATAACATGAGGAAGAATTGTCACTAAATTTTCTTGATTTAATCCATTAGATAACATGAGGAAGAATTGTCACTAGATTTTCTTGATTTTCAAAATGTATGGTAGCAAAAATATTAAAAACTATTTTTCACCATGAAGCAAAACCATAAAACTGCTTTCAAATTTGCCACTTGATATTATTTATTTAGAACATGAATTTACTTAATTTACTAAATCTGTAGAACAAATGCTCATTAAGGATTGAGACCTCAGGATGATATCCACTAATCAACAAATAACAATCCATTTAAAATGTTGCTACAGTAATAAATGCCAGAACAATAATATGATGCCTTTTTAAAATTAGCTTCTGTTCCATTTTTTAAAAATGAAACTAAATCTATGCACTTTTAGAGTGACTACAACTCTCTGTGAAACTTTTGCGATACATAAAAGTTATGCACGTATATACCAAGTTTTATCAAAATCTGATCGAGCACAGGCAATCAGAAGCAAGTTGAATTAATATGCATTCATTCATGCAGTCAATTTTGGGAATTAGAAGGTCTTGGCACTTTAATTTTACATGTCTACAATGTTAAATGAAACTTTCTTTATCGTAACTACAGTAGTAGCTACTGTCTCCGGAAAAGTAAATTTAGAACAATTTCCTCTGACACTTAAGTGCAAAAGGAAACAGACACTATTTATTCAATGACTTCAATGCCGATCTTTCGTTAATAGGATAAAATATGAAGTTCAGGCAATGCTTATAGAAACTCATCACTAAGTACTAAACTCTCGTAGATGTTTGTGATGAAAAATATCAGTATCTGTAGCTATTTCAACTTTGAGCTAGATATGAATTTTAAAGGTGTTTGATTATAAACTGTTCATGTTTGCCCATGACTTGGGAACCATCTTTTTAGAATTTTCCACTTATACAGTGACTATGCATGCAGTGCATAGTGACTAGACAAAAATGCATTTCTATGGTTAAGAACAGGTCCATTTAAAAAGAAGACAGAATTGAATATTTAAACTCCTTAACTGTCCTCCATTGGCTTTACTAATTTAAGACACAATATATCTATATACTCTTTGATATAAATGTTTTAAGTGAGTTTTGAAGAAACTTTGTTAGGTTCTTGAGACGATTTTCAGCAAAAACTAAGATATTGCCGTTCTTTTGTAAAAATATATAACTTATCACTATATCTTAAAGTTATAAGTATATAAGAAAAGAAATTAAAAAAAATGAAATAGAATGGTTACTTAAACAGAAAATATTTCCGATATACATGATTTTAATTCAGGTCTAGACTTGTTAACCATGCTTGTATTGCCATTCAAAATAAACTAACACTAAGGAACAAGGAATGCAAACAAAATAGTATATTGTTACGACTCTAGGTTTTAAAAAAAGATGCAACAGAAACAAAGTTAAACCAACAAATTAAGTAATATTAATAAGCAATTTATTCTCCTATAATGCAATGTGAAATTCAAGAGATACGTACAATATTGTGAATCAAATCCCGAATAATCCTAAATGTCCTAATCACAAATCCAAAAATATAGAATGTTCCGAATGTTCCGAATGAGTTCCAATAGTCTTGAATGTCCTGATATAACACAATGATGCAATCCAGAATGTCTTTGAATGAGTTCACAAAAGTCCAAAGTAATGTATTAATTCAGAAGTCAGTGAGCGATTTAGTAATTCCAATGAATATATGAAATAAATAATTCCTCTCGAATTATATCTGATTTCAACGGCATAAAGTATAAAATCTGATCTCAAATGGATTCCCACAGACTGATCTAAAACAGGAATTAATTATTTGTTCACCAAATCCGTATTTATACACATTTTCACTTGACCTATATCAACAGAACCTGAAGCAATAAAATGGGAAAAGGCCAGTCTAACGGTCAAGACGACTGATCTTGAACTCGAATTCTTGTAAACGGCCTGTTTACTAATGATCAGAATCTAAAGTGCTACTTACCTCTATAGACAAGATTTAAACACATACTATAGATTAAATATACATAACAATACAAACATGGTGTATTCATTTCTACATTGTTGTAAAATTTATTCTTAAACCCTCCACATCTCTCCAACGCTAAGTTGCTTATTATCCAGAAATAGCAACATGTTATTTGAAATACACCACAACAGCATTTTGAAATAAAATAATGTGTGTTCATGCTATAAGCAAGCAAGCACCGTAATTGTAGTTCATACATCGGAGCTAATACCATTAGAGACTATTTGTTATTACAATTTAAAATGGAAATGAAAGTTGTTTTCTTGGATGGTGACAAAATAAAATGTAACCTCCATTTTTTAAACACTTGTTGAAAAAGGACTGGAAATTAAAGGTGGAAGATAGTCAAGGGTTTATATCCATGTAGGTAATATGCGCGTGTACACATTTTACTAGAAATAGTTAGTTGGTTCCATCTTTTGACCCTAAAAGTGAATTCTCTTAAAACATAAATATTGAGCTTTAATGTTATTATGATGCACAAATATGTGCTAATCAATTTCACTCACCTATAGAACAATGGGAAATCTCTGAGGTAACAGGATGATACATGTACAATCAAATCTAAACTCGTACAATTTGTCTATAACCTGTGCTTAATTGATTGGTATAAGTGAGACAGGCAAAACAAAAACTGAATTAATTCTTGAACAAGCAACGGTGACAATAGAATAGAACAATTAAATTTACCTTGTGTATCACTATTTTGAGAAGAAAATTTAACATCTCGTGGCGACAATAGAATGGGACAATAAAGTTTATCTTGTGTATGACCATTTTGAGAAGAAAATTTAACATCTCGTGGCGACAATAGAATGGGACAATTAAGTTTACCTTGTGTATCACTATTTTGAGAAGAAAATTTAACATCTCGTGGCTACAATAAATGGGACAATTAAGTTTAACTTGTGTATAACTATTTTGAGAAGAAAATTTAACATGTCGTGGCGACTATGTGGGCTAGTGTTCAGGTTTATATGCTGCTTTTCCTGAACAATGTAAGTATACAAATCATAATATTTACTTTGTGGGTACTCAATTAACAGAAGCATTCACTTGCATAAAAATCACAATGACGTATTTTTTTAAGGCGAAAGCACATAATCTCGTGTGTGTGCGTAAGAGAGAGAGAGAGAGAGAGAGAAGGGGAGGGGGTGGGGAGACGGGAGGGAGGGAGTGAAAGAGATCAAGGGTTGATGACTCTCTATTTTGTTTCCCCCCCCCCGTATAAAATGTGCTCAGACAAGTGTCACTCAGAGTCATCAGCTAATGAAATGTATACTTGTCATTAATAATTTCTGGGCTGCTCGATAGAGACACTGCTTTCTTTTGTGCAACTTGAGGATCAACAACACATATAAAACACATATCTATATTTACTGCTGTGTATATATGGGCTTCCTCTATGTTCTTTGATGTTCACACTAATTTATTCCAAGACTTTCAAATCTATATCCTTGCACTCACCATAAATTCCATGCATCCTGAGTATTGCTGGTATCAGGAAAACCAGCATGTCCCAGCTGTACCTGGATGAATCTGCATATGGCAATGCAAGACGCTCCTCGGTTTGTCCTGCAAGATCTACGAACATATTACCAAAGTTTGATAAGTGCTGTACCAGTCAATTTGTACTGCATAAACTTCTGCTGACATGATAAAACAATGGCAACTGTTAAACACTGTTGAACTAGTTCATCAGCAATCTTTGTATTGAGCTTTCACAAGAACCAGCCAAAACATCTGCACTCAACAAAAGAAACTATCAACCGATTGATTCAACAAAGATTTAAATCTTTACAATGGATTAAATGTGAAACATAGTCACACCTAACGCAGGGCAATCAAAAGTTTGTAAATTTGTATTAATAAAATTAAATTACAAACAAACATTTAAAACATCATTTTCCTTCATTTTCTTATATCGTTAAGGTAATTGTGTATGGAGGAAGCATTATGATAACCAACCATTTTTACTGACTGGGCATGTACAGCCGACCCAAAGAAATCTGTTTGAATTAGTTCATCACATTGGGATTAGTAGGAAATGCATTCATGTGACCAGGTGATGAAATAATTAATATATAAAATTTAATCATAAGTTTTTCTTCATTCAAGATGGCATACAAATCAAACAAGATTTTGTATGCCTTGTATCGTATGTTTTAAATGAAAACCACACAAAACGTTATTGTCCTTTCTTTAAGATAACATTTTGACAATCGATTATAATCTAAAATATTCAATGAACGGTTCATAAAGTGATATTAAAACTCATCTGTTACAGCCAGATTGAAGAAAAAACAAACAAATGGCCAATTCCTGCCCTTTATTTGAAAAAGTGAGCCAATGGTGTGATCATAATGGGCCAACCTTATAACAAAATGAGATAGCAATTAGTTGAACCATTTTAAAAGGTTAATTTCATGACAACCCAAATAAATAACCATATTTAATATAGGATTCTCCTCTTTTGTTGCTGTCAAGCATATTCTAACAACACAGGAGAAACTGAAGTCTACAATTATAATCATCAGTCTTTGCAAAGTTTCAGCTTTCACGTGACTTCTTGAAGGTGTGATAGTGTTTTTCTTCTTTTTTCCACCATAGTGGAACAAAATTCTTCGTTGGAAGTTTCACTTTGTTTTATTGTTGTCTCGGTTTTTGTTGGTCTACCATTTTGTGCACTAGAGCCATGATATCTGCAGCTATTTTTTTTCGCTTCCACGATTTGAATGTGATACTGGAGTAAAAGAAATAAGTTTTTAAAAAAAATATTAATTCTTTCATATCTGTCTCTTAGCGAATGTTCGCAAAGTTTATAATTGATAAATGGAGCTAAAAAATAACGTCACCGGAAGCACATGCTTATGATAATTTCTGAAACTACACATTTTTCTTTCAGTCAAAATTGTTTATAAAATATGAGTGGGTGTTAGCTCAATACGTTACTTGAATTAGCTTCATATTTTTCAATCGAGACTATTGCAATTCGGTCACATGCCAATCTTATTCTTAACCTCTCAACTAAGTAACAGTATGGGATATTTGCTGGTGTTCGTCTGCATAATATCAATAATTGAACATTTTGACATTTAATGATTACTTGGTGCATCTGTATATTATTCAAGGTAAAGAAACACACCTTGTTCATGTTTTTGTGCCCCTTTTGACGCATTCTTTACCTATATTGCAGGATTTGGTGTCTACTTTAAGCAAATCCTGCAATGGCATGTCCTGGCTTAAACACTGACTCATGGGACATCAAAGATAAATCTAAGAAGTACAATTTGAAGCAGCTTTCTTAAATGAAGCTGTTTTATGATAAGTGACATTTTGGAAACGTATGGCCTTATTATGGGGGATTACTGTAACTGTATATATATATATATATATAGATATATATATATATATATATATATATATATATATATATATATATATATATATATATATATATATATATATAAATCACCTTTCCATTCCACTCGATCTCCTGGTAAAACCATTATTACAATAGTTGTGGGCTGTTCACATTCTTTGAACCATGCATCAGTCTAGGTCATTTAAGAAAGAAAACTATTAGATCTGATAAAACATTTCTTGTTTCAGTTTTTGTTTAAAAATTTTTTTTATGGCATTATTCATTATTACCATTCATCTCCTGAAACACTAACAATGAATTATGTAAATTGACTTTCAAAAGTCTTCAAAATATTATTGAATCTTTATGCAACAAAACTACTCCTTTGCTGCAAATCAATGCCAATATAAAACATTCTATACTAGATTTTGATTTAGTTTTGCGTGTCACTAATCATTTCTCATCCATATTATGTCACAAGTTATTGAGAGCACCAGCATTTTGATAAAATGCTGAAATCATCAAATTTGTATTTTACCATTTAGGAGAGCGAAGAATATTTGTTATAATTATTAATATTAATTCAAAGTGACTAACACAATAAATTTGCAAGGAATATATATATATATATATATATATATATATATATATATATATATATATATATATATATATATATATATATATTGAGCACACAACTTGTCATAATGTCCTAATTAAGTACTTAATTCTTAAATAAGAACTCTGGAAATATTTTTGTTTAAACTACACCTAGCTGAAAGGTTTTTGGGGTATAGGGGTAGAGGTGTGGTCCGATTACATGGTTACTAAGATTGTAACATTTACCGGCAATAAACTAAACTATGTTGTTTACACATGTAATTGTTGCAGCCTTATTAAATAAGACTACGAGGCTAGAATTTACATAAAGTAAAAACTTTATATAGCAGTTTAAATTCTGATTACAAAATACAGATAGTCAGGTGTCATATTCATGTAAAGGTTTGAATAAAACTTCTTCCCAAAATGCAAACCAAAAGCTGTAGTTTCATCCACTGAATTACAACCTAATTCTCAGTTCTCTAACCAAATAGCTACTTTTTCAAAGTAGTCGCCACCCAGTATGGTCCTTGTTTTAAGGTTTCAGATCCTATTTTATTATAAAGCCAAATTCATCGTGCTTGTTTTATTAAAGAACAGAATGATAAATGGTAATGAAGGTGTAATAGAAAATAAATTAATAACTCTTTTCACCAGTAGTTCCCGTTTTCCTCTGAAGTGCGCCTGCCTACTTTCTTCTTTAATTTACTGCAAACGATGAGATACATCAAGTCAAATATTGTGTGAAATTCGGCTTGAAATGGGTTGACAAGTAACATTTTCTACCACTTGCAAAGAAGTCTGAACATAAGATGAATGGGAATTGCAGACTTTTGAGCAATATTTTGAAAAATGTCTACAGGGATAAATAAACTGGACTTTTCCTTTTTAAGGTTCTGCCTAAATATCATAAGTACTAACGTCATAATAGATATGTCTTCCTTGTTCCTTAAATTAAAATGGAGACTCTGCCCCACTTAGAGTGTTCTTGCAACTTTCCAATTCACATGTGCAATTCATGTACAAAAACTGAAGCGTGTGTATCCTTCTAAATGTCAAAAATGTACAGCGTACAGCAATGTATAGCAATCGAAACAAATTTTGTACATTTCACGAAATAGCCTGGTGTGTTACGTCTTAATTACACACTTTTGTTAATTTCAAAGTTCTCAAAAAAACATAAATGGCTTGAATTTAAGGTAATCCTACAAAATCATCGTACCTTCCTGGCATCAGAACACCATTCATTTTCCTATATAATCTTTTAATTTGCTTGTCAGTACAGAACTTTCCACCGTGTCCAAATACTAATAAATCATATGTTGATGTAAAGTATCTTCAAAGATGAACTCACGGTTGAGTTCTTGTCATAGGTTAACTGGCATTCTTCTGAGAGGCTGGACTGTAAATAAAGCAATGTGCGATGGGTCACAGATTTCACTTCCCGATCCACACCAATACCTCATTACTCACTGTGCACTGTCGCCAAAATGCATACAGACAACCACACCAGAATGCTCATATTCTACAGAATAAACAATTACCTTTAAATCAATACCAAGAATTATAGGTTACTGCATTTTGTATTGGAAAATATGAACGAGTTTTTCTGAACTATACTGTAGTATAGCTCAGCAAAAAACGAGTCCATATTTTCATATACAAATGTAGTAACCTTTTTATTATATACTCATTTTGCTTTCCTACCTAAGGCTGAATAATAAAAAAAGAACACACTCCAAGAAACAAAGTAACTGAATTTCTGCTATATTCTAAAGTAAATACACAACCGTAGCTAACAAATACACAGTAACTGTATTCATGCGCACATAGCACCGCCTAGTGACCTTTGAACTTGGTAGAGTACCGCGCGCTCAGTCATTCGTTTCAAAAAGAAATCTCATTTTGGTCTACTTAAAATTTAAAATTTTGAGTCATATTGTGATTGACTGCGCCTTGGAACAACTTTCCCAGTTGATCTGGAATGGATGGATTTTGCTTTTCTGTCGATCCAACTAAATTCTGCTCTTATAGTTGTGGTGGATTTGCGTCATAAGCTGGGTCGATTACGTACGATGTACATGTAGCTAGAATGACTGGCCTCGACAGCAAGCTACACATGTTACTGTTCTGCCATTGATAGTTTGGAATCAAAAGGTGGACAAAATATGAAATTCTTTTAATTGAAATTCTCAAGAAGATGCAGGATTAAATATTTTTATTAGGGAATATCAAATTCATTTCGTTCTGGAGTGCAGTAAATTCTCCGTTGGAATGTGATTTCTGTTGGTTATGTAGTCTAGATTGCAGTGCAATTTCGCGTCGTGGATCAGAAAGTACTTTTTGAAGAAATTCAAGATGCAGAAAAGTAAGTACATGTATTGTCATTCTTATTACCATCTGTAGATGACATATTTATATGTACTGTTACTTGCATGATCTTTGTTGGATTGACCCCAGCTACATGACCTATATGACTTTTACTATAAATCCAAACATTTTCTCAAAAAATTAAAACAGGCGAAATTGCAAAGCGGCTGCGGTGTGAGAGCTAATTTCGTCGGCGGAAAATAAGGCTTCTTCGTTATCGTGGCTTATTGGCTCCGAGGCACTTGCTTTTATACCAAAATCCGCCTTCTTTAGTTGTATTTTTTTCGAATTTAGTGCTTGGACTTGTAAAATGGGCGGTCTCTGAGAGAAACGGAATATCATTTGGTCTTAAGATGCCTCTGTTGATGATATTTTTTCTGACTCTACAGAGAACTCGATTCATAGTCTATGATCCATAGGCTCTTAATAAGTGTTTTCATTATCAGACATGATTTTTTCGTTTATGCATGTCTCACGTTTGGTGTCATTAAGCCACCGCCCTGGACATTGTGTATTTAATCCTTCTGTCTTCTGGCTTGGTTGTAGGGTTTCTTGTGTGACTCATAGGTATTCTGCCACCCTTTGGACAAGATTTTAACATCTCTACGCTCAAACAGCTTGCTTAGTTTACTCTCCAATGACTAATCATACATTTAAGCTAATGCTCCAATGGGTAGGAGACATTGGCGGTCTGGGTTTTGGGTGTTCAAGAATTGGTATGCAGTTCCTAAAACGCGAATATATTTTTAGGACACACGTGTCGGTTTGCAGTTTGTAAGCCGTGCTGTATGGAGAAATACTGCACGTTTCTGGTACTATGCTTCTGTATTGGACAAAAAAATGGGAGTGTGAGCTTGTTTGGGCTAGAAAATGTTACTCATGTATCACCGCTCAAAACTGAGTGAGGAAAAAAGATTGTTCTATAATTAGACTGGGGAATATACAATGAATATTAGGTGTATTTATTGTGATCCTGAGCCCATTCAGAGTTTAAGAAATTTTGACCTGAATGGATGTCGTCCCCCACTGTTTTATGAATTAACTTTCGAGTTTGGTTTGGTCCTAGCAAGGATACCTCAACTCAACAGTGTCTGCGTTACTTTACTCCCTAGCCAAGACATTGGGATTGTATTAAATCTAGCAGAAAACATGAAGTTTCTGTAGTGGAATAAACATACAAGTGTGCTATTGGGAAATCAGGTTGTTTAGAAACTTCTGCAATCTGTACGGTGCATACGACGGGATTCATAATGGGATGATAACCCCCGAAGATAGCCATTAAAAATATGATGAGGGCGAGTGTTAATTTGTTTTAGCCTGAACGTGTTAGGGCAAAAAAATGCACACTAACAGGTTCATACTTGTGACAAAAACATTAAAATGTGAAGTTTCTGCGGATTAAATTGTTGCAACCACTGTGTAGATAATGACGTATTCACGAGGACGTATCAGGGACTTTTCGCCCCTTGGTCCTTTGCGGGCCTCAGAGTACATTGCACCCCACTGTTCAATGGCTCATTTCGCCCTCACTTCATTTGGACTTTTCGCACAACTTACAATGGACTTTTAGCCCCCCCTCTTTATTTTATTTGGAAATGGACCATTTCCGCCCTCATTCAATTGGATCGTTTACGGGAACCATGATAATGTTTTAATAAATTATTATGTTCGTTTTAATATCGGTGTTATTTTGAAATTATAATTTATGTTTGTAACATGGTCTTTTCTCCTTGTTTCTTGATGAAGAGTATAGAGTTTTGATAGGGTCGGTGTGGTTGTATTGGGGTGAAGATGTAGCTGAAGGTGGATTGAGTTTTGTTTCCCTGTTGTTTTAGTAAGATGGTTGTTGAAGATTTGGCGGTTATACTTAGAAGTTTGGTGGTTAGGTCCCCATTTCATGTGGTGGGTGGGTGTGTATTGACGGGTGGTCGTGAGGTCTGACAATATTTTTCCCCCTTTTTCTTGCGTTTTATGATGAATTAAATTGTATCTATCGGTTTACAGTGATCATTATTTTCATATTACTGCGATATTTTTTATTTTTCGCAGTTACGGTTTAAACTGATTTGAATAAGTCCTTTTTTGGTGATGAGTCCATTTGATAATATGGGAGCTTCTTTGGGTTCTTATTTGTTGGATTTAACAATTCTTGAGTTATTATCTGCTTGTTTAAAATAATTCCATAACGGAGGTTCAAAGGCTTAATCTTTTATTCAAGAAAGAAATAACATATGGCATGTACTTGGTGTGTAATCTAAAATTGTTGAAAGGGGTCTCAGCCCAGCTGTCTAACATGGGGACCATACTGGTATGGCCACAGCATTTTTCAAGTAAGGTTAGTTGGTGCTGATTTGGTGCTTCCTTATTTTTCCCATTCCTTCATAAGGCGACCCTGAACTTGTTTTTGTCTGTTGCTTTTGATGTACAGCCTTATCTTGCCCTCTTGCAGCAGAGCCATTACACACCCAATTTGCTCTCGCATTCCGTGTATCAGATATTGTTGATGAGGTTGATAGATTGGAAAATTTCCACATTTAGTGAGATCAGTTTTCAACCTTATTATTGCCATCCTTCAACTGATTCATCCACAAGGTGTTCCACAGGTTCTGTGTTGCCCACAGGCCGCAAACTTCGCAATCTTTGGCTTTGCTGTACGAGAGGTCAAATGGTTTTCTACAGTAAATGCTCTCGAATAACATTGTTCGAATCAATTGATTTTCTTGATAGTTATAACTACTGCTACCAAGATATGGATAGTCTGCATTTTATAGAGCACTCATGCTTTTTGTGCCGTACATTTCTCCTGGCTAGTGCTTAGTGTACCATGACATCCGTCTGAAGGATCGTTCTTGGGATCGTGTTGTTTAGATTCATAACTTTTTGACGTTTGCGGCTCATTGCAACTTACAGCCGGAGGGTTTGGTAGATTTAGTTATTCTTGGCTGATGGTGTACTGTGTATTGTTTTTTGCGACAATGGGTGGGGTCATGGAGTGGTTATTGGTTAACAATGATATTCCTCTCAGGATTACCTGGCTGTAATTAGGACCATTTAACAATTGACTGATTTTCCAAAAACACTATCTTCAAGGAAATGCCGGGGTTGCTTAACGAGCCGGAGTTGCGAGAGTTAGTTTCTCCACCAGCGGAACGTTCTTTAAATCTCGCCGACAGAAGTTTCAGAATATTTCAAGATGACAACTAGTATTGAGCGAAAGATTCAAAACGATATTGCCGCTTAACTAAAGGCAATTTACTAATGAAGGAGTAAACATATTTGTTGGGAATGTTAGTTTTTAAGAAATGTAGAATTGTACACTGAATGTGGGGAGAAAATGTTCTTGGGCCCCGCGAAACGTCACTATTGAAGTGGGAACCGAAATGGCTTGGGCACGAAACGTCCATGGGGCGGAAAGTCAAGGTACGTCCATGAAGTGGGAACGAAATGTCTTGGGCCGAAACGTCCTTGGGGGGAATTGTCGCGGTACACCTCGAGGGACAAATACTTAGCGAAAAAAAAAAAAACCCCAAAAAAACTACCACAAAAAATTGTGAAGATAGTAATGAATATGTTTCGCCAAAGTGGGTCAGCCACGATGTGACAGAGAAAGATCAATTCTTAGAATAGGAACCATTTCAAATGTGTAAGTATGCAGTGATAGGTGCACTAGTCTGTGTGGAAATTCTGAATTAGGGATATGATGGAAAGATGCTGGAGAAAAAAAACATTAAGTTGTGACAGTCATAGTGACGAAAGATTTAGCTAGTAAGGGGACAAATTTCAGTGCATATTTCGAGACATACTGGAGAAAAACCATTCAAGTGTGAAGTATGTAATGTATAGCTTTCATGTTAGTGTAACATCTGACAGGGAACACATGATGACACATAATTGGGACGTATAGAAATCTAATCGAGTGCCAAGGGTATGCCATGAAAGGTTTTGTGCAATGTGGATACGCTGTTCGGTTCTAATGAGAGGTCTTATTTCTGGCAAAATCGGTAGGTTGGTTGTTTTGGGGGTGGCGTGATTGCGGTCTGCGTTCTTGGATCTGAGTGAGTGAAGTACTGGTGTGTTTTATTTAATCTGTGACAGTTGAGTGTGAAGTATGTATTAAAATGTTTAGTAGGAGACGTGCGTCATCTAAAAAAACATGGCATATTGGGATACATAATGAGAGAGAAAAACCATTGATTGAAGTGTGAAGTATGTAATGCAATGTTTTTTTGGGGTTGGAAATCTAATCCGTAGCACATGAGGATACACACTAGAGAGAAAAACCATTTAAGTGTGGAAAAGCAGTTTGTAATAATTGTTTTAATGAGAGCGTTTAATATGAATAAGCAACCATGAGGATACATACTGGGGAAAAAACCATATAAGTGTGAAGTGTGTATTAAAATGTTTCATGAGAGTGGAGATGTAATGAATCACACATCTGAGTATACATACTGGAGGAAAAAACCAATTTAAGGTGTCGATGTATATGTAATAAATTGTTTAGTTTTAGCAGGACTAGTTAACTGTGCACATCGAGGATACATACAATGGAGATAAAACCATTTTAAGTCGTTGATGGAAGTAGCGCCCATCCAAAAGGTTTCAGTCCGGCAAGTGGAAATTTGAATACGCACATGAGGATACAATATCTGACGGGAGAGAAACTATGTAAGTGTGAAGTGTGTAATTAAATGTTTAGTGAGCATGTACCTCTAACAAAGCACATGAGGATACATACAGGAGAAATAAAACCATTTAAATGTGAAAATGTGAAGTATGCGATGAAAGGTTGAGTCACAGAGTAAATTTGAATACGCACATGAGGATACATACTGGAGAAAAACCATTTAAGTGTGAACTATGTGATAAAAGGTTTAGTGTGAGAGTAAATCTGAATAAGCACATGACGATACATACTCGAGAAAAAACATTTAAATGTGAAATATGTAATAAAATGTTTAGTCGCAGTGAAATTCTGAATACGCACATCAGGATACATAGTGGAGAAAAACCGTTTAAGTGAGAAGTATGTAATGAAAGGTTTAGTCGCAGTGAAACTTTCAATACACACATGAGGTTACATACTAAAGAAAATCCATTTAAGAGTGAAGTATGTAATAAAAATATGAGTCGAAGTGGAGATCTAACAGTCCACACGAGGACACATCCTTGAGAAAAAACGTTTAAGTGTGAAGTATGCAATAAAATGTTTATTCAGAGTGGAAATCTGAATAAGCACATGAGGATACGTACTGGAGAAAAAATATTTAAGTTTGAAGTATCTATAAAATGTCTGGTGAGAGTGGAACTCTAGCTATGCACATGAGGATACCTTGTGGAGAAAACAGTTAAATGTGAAGTATGTAATAAAATGTTTTTTTCAGAGTGGAAATCTTAATAAGCATATGAGGTTTCACAATGGAGAAAACACATTTAAATGGGAAGTATGTAATAAACTGTTTGGTGAGAGTGGAACTCTAACAATGCACATGAGGATAGCTTGTGGAGAAAAACCATTTATGTGTGAAGTATGTAATAAAATGTTAAGTGTTATGTATGATGTTTATGCACCTAATTTTTGTCTATGATTGTAAGTTGTATGGTTATTTCAAAATATATGCTTAACATTTGTCCAGTTGTTTACATAGTATTTTCATAGGCATTTTGCAATTAACTTTTGTGACATATGTCAGGTAGGCCAGTATTTTTCCCATTAGAATTACTCATATTGTGAAAATCTGTCTGTAAGGAATCAATTTTATTTGTGTTGTTGAAATCAGATATAATTTGAGAGGAATTAATTATTTACAATATTCATTGGAAATATGAAAGTGCTCATTCACTTAAAGATTGATACATGATTTTGGGATTTATGTGAACTCGTTCAAATACATTCTGGATTACATCATTGTGGTACATCAGGACATTCAAGGTTATTCGAATTGATTCAGGACATTCTATTATTTTGGACTTGTGATTAGGACATTTAGGATTATTTGGAATTTAACTCACAAATTGTGAGTGTCTTTTGGATTTCCACTTTAATTGTCTGGAAATAAGTTGCTTGTTGATTTTACTTACATTGTTGGTTTCACTTTCTTTCTGTTACATATTTGTAAGACCTAGAGTTGTAACATTAGTGAGAGTGGAACTCTAATGATGCACTGGAGGAAACCATTTAAGTGTGTAGTATGTATGTGATATAATGTTTTGTGAGAGTGGACATCTAACAATGTAAATGAGGATACATATTGGAGAAAAAACATTTAAATGTGAAGTCTAAGGAAGTACAAGAGGATACATAAATAGCATAGTGTGACACTTGAGGTACAGAAATGACATTTGAGGTAAAAACATTGCACTTGAGGTCCAAAAAATGACATTTGGGGAACAAGGGGAATTTAACAATAGACCATATGTTTAACATGAGTAATGTATGACACTATGGGTAGTGTCAAGGGGATGGTAATGTTAAAAATGAACAGGAGATTACCCCTTGTGTCTATAAATATTTTACTAATATGACACTGGGGTGGCAGTGGGGAGGGGGAGGAGGGGTATCATGCTGATTATTGCATCAAAGAAACACTCCTAATCAGATTTCCATGCCTACTGGTCCACCCCCGTCCTACCTTGGCAGCTTAACACCAAAGGAACAAAATGACACTAAGAAATAAACCACAAAAAAAAATAAAACAAACAAATAAAGCCAAATAACACTGCCCAAAGTCTGTGACATAAAAACAGCCTAGAAAAACCAGCTAAAAATTAGTGTTATGTTTACAATACTTTATTCACACATTTTGGCAATAAATGTTGAATCCAGATGGGTGTAAAAGGTCATCTGTTTGCCTGTAGCAGTCAATCTTAGGGCAGTCTTCCTCTAGATTGTGCACAAAGACCATACTTGGATAGAATTCATTTCATTTCCTTACACAGTGTTCTCCTTTAGGATTTTGAAAGTTGCAGTCCAGAACTCCTTCCTTGAAAGAAGTTGGAGTCCCATCCCTAAAAATTGGAGTCCCAATAACAACAGTTTTTTTTTTCCTTGCAGAAATTCAGAACATTCTGTATCTATTGTTAGGTCACCAATATAAATAATGTCATCAGAGTACCAATGCCTCATTCATTGTAAAATAAAGTTAAATCTGTATACAGTGGCCACCCACAGGAAAAGGTCAAAGTGGCCTTTGTAGACAGGTAACCTCTGAAGGCAGGTTCACCATTCAAACTTGGTGCATGACAAATACATGTAGTATACACCGACTTGCATTAGCATTGTTATTATTTGTAGTAGTGTGCTATCAAGATACATGTATTTTTAGTTTAGCGATTTAGCAATAAGAAAAATAACAAAATAAAATAAAAAGTTCCACACAGGATTACTGTATCCTCACTTTAGTCCATCATGTACATTAAATCATGACTGACTCTTAAAAAAAAATTTCTTTCTCTCACACACACACACACTTTTTAATCTCATTATCAGTAGAAACGGTGTCTAAATAAATTACTAATTGACAGTGTACCTGTTATTGTCCAACACGGGATTGACTTTTTGTTAGGCCAGCTGATATAATTAGGCATGAAACATGAGTTCACACTTCAAACAATTGATGGATTAAGCACTTGCTCAAGCAAAACCTAGATCAAAATACAGTCGACTTTTGTGAGAGACCTTTGATGATTAGAGATGTAAAGAAACTTCCTGTGGCTATTGTTTGAAGCATATAAACTGTAAGGGATATCATAAGTGCAGTGTACATGCAGTTTGTAGCATCCTGGAATAATTTCCAGCATCATTCATTACTCATTGTTTGGTGTGATTGTACGGTAATTTCTTAAGAATGAAAAACTAAGGCAACTGTGAACAGTGATAATTGTGATGGTTTGTCATGTAACAGGTAGAAGGAATCAAGGAAGAAATTACAGTTTATTTTTTCTGTTAATTTATTTACCTAGTTTTATTGCATTTCAAATCAATAAATTGCCAAGGCAATGGAAGAAGAAACAAATGACCATATTCCCTTCACTTTTTTCCATTTGATCTTTAAGCAACACAGCACAGCATACTGCATTCACTTTTTTCTTAAACAAACTTTAACGAACTTCTCCACAGCAGATTTATACTCAATAAATCCCCTAATTTCTGGACCTTCCTCCATCACCTCATTAATTTCATTACACTTTCTTTTTTAAAACATATATGGCCCTTTGTCTTGATAGGATTGTATGTTGAGAAAACTCTCTCACAAGCCACTGGTATTATAGTTGAAAACATAGGATTGTATGTTGAGAAAACTCTCATAAGCCACTGGCGTTATAGTTGAAACCAGCAACACTTCAGGTCTAACAGGAAAGTCTGGAAACAAGTCTGAGTGCATAAAGTAATAATGTTTCATTGTTTTCTAGTTTTGCAGCCCATGGAAATGTCCTATTCCATCATTCATTGCATGAATCTCTCAGTCTCTTTGACGTTTTGTTTTCTTTTAACAAAACTAGTTGCATTAAAACCTTTCCATTGGCCAGTCTCGCGAGAACCAGTCTCATCTGCAGCTTTGCGCTTGGCACCAAATAAATTATGTAAAGTTGCCATTAGAAGAGTACACATGTGAAAATCACTTGAACATGAAAGTTCAGCTGTAAGTGAGACAGAAAACGGATGACTTTGTTGACGATTAATATGGGAGCTTGTATTCCACCACCAAACAAAAAAGTCCCAAAATCTTGAAACTATTTATCTAACAATGGTATATGATAAAATGCAAGTGTTCCAAACAATGCACGAGGACTTAAAATACAATGGATTACAAGTGTGCTGAGTAATGCTTTTCAACAGGATGTGTCAATACACACATGGGTGTTGTTAGCCTTTTTAAATAAAAACAATTATTATGTGCGGGAAACCAATTATTAGGTGACTTAGTCTCCTTGTCTGCTAAGATCTAACCGATGCTGCTTCACCTAATCCCTTTACAGTCGTTTGTACTTTGCTTGATAGTCCACACACTACACTTATGATACTTGCTTTGTAGAAACGTGTCAAATAAAAGAGAAGTTCGCTGACTTAAAAGCTTGTATACTGAGGACTTGGCTGTTGGAGTTTTTACGCTTTCGAGTACCATTAGTTATTTAAGATAATGTCTATAGTAGGCGATCTATTCAGAATAATATTAAAACCTTCCATTAATATTATAAATTAATAAATTTAGGGTGTCCTTAAAAAGTACTACAACTGATTTATATGAGAGTTATAGTATGTGCTAAATTTACAACAACAAAAAAATGAAATAAATAAATAAATAAATAAAGAAATGAAACAAACTAGTATTTTCCTTTTTGAAAAAGCTACTGGCAAATGATAATCAATCTATTCAATCCATGTTCAACTGAATACCATACTCAATTTATGGGGAATAAGCATTGTACAGTAGGCTGAGAGGATGAGTTACATTGTATCACACATAAACATATGAACCCATTTACTTATATTACTGGTATGATTTTAAAGGTGTACCATATTTAACACTGCAAAGGTAAAAGGTGTACAGATTGCTTTATTATTGACATGTCTACCGCAGGCTATGCAAACAACAGTAGCACTTATTGTAGGAGCAGGGTACAGGTTATTTTGGTTCCAGGATACAAAATGATAACTGTGGCACTGGTGATTCACAACCTGCTGCTGCACATAAAACCATACTGAAAGGATGGCGATGGCACAGGAGCTGCCATTGTTCCTTGTGAGGCGCTTGTGCAAGCACTAAAAAGGACGTTAAAGCAAGCTCCAGTGTTTGTCCCAGAGCAATAATGTACTCCAGAAATGTATACAAATGTCGAAGCGTGACGGCTGTTAGCAGATACCCATATATTTACCAAGCGTTTTGTAGCCGGTGGAAGGGGCGTCATTTTGCTGCTGGTCTCTCCAGATTTGCAGTGACGGATTGGCAATGTTTGCGATATAGTGGAACCATAGCGCTTTTTCCATGCATGGTGCTACACTTACTAAGTGCATGTGTGCCCATAATCCCTCTGGCAACCCAATGGTGTATTTAAAAAGTAGACACATTTTTTTTTTTTAAATCGCGAAGCAGCATGTTTAGATGGACACAATGCATCGTATGGTGATGGTGCACTGGCACTAGGCCTTATGCTTTACTGTTGAACATATAGAGGAGTTTGAGAGCAAGAATGTCGTCGTTTTCGCTGTTTCTGCAGACCAAAAACACAAGTCATTGAGAATTTCCAGTGAGGCTTTTTATGATGTCTTCGCAGGTTTCTGTTTTTCCTCTGACTATCAATTTTTGTTGTTGTTGTTTTTTTTTTGTCCACCTCGTCACATAGAACCGAAGCATATTCATTGTGTGATGCAGCCCATATTTCGTTTCTCATGGCTGTATATTTGTCGACTTCATTGAGATTGAGTTTTACTTCTTCCTCTGAGATGGCATCGCAAAGAGCTTTATATATGTGATCGGATATTGTGTTGAGTTTTGTCTCAGCTAGGATATGGATTTCGTTGTGCTTTTTTTGCCTTCAGCGAGAGCCGCCAGCTAATGAAATTTCCAGCCATGGAAACCAGTCTGCCGCCCAAAACTGTGATCTTCGGGGCAACTACGATGCGGGCTGTAGTGATATTACAGTATATATTATAGTTTATCCATCTATAATAAATGTGGTTTAGCATGATAGATGGTCTATGAAGAACAATTGATCAAAATTGTATAAAAACTGTGATCTACAGAGTCATACGACCCCATCCAATGAGATACAAAGTCACCTACATAATATGAAAAATCACCTGATTAATATCTGTGGATTCCATCCATTATTGACCTTATCCTAGATCATGATAACATTAGCTCTGATTCAAAGTTTGATCAAATTGGATCACAAATGTGGCCTCCCAAGATGTGGTAAAAAGTAGTTTTCAGTGGACACATAGACGCAATGTCATGCAATTAGCTCACTTTGTTTTATGAACAGTAGAGCCAAAATGTTTTCACCCAATTGCAATATAAACACAATGGCTGCTGTAGAAGCCACCAAAAACCTAAGCTTGATCAGAATTGGCTGGACAGTTTTGGAGATATTGAAAATGTCCAAATGTTTGTAGACAATAGACACAGGGCCATACCATAAGCTACGTTGTCTTTGGTTTGATAAGCTAAAATTAAGGCCTTTTCAGGGCACATTGTACAATAAACTAAAATGCTCATATAGGATCAGCAACATCAAAAGCTGGAAAATTCCTGGCAAATAGCAAAAGTTGAAACGAATACCTGTCATACAGAAGAACAAGGATTTTCAAACTGGCAACTATGTCAGCCATACTGGAAAAAATATCAACATAAAATCGAGTGCACATAGCTGAAACATAACATCAACTAGATAAGTGTTCCACTGGCCACAAAAATATCCTTGCAATGGTACTCAATAATGAAAATTGCAGTGGTTGATAGCGAGGAATTTTGCATGTGGGCGGTAAGGTAAAAAATGTCGAGTTCAAAAGTATAAACTGCCTGTAAAAATACAAGAAACCCTCCATAATGTCAAATGCATCTTTACTGTGTATGTAAAATTAGATCAAGGTCCAAGCAAATTCCAATGAAAATTGAAGAGAGCTGACTATACAAAGTGGGATGGTAATATTGATTGCACGTGAAGGTGACCAACATTGACAAATGCAACTTTAAGTCAGAGTAATTGATCTTTCTCTACCAGCCCATTGTACTCTTCCTACACGAATACACATTTCCTATATTTACAGCAAACTACCAAAGAAACTTACAAAACATTTAAAACTTCTTGCGTTCAAGTTTGTTAACTATGGGAAATCTTGTGACAAAATGACAGTGGAAGGGCACTGGCATTAGCAAGTTCACAAGTTCAACATTCTGTTCATATATTTAATATCAGAATCTATTATAACTAAATGTAAAAATAGCGATTTGTCTTGGCATTCTAGTGCACTGGTCTTGTGACCCTCAAATTATGAAGAAAAAAATAAATAAATATAAAAAGAAAAAAAACAAAAACAAGAATGATAACACTCTAACTTTATTCCAGTAAATGTGTGAACATTTAGTGGTCACTTTCCTGCACAAAAATCTTGTACAACTGAAGAAAACTAGTATAAGGGGTGAATAGAGTTTAAAATTTTAAAATTCATAATGAATTCTCCTGAGATATTTAGTTGTTCAATGTACATAAGAAGCTTATTACTGAAGTACTGGTGTGTCCTTTCTTTTAGAAAGTTAATAATTTGGCTGGACTTAATTCATAGCTTTAAAAATAATTTTTTCGGTCACCCAAGGGATAAAATGCAGTGAGTTAGGATGCTGATTCGGATTCCCTGTACATTCAAAGGACATTCTCATGATTTTGTGATTAAAACGTGTTCAAGGAATTGCTTTACAAATGCTTGGTGACAGTTTTGGTAAAATCCAATTATTCTTGACCAGGTTGTATAATATCAGTCAAGTTATCAAGTCGTGAACATTAAATGGATCATACCTCTGGTGAGTAATAAAGAACTACTCAAATACTACAAGCTATTTTGATGCTTTGCATCTATTTAGATTTTAAGTCGTATCACATTTACCGTGTAAACAATCTCAGATTATACATGTTTTGAAACCATAGCTATGCAAAATGTTGACAAATTACCCTAGTATCGAAAGATGTTGGAGGTCTTGTTCAATTAATGTCTGTGACACGTTTGCTTGAAATCCAAATATCAAAGTTATTACGTACAAAAAAGAAACCATTTCAAATTCGAAGGGCCATAACTCTGCCAAACATTTATGAAATAATGTAATACTCCACTTTTTCGAGCTCTAGTGGTAGACATTTATGATTCAATATTTATTTATAGTCCAGCTGTATTTACAAAAGTTATTAAAAATTTTATTTTTAAGCGCATCAAAGAGAAATATAAATGAAAAGACTGGCTTGAATATCAACCACAAACATTGTGAAATTGTTGTTGTTCATGGTGTATCAATTTTCATAAAGGCTGCTACCAGCCATTCATGAAATTTTGAACCAATACTTGCACAGACCTGCTTTGCTCCAAGAGTCATCGTATGCCAATGGGACAGTGAGCTCTGAAACAATAAATAA
This sequence comes from Margaritifera margaritifera, assembly GCA_029931535.1. Classification (NCBI taxonomy): domain Eukaryota; kingdom Metazoa; phylum Mollusca; class Bivalvia; order Unionida; family Margaritiferidae; genus Margaritifera; species Margaritifera margaritifera. The sequence continues at coordinate 1,216,828 of JAQPZY010001097.1, read as the reverse complement.
TGAAAATTGGCCAAAAACAAAAGCTTTGCAAAGACAACATAGCATGTCTGTATTCAAGACAGTGAAAAGATTAGCTAGGTCACAAAATCATAAAACATTTACCATGTACGCTGTCTTAGAAATTATTTTAAATATAAAAGTTAAAATAACTTATCAAAATGAGAAATAGAGGGCAGTGACCTACTTTCAGGTCAGTGGTGTTGTATATCGTTTACTATGTATATTTATAAGGTGCTTCCATTTTGTTCAAAGGAACTTGAACTGAAATAAGTTGTTTTGTAGCTCCTATCCAAATGTCACACCATGTAAGCAAATACAAAAGATGTCCTCAGGTGTACTGATTCAGGCACCGGAGCATTGGCAAGTGAAACAAATATTGTATAAAATAGCAAAAGTCGTTATATTTCTATCAACACATAGAAATTAAATGAAAATGCATAGTTCAAATTATTTATATGAAATCGTAACAAAACATTAAACCTGCTCTCCACATTCATTGATGATACATAGCACGGGAGGTATGGCAGTATGGCTACATTACTTTTGTACATGGAAGCTACAAATACAAAACACTTAAACCGTAAACTAAGCTCACGTACCCCCTCCCCACCTCCACTGGATAATCAACCCTCTCCCAAAATTATTGAGATTATATATGTATGTATCAGGGTTTATCACGCGTCAGCACAACACTAGCTATATGGTGCCGATTAAAAGTAAAGGAAACATAATTATGCAACAACTAACAACACAGACATAGCAAATTCTTCATCTACAATGCGTTATACAATGATATGTATCACAGTAAGTACAGAAATGACACGCAATGCAAAAATTTCGTTGTACCCAACTTTAACCACAAATGTGCCATGTGACAAATAATGTTGTTACCTATAACATACCATGCAACATTTGCAGAAAGTAATGTATGACTTCTATTACTATTCTGAAATACCTATAAACAACATAAGGGAATCCCTGCATTAAAAGGAATAGATCAAGCTGGATAGCCAAAGTAGATTTCTGTGCTAAAAGTACCATGAAATGTAGAAGTTACGAAGAACACTTTTGATATGTTAGTTGTAATTCTTGCATGGAACTTGTTTTGAGGAAATGTGGCTTTAAAACATATCAAACGGTTTCAGGGCAGGTTACAAACAGAAACTGACAAATCCCAAATCAAAATGACTTGCAACTCTGTCAAATATGTATGCAACATGATAAAATCCACAAATGACACCTGCAAAACAGAGACAAAATTATTTACCACTTTGGAAGCATATGTGAAATTGTCATAGATCCGTGCTGGTTACAAGTTGAAACTGGCAAATTATCATAAAAGGGCTATAAATCCATAAAATATTTACATACATTTCCGAAACTCGCTTAAAATGCATAGGCGTTTTAAATTCACGTAGAAAATTTCATTCTGATATATTGTTAATTTACAGACAGACTGGCATGGTGATTCCTACAGGCCTTCCACATCTTTATAAGAATAAAAATAAGCTGTATGGTATAGCTGAATCAAAGTAATGCAAATGGCCACCTTTAGATATCTACCAACTTTTGAGTTCTATCCCATACCTTCTGCAGAGGTCGATTCAAGACTAATTCCTTGAAATTTGCTAACCATGCCATTTGGGCTTTTCTCTTGGCTAAATAAAACAAAAACATTTCAAATAGCATGCCTGAGAAGAAAAACTATTCAGTTATTAGTTCGAAGCATGTAGGGATGGATAACAGGTCTTATAATATATGCTAGCCATGCCGCTACCGTGCAGAAACAATGAGTTCCATCTTCTGATATGCAATTTGCACTGACCTCCCACCCCGAAAAAAAACTAAAGTGGGGTGTGAAATTTCAGATGAAACTCAGACTAATCCCTTCCATGTTCTAATCCCTACCATGTCCTAATTTTGTTTTGTAGGTTTAAGTCAGAACCATATATAACTACAAGGTAATTGAATCTATGGCATATATATATAATTATGGGACATATATAACTACAGAGCAAATGTATCTATGGCATATACATAATTATGGGACATATATAACTACAAGGCAGATGTATCTATGGCATATACATAATTATGGAACATATATAAGTACAAGGCAAATGTGTCGGTGTGATATGCATAATTATGGGACATATATAATTACAATGCAAACGTTTCTGTGGCATATACATAATTATGGGACAGATTAATCCCTACAATGTCTTAACTTTTGTCTTGTAACTTTAAGTCAGAGTTATATATATAACTAGAGGGCAGATGTATCTATTTGATATACATAATTATGGGGCATATATGAATCTAAATATCTGGGGTATGTTATACAAATGCAATTATTGGGGTATGTATATATATATATATATATATATATATATATATATATATATATATATATATATATATATATATATATATATATCCATTATTACTATGAGACAAATAAAACCATATACCCAATAAACACATATATTTTTAAAAAAATATATAACCTAGAGAAAGAAAGATTTATATGCCTATTACACATATATACCCCACAAACAATCGATTGACAACTTAATACAATATAAGCTTTACTTTTTATTAAATACTTATACAAGGCTATGATAGCCAATTGACAAACTAGAAAGGGTAATAGCCAATTGACAAGGGTAATTTAAACTATCTTCATCTCTTTATCCTCTCTCACTAACTGGCAATGTACCACCTATTGAACGACAAAGCCTCATTTATGATACAGTAAGAAAATTCACACAAATCAAATTTGGAGATTCAAAAAAATTACATCTACCCTGATACTTGAACGAAAAAAGCATTCCCATCTTCTCTAACTTGCCGCACAAACAAATTACAAGTTCTGATAACATTCACTTTTCTTCAATGGACATTAAGTCACATCCAAATTATTATCTGTAACTCACATTTTGGTTGCCCATCCAGGTTTTGACCATTAGAAATGTGCTAGCCTGATAAAACTGGGTTATCCAGGTCTTCTGGGCACCGTATATTTCAGACACAGGATATTTAGATCAACAAAACAGCATCCCCTCTTCGTTTACATTATGAGAAGAAAAGGCTAAAGACCCTGCATCATTTATGTACCCTCTTATGTTAATGTACCTGACACCTTTTTCTTATCGCAGTTTGAGTTTCCCATTCAGCGTTGAGGAGAGTCCCTGGCCCTCAGAAAGTTGGAAACATCTGTGGGACTTACGGGATTTTGAGATAGTGGTATATAAATATCATTGAAGCTCTTGATGGGACTCCCAGTAACAAAATTATAAGAATATGCCCCTGCTCTTTTACCATTGTTTTACACATAGTACCACATCGGTCTCTTACTCTTCCTCCTACAATGTACTGTACTAACGTTGAACCTGCCATATGTTCTAAGGCACCTTGGAAACTAAAACTATACGTTTTTACACCTGTTTTGATAATTAAAAACGGGAGACAAAGCATAATAACAAAATTCACAGGTTTTTAACAATATTAAAGATTGCACTAGGAGGCCTGACATACTGACAGCAATATCCTCTCATTTTTGCTGAAAATGGAAGGCTCAGTGGGGCTATACATCATCCCATTATTCAGAACAACACATACTAAATAACTGCAATATCTTAATTTTTGCAGCATGCTTGAAAAGTAAAATCACAAGAAAATACTTTACCATTTATTCCTGCCTCTCATTCTTTCCACATGAATATTTTGGCAACAAGGGCCAATAACATGGCCCAGAGGCAGGCCAACCTTCAACACATCTGCTCCCAGTGTGGGTTCTTTCGATGATTTGTAATTTCTCTTTGTTTTCTGAAATATAAAAAGGCAATTTGAGGGTTTTAATTCAGTTCATAAAGGCAGCAGAAGTATTATTTTGACAGATTTGTATATTTTACAACTATACTTTTCCCTTGAACATTCTAAAATTTTATTCTGCTATCACAACTGTTGGTGAAAACTAAGAAACAAACAAGCAAACAAACACAAAATGCAATATTAAATGTAATGTTTGGTCAATAACCTGCACCAGTCTATAACCTGCACTACCTGATCTAATTTGGTTTTTTGTTTGATTTACTTTTGGGGTTTTTGGTGGTTTTAACGGAACTTTTACAAATTACTGGTTATATCATGCCAAAGAAATGGGAGGAAAGTCCCCTTCCTAAGGACACACCGAGGGTGCCCACCCGGGCTGGCCTGAGCTTGTATTGAAGCCCGACACTTGAATTGTGAGTTTGATGCTCTACCAACTGAGCTACCATGGCTCCCTCAACAGAGTGTTTGGAGGAATATCAACGACAAGATTAAATTCCACCAAGATGATATGATACACGGTGTGTGGAGGAATATCAAGGACAATATTAAATTCCACCAAGATGACATGAACTAAACTTCCGAATGTTGTACTTTTCAGTTAACAGATCAATAATCTTTTCAGTGGATGCAGTGATACTTCATTATAAAGCCCATCAGTTTACTGCTGTCTCTTTTATAATATGGATATGATCATGTGATACCTCATTATAAAGCCCATCAGTGTACTGCTGTCTCTGTAATAATATAACAAGGATCTAGTCATGGATTCCACTTATTTGGTGAAATCTTTTATCATTGCTACTTGATTTATTTTACTTTATTTTAGTTCTTGGCCCATGACAACCAATTATAATATTAATTATAATCAATTCTTTCAGTCACAGTGACTGCGACCTTTGAGGTTTTAACCCCGAGATTAATAGGGTACTCCCTTACTTAAAGTTCATGTCATCCACAAAGTTTGATAACTGTAGATGGTGGACAACTCAAGTTATTGTGCAGAAACCAAAATTAGTAACAAATGGACGGACGGACAGACGGACAACATATTAGCATAATATGCTGTACCTTAGGGTGGGCGTATACAAATCTAAGCCGTATGTAGAATTTTAAGACCAAGAGTCCTGCATCATAATCCAGCAGACTTTGAGGGTCAAGCTGAAACAAAATGAGGGTCTAGAAGAAAAAGTGAATGGTCTTGGAGAAAGATATACATGATATGTTTCGTTTCACGTGTGTTTGGTAATGAAATGAGCACAGTCAGATTGTAAATACTTGTTTTAATTTTATACATCATAACCATGTCACTGGGCTTGAAATTGGCAGTAATTCACTAGCCCGAGGCTAGTACATTTTCTGCTGGACTTGTGTAGTTTTCATCATTCCAATAGTCCGATGGCGAGTAAAGCTTCAGTTGTCATCAGTCAGCAATTGTGGTAAGGACTAGTGACAATTCAGCAAGACTAGTAAATTGCTGAATCTACTAGTCCTGGGTCCAAAGAAATTTATATTAAATTCCTTGCCTGTTGTTTAATCCCCAAAGCACCTCATGTACATCAACTGATGTAACAACAAATAGCAAATGCATATACAAATTGTAAAACACAGCTTATTTCTCTGTCTTTAACCAAATTTTAGTCACACCCTCCCATCCACCCACCCATCTAGAAAGTCATGTAATTTATAAAATGTAAGCAATAGACTACATGCAGTAATTGTTTTTATGAATCTGGAATATACAAAGTTTGAAGAAAAATACAATTTCTTTCTGCCTGAAGCCCATTCAATCAAGGACATTTTCACTGTTGTGCATTCTTTTCTATCTTTTAAAAAAGGAAACTACATGTTTTTCTTTTAAAAAGAGGAACGTAAAGATCATCTGACCTATATCGTTCTTGGTGGATACGAGTAAAATCAGTTGATAAAATAGTGTATAGATGTGGATACACATAGTTGACAGTTTGATAATGTATATGACTTGGTGGGTGCTGACAGTTTTAGTAAGTAATTTCAATTATCTTTGATTACTCTGCAAAGGATTGCAATATTCCAGACAAACAAGCCAGTAAAGAAGACACAGGTTTGTACATAATACCGCTAGTTAAGTGGCTAATGTCAAATTAACACCATGTACTCATCGGAAAAGGCTTCTGATATAGCATACTTGCATACATTATTCCGACAATTCAGCTAGAACGTATGAAGATTTTTTTTTAATGCTTTCACATTACTCAAAATATTAAAAGGCTCCTATATCAGGGGTGTGAAAGGCAGTCAAATTCGTTTCAGCAGTTTTTGAGATAACTTTGAGTAAACATTTTTCACCTTTTAGCGACGGCAGCCATATTTGATGGTGGAGCCATATCATTTGTGCAAAGTAAAATGCGCTCCTGCTAAATGTATGATACTTTTGTCAAATGTTATACAAGTCTAATAAGTAGAAATTATTTTTGAATCTTTTCAGTTTGTCTTCAAAGGGGAAGAGCTTTGCCTAACCCCAAGCCTGTAATTCTCAATAGCCTGCATCAAGTTTTACTTTCCCTTACTGTATCAAATTTTGGCAAATTCAAGGTAAATAAGGCAAAATGTATTCCTAATTCTGATTGGTCCCCAACTTATTTCCCAGTAACACACTTCCTGTCTTAATACCCCGTAAGATGGGAGGTCTATATATGACACATGTATGAATGTTTTAAAAATATGGCATTTTATATACCCCACAGTATATTGGACACAACAAGAAAGTTTTCTTTTTAAAGACAAAAAGTGTCATATGTACCTTGCATCAATGCAGATTATTGGATGAAAGGTTTAATAGTGTACCCCGTGCCTTAAAAATGGCATGAATGGCTATAATAATAATAATAATAATAATAATAATAATAATAATAATAATGATAATAATAATAATAAAATCTTTATTTTATGAGGGGGACACAATTAGTACAAAACCAATCTCCCTTGGGGCCCTCAATTATCTACGTATGTACAGGCAAATATATAAATTACAGCTGGGAAACAAACATACAAAAAAGGTATTATGGATTCGTGTACACAAGAGCAACGGAGTATGGATTCAGCACACAGAACATTGTGTACACAAACGTGCACGATTGAAAACGTTTTTATTCACACACACACACACACACACACACACACACACACATACACACACACACACAAGTTAACACCCAGAGACATTTTATATAATATATACATATATAAATATACAGCAAAGTTGGCCGTAACCTGTGTTAGACATTATAAAGATTGCATCCATTTCAAACATATCTGATAAAGGAAAGGCACTAATGCTGCTTCTTTAACATCTTTAGGTAGACAGTTCCAAATGATTGGACCTGAGAAAGTCATACTAGTTTTATACAATTCGGTTTTAGGTTTAGGAAGAAGAAAGTTATTAGATGACATACAGCGTAGCATCGGTAGACGGAATCTGTATTGGCATTATTTGTCCTTTTACTGAGTTGGGCATAGAACAATTCGAAACTTTAAACATAACTGTAGCTTTTCTTAAACATATTCTTTCATAGACAGTCATGATATTCTAACCATGCATACATTCATGGATATTATCAACATTATTGGCAAGGATAATTCTGATGGCTCGTTTTTTGAAGACTTTTCACTTTTAACAAATTTGTTTTCGAAGCATTACCCCGCATGACGTTGCAGTAGTCCAGATGAGGTTGAATATAACTTTTATAAAATATTATCATGTGGTTGAAGATTAGGAATCTTTAATTTTTTTTAGTAACCAGATATTCTTAGCCATATTTTGGTAACAATACTGATATGCTCTGACCATAACATAATGTTATCAACTTGAACTCTTAAAATTTTATCTTGCGTAACATTTTTCAGTTTCACTTCATTAACATTTATGTGGAAAATATTATCGTTAATTATGTTATGTCTCTGATGAGTGGTTATCAGTATCACTTTAGTTTTGTCTAAATTAATGACCATTCCATTATGTTTACACCATTTGGAGAGTTTGACAAGAGCATTATGTAAGTTTCTTTCGACAATATTTTTACATGAGATCATATCATATAAGGTGGTGTCATCAGCATAGAGATCCGTCTCAATATTTACTATACGCAAATATAGATCATTTATAAACATAATAAATAGCAGTAGTGGCCCTAAAATATATCCTTGAGATACTCCACAAATCACAAGTTTTTCGTCTGACAGGACACTGTTTATGTAAACTTTTTGTTTTCTTCTGTTCAAATATGACTTTTAAAATTTTAAATAGTTGTTGTTAAGCTTATAAAGTTTAAAGTTTTCAAGTAAAATCTCATGATCAACTAAATCAAAAGCTTTCCTAAAATCAGTCAGCACATCTCCCACTAGATCTCCATTATCTATAGCTTTGAGCTATTTTTCAACCATACTAGCAAGAATGTTTTGGGAGAAAGCCTGATTATCTATCATACAACAGATTGTGTTCATCAAGAAAAATAATTAGAGGATCATGAGAATATTTTTTGAGAATTTTCGATAAGACAGGAAGGATTGAGATGGGTCTGAAATTATTTATGTCATCACGATGACAAGATTTATCAAGAGGTTTCACTTTCACTTCCTTCCACTTGTCAGGAAATGTATTTGTTTTTATACTAAGATTACATATATATGTTATACTTTCTGAAATGAAAGGTACTGTTGTCCGTTATAATCTTGGTCCAATGAAGTCGGCACCTGTGGATTTTCTACTTCTATATTTTGCAGACATTTGAGTACTTTATCATCAGTTATGGGGGAGGGGATATTTCATAGAAAGTACTGTCAGGAAGTTTTTCATTACAAACATGTGAAAGTTCCTCAAGATTATAATGAGTAATTGGTTCTTTAATATTATCAGCAACAGTAACGAAAAAGTTGTTGAACTCATTGGCAATATCTTCATTATTATTGATGCATAAACAATCTTTTCTTAAGGTGCAACAATTATTAGAATGTGAATGGGAATGACCTTTACAAGCTCCAAGTGCTTTAAAAATTGTCCAAATGTGTTCTGGTTTCTGTTTTGATTCATCAACCAGTTGTTGGTAATGAGATTTGTTTGATAATCTTATGAGCCTTAAAACTTCATTTCTCACTTTTTTGTATTGGTCAGTGTTTCCTAGTGCTTTATATTGATCAGGTGTTTCTATTGCTTGTATGATTTCTGGTGTAATCCAGTTTGGTTGAATAACATGTTTAAATCTGTGCTTTTTCAAAATAGAGTGCCTATCAATGACATCAACAAATAGTGAGTACCAAGAATCAAAAGCATCATTGACATCATCAAACGTTTTTATAATATCCCATGGAACGTACTTTAATTCCTCTTGGAACTTCTTTTCATTAAAATGTTTAAAAGATCTATATGAAATTGTACGGTGAGATGATTTGGGGGTGAAAGCATTGGTCTTAAGAGTTAGAGATGTGGGGTAATGGACACTGAGACCAAAGGAGGGGACATCAATAAAAAGCACATTATTTGAGGAACTGGAATAATATGGTGAATTAGAGTTGACTTGTTCCGGCGACAACCCTAGTAGGTTCAGTTAGATGCTGAATTAGTCTAAATGAAGTCATGTAACTGAGACAGCAATTTTTAATTTGTCGGTTTAATAAATCCTCGTTCATGTCACCAAAGAGGCATACATTCTTATCTTCATTTAGAACTTTTCCCATCTGATCTTAAAATATTTAATTCCATTTTACATTGGAATGTGGATTTCTATAGAGGTAACCGACAAGAAAAATTTACTATTTTTAGGTGAAACTTCTAACCACATGCTTTCAAAATCATTAACTTCCAAGCTCTCCCTACGTTTATATATAATACCCTCACGCACATAGACCACCAAACCTCCTTATACATCAATTTTGTCTTTTCTAAAAAAAAATGAAAGTGAAAAGCATTGTCTGGCTGATCAGTCCCAAGTTTGCTTTAACTCAGACCAAGAAATATTATTTTCTTTATATAGTAATATATGTTTAATTTGATCAAGTTTACTTGCTGTTCTTACTCCTCTAATGTTGAGGTGACCAGTATGCATACATTTATCTCTTAATCCTAGTAGCAACACATTGCAAGTATTTTGTCTCAGCAAGGGAGATAAATATGAATCAGATATACACGAGTCTTGTAAATCATCATCATTTAGTAGAGTATTATTTTTATCTGCTTTTTTCATATTGGCATTGCTGCTTACATCGCCAATTGTAGAAACGTCATATACACAGCTTTTGCAATGAGAATCTAACAATGTTGCATTTGCCAGATGGTTGCTGATATCAGTATTTAGACATACACAGTTATTCATCACTGGATTGCAATTTTCACATATATGAAGTAGGACTGAATATTTGTTGAATAAAGTAAAGGATATGGCTTCTTGGCCAGAAACCTAATTATGTCCATGGCACTTGGACGTCTTGTGGCCAAAAATTCCGCACGAGTGAAATTTAAGTTGCTCCTTTTATCTGCAGTCGAACGTAAAATAATTTGTTTCACTACACTTTAGGCACAGCTGGTGATGCTTTCCCACTCACTGATTTTGCCCACTAGAATTCTTGCTTCGTGTAGTATATTGTTCAGGTTCTCGGTCCGTCCGTCTTGAAAAAAACACATAATTGGAAATTGTCAACCAACTTCACGTTTGATCAGCTTTCCTCGATAGCATCTAGGAATCGTTTTACTCCTGAAGGTGAGAGATGGATTCTGCCCCTTCCAAAGTAGCGGAGTATCCGGTTGCCCTCTTTCTTGTAAAAATGATCGTCCATGTTCACGTAAGTCAGAGCATAGTCTTTGATTAGATTAGAGATGATGTGATTTTACTCTGATACGTCACAATCTCTGCGGGAAGCACAGACAATTATCCCACATTGTGAATTAGCATTTCTGATATGCAAGATAAGCTGATCAAGCTTCTCCGCAAAAATACTCTAGATCTGTTCCACTGGAGGCATCACTGCCTTCAACAGAGATAATTACAGATGAAACGTGTTCCAGGTTAAATAGCTTAATACGTTGAATGATTGTCTAAGTTGATGTTCCAGAAATACCTTGACAGTGGATACCTCCTCTAAGACCCTTTTCATTTATTCCCTTCACAACAAAGCCCCCAATTAACAAATATCTCTTGTCTACTATATGTGGGAGGGGGGGTTGGAGGATGTTGCTTCCTTTGTCTGTTTGTGTTCTACCTACTTGTTTGTATGCTGCTTGTTTTGGGTCCCTCTATTTTGTTTTTCAGAGAGGTTTTGTTATTTTTTCCAGCTTGATGTTCGGATGTAGTGTGATTTACGCTAGAGCCCTGTTGGATGATTGAGGCATTACTTGCTACTTTGACATATGTTGTTGGATGGGTACAGGTCGTAACAGTAGAGTTCTCTTTTTTTCTGGGATAGGAGTTGTTTGTGATGATTGTGTATCCTTCGTAATGTCCTTCAAAGTTACTCTGGTATTAGCATGTGAATCCATTTGTGTGGCTGCAGTTTTCCTTTTCTAGCTGGGATAGGTGTTGTTTGTGTAGCTTGTCTTGCCTTCTGAGTGTGCTTAACGTTGTTTTGACAGGGAGTATGCTCTGGAATAATATTATTTGTAGTGATTATTGTTGTAATTGTCTGTGTTATAATACTGGCCATTTCAACATAGTTCACATGTCAGTTCTTATTTTATTAGTTTTTGTTGAGCTTTATCATGAAGTATTTGTAATGATTTTGCAGATGATGAATTTCCTCTCTCAGAACAGTGATTATTTTGTCACTTTCAGAACTGTTTACTGTAGAATAAACATCAGATATATCATGCGGAGATGAGTCATGGTTCACTTGATTTTCAGTTCTGTGGGATTAAGAAATGGGAACTGAAGCCCTTGTCTGAGAGTAAGTTAATTTCAGACTGATGTTATCTACAATTTGTTGACAAGTGTTGATAAAAGAATGTACCCATTATGTATATTCTGGCCCTTGTACATGAATTTTACCAGTTGTTGTGTAGAGAGTTACTGTGGCAGAATATTGCTCATCCATGGATTTATAGATCAATCCATTATGTGTGTGTATCAATTGGAAGTGTAGATTCTCATCTAAGAATTTCTTGATGGTTGGAAGTTTGTTTAAGTCTACTGTGATTGTAATACTCTGCATATTATGTTGGATGTGAATTAAGCTTGGGACTGTAGAGGAAGAGTCAGCCATATTTGATTTAGGGGTTTTACAATCCAGGTAGGTTGCATCCATTTCAAGTGAATATTTCTGTTCATTATTGACTGTGCCTATATTCTTGTTATCAACTGGGGGATTTTCTGGGGTAAATCCTGAAAATGAACTTGATGAGTCTGATTTGAAAAATTAGTAGATCCACTGAGATATTGAGGAAGTGGTCATTTTGTTTTACTTACAGTTCCTTGTTTGAAAATGCAGGTCTGTCCTTATATCCTCAGATTGAGCTTACTTTGATTATTAATCCAGTTTCGCACTTTATGCACAACTTAAATTAATTGCTGGTAGCACCTAGAACTAGTATATTTTTCTCAGGATAGTTGTATTTCCAATTATTTCAAGAGCTGATAAACAGTCTCCTGCCTTGGCGGCCATTTACAGTAATTTCATTTATGATAATTATGCACAATGTAATCCAAAATTAGGCACAAACTTACGAGTGTTACTTCCGTGGTCATGTGAATGAGGCAAAATGCATGCATGATTATGAATGATAGTGAACTACTTCCTGTAAACGCAATTCCTGACATGATACCCCACGAGATATGGGGTATATATTTTTCACAAATATGCAAGTGTTGCAAGTGATGTATTTTATATACCCATACACTTCATTCGTCCTCACTGGAATGGTTTTCAAAGCTAAAACTGCATCTTGTTTCATAGCAGTTCATATATGCCAGATATAAAAATGAAGTCAAACCATGATACCTGCTTTATGGCCTAGAGTCTCTACCAAAAATTAATACTATATCTTTATTTCGTGTGTGTGTGTGTGTTTAAATTAAAACAACAATATTTTGTTTGAACTTCCTTTTTGATTTTCTTACGAACGAATCAGGACTCTTCAGAGAAATGAACCACTGATCCAGTTAATCAAATTTGGACCAATAACCATTGTTTCATTCTATTGTAATCTTCGGGCTAACGCATCTTCGGATTATTGAACCCTTCTTTTGGACCAATGAATCCTCAGACTAACACACCTTCGGACCACTGAACGTTTGGAACATTGAACCCTTCCTTCGGACCAATGAACCTTCGGACTAACACACCTTCGGACCACTGAACCTTAGGGCTATTGATCTTTCTTTCGGACTGATGAACCTTCGAAACAGTGAACCTTTTCATCGTACCACAGAAATTTCGGACCAGTGAACCTTCGGTCTATCTAAATGTAATCAGAATACATACTGGAGAAAAACCATTTAAGTGTGAAGTATGTAATGAAATGTTTAGTGAGAATGGACATATAACAATGCACACAAGGACACATACTGGAGAAACCGTTTAAGTGTGAAGTATGCATTGAAAGGTTTAGTAACACTGGAAGTCTGAACAAGCACAAGAGCATACATAAACAGCATAGTGTGGCACTTGAGGTACAAATATGACACTTGAGGTACAAGAGGAATTTAACAATATATGAGTGGTTTGTGTCGAGGGAATGGTATTGTTAAAAATGAACATGTGATTACCCCTTTCATGTATAAATGTTTTACAAATATGACACTGTGAATGGCAGTGGGGATTTGGAGTGGGATATCATGCTGAATAATGCGTCAAACAAAAACTCTCAATAAGATTTCTATGCCGACTGGTCCACTCCCACCACACCCGGGCAGCTTAACACCAAAGGAACAAAATGACACCAACAAGTAAGCCTCAAAAAATAAAGCCAAATAACACTGACCAAGGTCTGCGCATAAAAGGTCTAGAAATCCCAGCTCAAATTTGTTTATGTTTTACAATATTTTAATCACAAATGTTGGCAATATATGTTGAACTCTGAGGGGTGTACAAGGTCATCTGCTGGCCTGTACCAATCAATCTTAGGGCAGTCTTTCTCTAGTTTATGCACAAAACCATCCTCGGATAGAATTCATTTCATGTACTTACACAGGGTTCTCCGTACGATTTTCAAAGTTGCAGTCCAGGACTCCTTCCTTGAAAGAAGTTGGAGTCCCACCCCAAAATATAGGAGCCCCAATAGCAATAATTTTATTTCCCTTGCAAAAATTCTGAACATTCTGCACCTATTGTTAGGTCACCAATGTATATGTCATCAGATCGCCAATGCTTATTCATTCTGAAATATATAGCATTATAGCAAAAGAATGAAAACTAAGGCAATTGTGAACAGTGATAAAAGTGATTGTTTGTGATGGAACAGCAAGAAGGAATCAAGAAAGATATTACGGTTTATTGTCAATATTAATTTATTTAATTAGCTTAATTATATTTTAAAAGTAGTCGCCCCCCCCCCCCCCAGTATGGTCCTTGTTTTAAGGTTTCAGATCCTATTTTATTATAAAGCCAAATTCATCGTGCTTTTCTTATTAAAGAACAGAATAATAAATGGTAGTCAAGGTGTAATAGAAAATAAATTAATAACTCTCCTGAAGCGCGTCTGCCTACTTTCTTCTTTAATTTACTGCAAACGATGAGATACATCAAGACAAATATTGTGTGAAATTCGGCTTGAAATGGGTTGAAAAGTAACATTTGAGTGTTCTTGCAACTTTCCAATTCACATGTACAATTCATTTACAAAAACTGAAGTGTGTGTATCCTTCTAAAAGTCAAAAATGTACAGCAATGTATAGGAATCGAAACATATTTTGTAAATTTCACGAAAGAACCAGGTGTGTTACGTCTTAATTACACACTTTTCTCAATTTCAAAGTTCGGTGTTATTCTGGGGACTTAAACAAATGTCTGCATTATTCCAAGGTTTTTTTTTTGTCGGGGGGAGGGGGAGGAAGTACTAACAGTTTGTATATACGAGCTGCATTTCTGGGCCCTCGTCAAGTGACTCATATAAACATGACAGAAAGTGATAAGAATATTCTCCTGGAAATGCTGAAAATGAAACTTTCCTGTGATGTTGTACAAAGACTGCGACTTAACACAAACACGCAGAAACGTGAGGCTGTGAACAGATCAATCAGAGTTTCCTTACCTAAAAATGTTAACTATTCAAGACAGACTTAATAACAGACTTGCAGCATCATTGAAAACAAAAGTAAAACACTTGGGAGGTATACTTTCATCAAGGACTCTTAGATCACAGAATCAAATGAATCACAACTGTACCTACCATTAGTTGTATGAAAAGCATCCGGAAACCAGAAAACGTATACTGGCAAGACGGGGAAATATGATACAGGCTCATCTGAGGTACAGAACTCAGCCCGTCAACAGGAAGTCTGACTACTGCAAAGGCCTACTGGACAGTCATTCCAAGGGCGATCACTCCTATGCACAGGTTTAGCAGGAGCGAAGGACACTGCAGCCAGGAATGATGATCTTAGTCCATGTATAAAACGACAGTGCCCAATGACACCATGAAATACACATAATACAGAAAGGAAAACTGTCGTGGGGAAATCCGTAGGTAACACAACGCATGTCATGTGCTGCTGTGTTAACTACTACCATCTGACGAGAGCTATGGAGAGGTCGAAACAGTTTTCTCAGAATATGAAGACATAAATAAAGATTTTTTCTAAAAAAAAATATATTTTAACATATTATTTTAAAAAAAACAAGAACAAACTGATTGATTGACTAAATGAATGAATGAATGTAGCATTGAATTAATGAATAAAAGAGTGAATGTATAATTTAAGATAAAGCTGTCATACCACCATAGTAAAAATAAATAAAGACCAGTCTTTCTTTCTTTCGCCCATCATCCTTAGTCAACCCAATCACCAATGCATAAATCCATCCATCAATCAATCAATCAATCAATAAACTAATCCCATTTTATCCATGCAACCAGGAAGCCAGCCATGTCATGCTAATGTACATTTTCATATGGATGTGGGTGGGCATGGCATATCATTATACCTGTAATTATTCTTTTGCATCTTTTATAAGGTACAGGAATACATACATGCTGATAATCATGACTATCAACACCACAGGCTCTATACGTGTGCATTTTTTTTTTTTACAATTTTAAAGTTTTCATTTTATTTTAAACAATCATTTACATTTTCAAAATATATTTTTAAAAAAATTTTCATCCCATAGTTCCATTTTTACAGTCAATATACACAAAATATCCAAATTTCATCCGTCTACCTTTAATAATGAACTTGGGATAACAATTTAAACTTTTATAACCTTCCCACTGACAGTCCTCGGACCACAATTAATTTTCCTATATAGCGTCTACATTTGTTTGTCAATACTGAACTTTCCACTGTGTCCAGATCCTAATAAATCATATTGTTGATGTAAAGTATCCTAAAAGATGAACTCACAGTGAAGTTCTTGTCATAGATTAACTGGCATTCTTCTGAGAGGCTGGACTGTAAAAGTATCACGGTACCAATTGCGCAAGCCCAGGTGGGGTGGAGCTTAAGGTGTAGGTAACATTGTATTCAGAAATAAACAACAAAAATAGCTGTGATTGGTGTATTATGTAAGAGTTGTAGTTTCTGTCTGGCTTAAAAAAGTTGAGTCTCTTAGCAACATGTGAGATTATGTTAAATCATATGTAGATCATTTTTTGGATTTTTTATGATTTTTTAAAAATGTGATACACATCACTGAAAATGTGTCTCTTGTGACTGGACAACTCTTACCCCTGTCTAGTTCCAGCAGAGTTATCTCTCTTAAATGCAATGGAGTACCTGGTTATATCACTGTCAAATTGACAATCTAATATTGCTCTCTATGGCAGTGTGTGACATGCGTGCTAAAGTAGGAGAGAAGGTATATTTATTTCACCAAATGTTAACATTAAGGTCTATGGAAAAAACAATTGGTACCGTGATACCTAAACAAAGCAATGTGCAGTGGGTCACATATTTCACTTCCCGATCTACACCAATACCTCATTACTCACTGTGCGCTGTCGCCAAAATGCATACAGACAACCACACCAGAATGCTCATACTCTACAGAATAAACAATTACCTTTAATTCAGTGCCAAGAATGTCTAAATCTAACTCATGTATCACCGCCAAAATGAGTGAAGAAAAAAAAATTGCTCTAAAAATAGACTGGGACTACACTGAACCAGGAGTATCAATTGTGACCTGAGCCCAATCAGAGTTAGAAATAATTTTTACGTGAATGGACGTCATTGTTCTATGAATTCACTTTCGAGATATGTTTGGTCCAGCAAGAGACCTCTCAACAGTGTGCGTTACTTTACTCCCTAGCCCAGACATATAATTTTACAAAATCGTGCAGAAACATGAAGTTACAGAAGTGGAAAAACATACAAGTGTGCTATTTGAAATCACGTTTGTAGAAACTCTGCAATCAGAAGGTGCATATGAAGATTCATACAGGGAAGGAAGCCATTTTAAAAAAATGTACATAACGGTTCATACTTGTGACAAAATCATTCAAATGTGAAGTTGTGGGATAAATTGTTGCACCACTGTGTAGATAATGAAGATTGTAATGAAATGTTTCGCCGAAGTGGTCAGCCAAATTTGCACAGAAAGATCAACGCTTGAGAGGCACGATTCAAATGTGAAGTATGCGATGATAGGTTTAGTCTGAGTGGAAATCTGAATAAGCATATGATGGAAGATGCTGGAGAAAAACCATTAAAGTGTGAGGTATGTGACGAAAGATTTAGCCAGAGTGGACAAATATCAGCGCACATGACGAGACATACTGGAGAAAAACCATTCAAGTGTGAAGTATGTAAAAAAATGTTCAGTAGGAGTGAACATCTAACAATGCATATGATGATACATACTGGAGAAAAACCATTCAAGTGTGAAGTATGTAAAAAAATGTTCAGTAGGAGTGGACAACTAACAATCCATATGATGATACATACTGGAGAAAAACCATTTAAGTGTGAAGTATGTAATAAAATGTTTAGAGTGAGTTGTCATCTAACAATTCATATGAGGATACATACTGGAGAAAAACCATTTAAGTGTGAAGTATGTAATAAAATGTTTAGTAGTAATGGGCAGCTAACAATGCACATGAGGATACATACTGGAGAAAAACCATTTAAGTGTGAAGTATGTAATAAAATGTTTAGTAGTAATGGACAGCTAACAATGCACATGAGGATACATACTGGAGAAAAACCATTTAAGTGCAAAGTATGTAATAAAATGTTTAGTCAGGGTGGACATCTAACGATGCACATGAGGATACATACAATATATACTGGAGAAAAATCATTTAAGTGCGAAGTATGTGATAAAAGGTTTAATGTTAGGGGTTATCTGAATAAGCACATGAGGATACATACTGGAGAAAAACCATTTAAGTGTGAAGTATGTAAGAAAATGTTTAGCTTTAGTGGACATCTAAAAATGCATATGAGGATACATACTGGAGAAAAACCATTTAAGTGTGAAGTATGTAATAAAATGTTCAGTCAAGGTGGAAATCTCACAAAGCACATGAGGATACATACTGGAGAAAAACGATGTATACAAGTAGCATAGTGTAACACTTGAAGGACAAAAATGATATTTGAGGTAAAAAAAACATGAAGTATGTGATAAAAGGTTTAATGAGAGGAGACATCTGAATAACCACATGTAGATACATACTGGTTAAAAACCATTTGAGTGTGAAGTATGTAATTAAAATTTTAGTAGCAGTGGAGATTAACAATATACATGATGATACAAACTGGTGAAAAACCATTTAAGTGTGAGGTATATACTAAAATGTTGAGTCGAAATGCAGATCTAATGAGCATATGAGGATACATACTGGAGAAAACCCATGTAAGTGTGAAGTATGTAATAAAATGTTTAGTTGGAGTGGACATCTAACAATGCATAAGAGGATACATACTGGAGAAAAACCATTTAAGTGTGAAGTATGTAATAAAATGTTTCGTCAGGATGGATTCCTAATTAATCACATGAGGATACATAATGGAGAAAAACCATTTAAGTGTGAAGTATGTAATAAAATGTTTAGTTGGAGTGGACATCTAACAATGCATAAGAGGATACATACTGGAGAAAAACCATTTAAGTGTGAAGAGTGTAATAAACTGTTTCGTCAGGATGGATTCCTAATTAATCACATGAGGATACATAATGGAGAAAAACCATTTAAGTGTGCAGTATGTAATAAAATGTTTAGTAGGAGTGGACATCTAAAAATGCATATTAGGATACATACTGGAGAAAAACCGTTTAAGTGTGAAGTATGTAATAAAATGTTTCATCAGGGTGGAAATCTAACAAGGCACATTAGGATACATACTGGAGAAAAACCATTTAAGTGTGAAGTATGTGATAAAAGGTTTAATGAGAGGGGTCATCTTAATAAGCACATGAGGATACATTCTGGGGAAAAACCATTTAGGTGTGAAGTGTGTAATCAAATGTTTAGTAGGAGTGGACATCTGACAATGCATATGAGGATACATACTGGAGAAAAACCATTTAAGTGTGAAGTATGTAATAAACTGTTTAGTCAGGATGGATCCCTAATTAATCATGTGATGTTACATAATGGATAAAAATCATTTAAGTGTGCAGTATGTAATAAAATGTTTAGTAGGAGTGGACATCTAAAAGTGCATAGTTTTATACATACTAGAGAAAAACCATTTAAGTGTGAAGTATGTGATTAAAGGTTTGATGATAGGGGTCATCGAAATAAGCACATGAGGATACATTCTGGGGAAAAACCATTTAAGTGTGAAGTGTGGAATAAAATATTTAATGAGAGTGGAGATGTAACAAAGCACAAGAGGATACATACTGGAGAAAACGATTTAAGTGTGAAGTATGTAATAAAATGTTTAGTCGCAATGGAAGTCTGAACAAGCACATAAAGATACATACAATGTACCGTATATACTCACTTATAAGTCGATGTTTTTTACTTAGAATTCGACTCATGCAGAGTATTGGTCGTCTTATAAGCGCGTCATTAAAAAAATTAAAAAATCTTGGGGTAATGTTGGAAACTCTAGATGTTTGCAGTACATAAAAATACTGTCAATTCGTATATTTTTACGTTTTCATGCCACTATTTCTATGCAGTAATGCATATATGGTATGCACTGTGTTTATCCGTTTCATGACGGTATTCATTACACAATACATGTATCTACAGTTATTTGGATTTTATTAATTCGAAAATATTACCGGTAAATTAAATACTACCTGCCTCAAAATGAAGTGTCCATCAATGTTTACCGTGGGTGTTTACTAGTAAGTATATTGCCTCCATTTTCGTGCAAGTCCGAACAACCTGTGTTTGTATTAATATTTGTGTTTTGCTGTATAAAGACTGTGCTTGATGCAATAAAAGTTTTGATTTGATTTGTATTTTTCTCTTCCACAAGTCATAGTGTGACACTTGATGCACAAAAATGATATTTGAGGTAAAACAAATGAAGTATGTGATAAAAGGTTTAATGAGAGGGGACATCTGAATAACCACATGAAGATACATACTGGGGAAAAACCATTTGAGTGTGAAGTATGTAATAAAATGTTTAGTAGCAGTGGAGATCTAAAAATACACATGATGATACATACTGGGGAAAAACCATTTAAGTGTGAGGTATGTACTAAAATGTTGAGTCAAAATGCAGATCTAATGATGCACATGAGGACACGTACTGGGAAAAAACCATTTAAGTGTGAAGTATGTAATAAAATGTTTAGTAGGAGTGGACATCTAACAATGCATATGAGGATACATACTGGAGAAAAACCATTTAAGTGTGTATTTATGCAGGATCAATAAAAATTTTGTTACTGTGATAATGAGGATCACTGAAAAATCTTAATTTCAAGATCTGTACATGATACACCATTTCGAATTATTAAACATGAAATAGCAAAATTAATGAAGTCAGAGTAACATAAACTCACCTAATGAAGATCTTGGTCTTTTGTGAAGAAAAAAATTGTTTTGGTGAAGAATTTAATCTTTTCAGACAAGAAAACCAAAATATTTATTGTGAAACGTTTCTGCCATACACCCTGAGCAACTGCAACAATAATAATCACAGATAAACAATTCAGCTGAAAAACTATTCATACAGAAAGATTAATATTTCTATGACCAGCATGCTGCTTATTAAAATATACTAAAGTACTAAAACACACACACACACACAGAAAATGTTAGTAGAAATCATACAAAAGGATAAAAAGAGCAATTTACTCCATGTGTATAACTTATGTCAGAATAGATGTGAAGTCTAGGTCTGTCTGCAATCTCAATCATACATATACTAATATGTTTTATATCATGGGCTGTGTATTGCAATAGCTATCAATATATGACGAGTATCATTTCAACTAATGTAATGATTGAACATATATATATATATATACTTATGAAAAGTAAACAATATTTGCAGGCAATTATTTAAGTTGAGTAAGTCTTGTTTATACAATGAAAGGCCATCCATCACACAAAGCAAAACACGTTTGTCCAGTATTAGCTTATCTTATTCTTATGGGATTGCCAGCATTAGAACATTACATGCTGAATCTGTCCCATTTGAAATCTGCGTACAATAGACACACACTACATGTTTACTTAATCTGTCAGCAAACAAATGTCCAATGAACATAAGCATTGTCACAGCAAAGTCTCGATATAATCAAACTTTAAACATACTGTGCTGATTGCGCTTTTTAATTTGTTTTTCAGTCATGCTGAGCACGCAAACCCATTAATTGAATGTTAACCTAAGCCTTTTCACTCAACAAGGTGCAATTGGTCATGCATTTTCAGATATTTATGGTTATGTCAATATATGACGTGTATCATTTCAACTAATGTAATGATTGAACACATATATATATATACTTATCATGAAAAGTAAACAATATTTGCAGGCAATTATTTAAGTTGAGTAAGTCTTGTTTATACAATGAAAGGCCATCCATCACACAAAGCAAAACACGTTTGTCCAGTATTAGCTTATCTTATTCTTATGGGATTGCCAGCATTAGAACATTACATGCTGAATCTGTCCCATTTGAAATCTGCGTACAATAGACACACACTACATGTTTACTTAATCTATCAGCAAGCAAATGTCCAATGAACGAAAGCATTGTCACAGAAAAGTCTCGGTATAATCAAACTTCAAACATACTGTGCTGATTGCACTTTTTAATTTGTTTTTCACTCATGCTGAGCACGCAAACCCATTAATTGAGTGTTAAAGGCATACAAGCTAACATAAAAGACTGAAATTATATATTTCTTTTTTCATTTCGTAATTAAGTACTTTGATGAATAATTATGATTCATGCTCTTACTTAGGCCGAAAACACGGTGGTATCGGAAATTTGTTTGATCAAAAACGTGATTTTTCATTATTGTCTGGCAGACAAAAACTGTCTCTTTGACACGCCTATATTCATGCGACCTTTGTTGACCTCTCCCGAAGATAAGAATTCTGGCCATGCGCAAACGCGTGTTTACAAAAATAATGGCTGAAACTGCAAGCAGCACTAGATCGAAAGTTGGTAGAAAGCGAAGACTAACTGATTCTGCAAGGAAAAGGAATAAAAAAACTTCTCTGGGCGAATTATGGCCAGACACACATAAGTATTGGTGATCAGCATGAACGATGGAATGAACTGAAGTCCACTTTAGGCCTGAAAACCAATGCAGAGGTTGCCAAATTCTTGCTGGATAGGTGAGTCACAACTTCGCAATGAACAACACCCCCATTTACTAATTTATAGTTAATTCTTTATCAGATCTTGTTAAACGAACATATTTTATAAACACGGACATTATTCCATGTAAGTTATAATAAAATTGTACAGCACTGGCATATATACAGGGCATATCGCTATACACACGTGTATATGTACTATCTGCTGCTGTTTTTGAGGCTACCAAAGGGGGATTAAGGATAGTTGTTATTTTCGCACCAATCATAAAACTTTATTGACATGCAAGCAGTTAATACAAGATAATGCACATGATATATATATATATACATTTGAAACGATATTCTCATTCCCTTTTATATTTTATGATTTTTTTTTTTTACATTAATGTTATTGAAATTCACGTATACATTGTGTATACATGTAGTTTATAAAGTTGAACTTTTTTAATAATGTAAATGGTGATGAATGTAAAGAAAAGTAATGCAACACAGTTGAGAACATTATGCATAAAATTATTGATAAAGTATATACAGTTATTGTGTTAAATGAGAGTAGTATTTTCACTGGGTATTTTAGATATGAACTGAAGGGCAGTGCAAGGAAAGGTAGAGAAAAATCATAGGTTTTTCCTTTTGTGATATGCAAATTTAAAAAAAAAAAATATTAGCACTTGTTGAAGTAATACATTTATCGCATAACAATGTGCCATATGTTTGTTACTGGTTTAAGCAATCGTGGCAATGAAATAAATATTTAGTTAGAATGGAGCTTGGCCACAACAACAACAACACTACTACTACTACTTATTCTTATTATTATTTACAGATTACAAACATGAATGCGCAAAATCGCATGGTGTATCGGATACGTAACGTAATGTTATACATGCAAATTCACCAGACAATTAGCTTATTCTGAGCAGAAGAGGCTACTTTAGCGAGGTATTAGAATGGTACGAATTATCTTCATTTTAGTTATTTTTAACTGGCAACGTAACACACAATCTTAAAAACATTAAAAGTCATATGGATAGAAAATTGAGTATTCCCCTTAACGGAACCCCTTATTGTGCTAGTTCATAATATTGACTATTTTGCCTGCTTTTTTTAAAGTTATTATATACAATGAGAAATCTAAAATCAATACATACATTGCGCGTGTCTATAATGAACTTAGGATAAGAATATAATAACAACATATGAAGAAATAAGAAGAATTAAAGCAATAATTGCAACAAAGGAAAATCACACGCTTACCTCTACTTCCATATATGTTGATGCGCATTTTGGCGATTTCGGGGAATATCGGTAAATTCCGTTTTCAGCATAATTAATCGGCATCCCCTATATACATGACTCGAAGAATCATTACATTTTCAATGATTAACATGACATTTTTACAACTTATGAAGCAGAATGAAGTGTAATTACTCATTATTGTTACTATACTTTTCATAACATCAAGTGTTTGTAAGAACAAAATTAACGAAAATCTTAGGTTGTATGCCTTTAACCTATACCTTTTCACTCAACAAGGTGCAATTGCACATGCATTTTCAGATATTTAGGGTTATATCCCTGTACACATGAATGGCATGCTGTGTATAATGGTTTCGTGTTGCGTGTAAAAGGTCTCATTAATGCATAAAATAACTGTGCTTGTATTCAGTGTGATCAGAAATTGTTTGGGATATTGGACACTGAGTATAAATACTATGTAATTACTTGGTTGTGAAAAGTACAATGAACACTGTCTTTTTTTTTTTTCTTAATAAATAATGAATGTATGGACAAAAATGTGCTAGCTGCTTGGCCTACTCTTCCTTTTCCTGATAGACTGGGAAGGAAGGATTGGGTCATTTTCCTCTTGTGGTCCTGAACAGGGGGTATCTGGCTGCTTGACCTCTTCCTCCTGGTGACCCCAGCTAGAGGGAGCTGGCTAATCAATCTCAACTTCTTCCTGCTGGTTGCCCTGACTGGGGCTAGCTAACAGCTCATCTTTGTTTTTCCTCCTGGTGGCTCCAACAAGAGGAAACCAGCCGCTCAACCTCATCTTCATGGTGGCCTAGAGCATATGGTGGTAGCCGCTTGACCTCTTCCTTCTTGTGGAATTCAGCATCAGCATCTTTCTCCTGGTGGCCCTGACAGGATCTACCTAATAGCACAACTGCTTGGTGGATCCTATGGGAGAGCTGGATGTTCTTTCTCCTCAGCCTGTTCCACCTGGTGACATTGACATGTAGGAACTGACTGCTCAACTTCATTATCTACTTCGTGAACACCATAAATACAAGAATAATTGTATGTCAATTTACTATTGAACAATATAATTCCTCTATAAACTTTGTAAACAGAAGAGCTATCACAGGAAATAGTTATGGATTACTTTAATATCAAAGATAGAAACTAAAAAGGCTACAGTGAACCGGTGATCACTGGCCTGTCTAATATTAGCCTAGTAAAAAGCAACAAACTGGCATTAGTAGGATACATTCTGTATTTTGTTTCAAATGCTTTTGATAGTATATATTATACAAAACAATTGCTTTTTGATAAAGTAGTGCAAAGCTTATTCTATTTTTAGTAATGGTATCATCACTTGTATAAATATGAAGGAACTTCAAGCTTGAATAATTTTGCAACATACAGCCAGGTGAATTAGATAAGTGGCAAGGGAAAACTTTTTACCTACCACTAATATATATCATAATTTTGAAAGTATAAAAACAATATTATTAATTAATTCACATATCTAAAGCTGCTCCTATAATGTAAACACTTGCATATCTAAGCAAACTTGTATTCAGAAATTCTTATTCAAACTATCATCCTGATATTAGATTTAATTGCACTTCTTTCTTATATTTTGTATTCTGGTCTATATTGTGCTTAAAAAGAACTGCCAACTCCCTAATTATTTTGATTGTACACAATCTGAACTATTTAAACATATTGAAACACATTAGTGAATCTAAGAACTGAAGCATCTGCATGCCAACATTCAAACAGTATTTTGAAATAAACTTGTTCCTGCAAGTATTAAGGGTAAATGCAAGGAATACACTTTATTTGATTAGTCAAGACTTTGCTATTATGGTTATCATGCAGCTCTTGAAATTAATTAATAAAATAAAAACAAACATAAATGCAAGGTTATCCAGAAATTACTGCCCTCGCTTAATTACTGCAACTGACCATATCATAAGGCCAACTGGTCGTGCTTTGTAGATACGTCTCTACAACAATAAACATCATTTCATTGAATTGTGTCCAATTTCTCTGTTGGAAACATGGAAAATCACGTAGAAAATGTGTTCTACCTACTTATTTTAATCCATTAGATAACATGAGGAAGAATTGTCACTAGATTTTCTTGATTTAATCCATTAGATAACATGAGGAAGAATTGTCACTAGATTTTCTTGATTTAATCCATTAGATAACATGAGGAAGAACTGTCACTAGATTTTCTTGATTTAATCCATTAGATAACATGAGGAAGAATTGTCACTAGATTTTCTTGATTTAATCCATTAGATAACATGAGGAAGAATTGTCACTAGATTTTCTTGATTTACAAAATATATGGTAGCAAAAATATCAATACAATTCGTTAATTGGATAAATGGCATGGCAACATTTATGCATTTCTAAGAGTGACTACAACTCTCCGTGAAACTTTTGTGATATATAAAAGGTATGCACGTACACACCAAGTTTTATCAAAATCTGATTGAGCACAGGCAATCAGAAGCAGGTTGAATTAATATGCATTCATTACATGTAATGCGGTCAGTTTCAAATCGGATATTGTGCTTGCTAAGCAGATCATAATATCTCTATTGACACTGCTTGCACAACATAGTACAAAAAATTCAATGACCAGTCAGTATAGTGAAGTTGAGTAAAAAAAAAAAAAAAAAAAAAACATTCCTGCAAGTTCAAATAAGGACTATTTATTGTTTTTATCTTGGGAATTAGAAAGTCTTGACACTTTACTTTTACATATCTACAATGTTAAATGAAACTTTCTTTGTCGTAACTACAGTAGTAGCTACTGTCTCCAAAAAAGTAAATTTAAAACAATTTCCTCTGACAATTAAGTGAGAAAGGAAACAAACACTATTTATTCAATGACTTCAATACCGATCTTTCGTTAATAGGATGAAATATGAAGTTCAGACAATGATTATAGAAACTCATCACTAAGTACTAAACTCTCGGAGATGTTTGTGATGAAAAATATCAGTATCTGTAGCTATTTCAACTTTGAGCTAGATATGAATTTTAAAGGTGTTTGATTATAAACTGTTCATGTTTGCCCATGACTTGGGAACCATCTTTTTAGAATTTTCCACTTATACAATGACTATGCATGCAGTGCATAATGACTAGACAAAAATACATTTCTATGGTTAAGAACAGGTCCATTTAAAAAGAAGACAGAATTGAATATTTATACTCCTTAACTGTCCTCCATTGGCTTTACTAATTTAAGACACAATATATACATACTGCTTTGATATAAATGTTTTAAGTGAGTTTTGAAGAAACTTTGTTAGATTCTTGAGACGATTTCCAGCAAAAGCTAAGATATTGCCTTTCTTTTGTAAAAATATATAACTTATCACTATATCTTAAAGTTCGAAGTATATAAGAAAACAAATTTAAGAAATGAAATAGAATGATTAATTAAACAGAAAATATTTCTAATTTACATGATTCTAATCCAGGTCTAGATTTGTTAACCATGCTTGTGTTGCCATTCAAAATAAACTAACGCTAAGGAACAAGGAATGCAAACAAAATAGTGTACTGTTACGACTCTAGGCCTCAAAAAAGATGCAACAGAAAAAAAGTTAAACCAACAATGTAAGTAATATTAACAAGAAATTTATTTTCCTGTAATGCAAAGTGAAATTCAAGAGATACGTAGAATATTGTGAATCAAATCCCGAATAATCCTAAATGTCCTAATCACAAATCCAAAAATATAGAATGTTCCGAATGAGTTCCAATAGTCTTGAATGTCCTGATGTAACACAATGATACAATCCAGAATGTCTTTGAATGAGTTCACAAAAGTTCAAAGTAATGTATTAATTCAAAAGTCAGTGAGCGATTTAGTAATTCCAATGAATATATGAAATAAATAATTCCTCTCGAATTATATCTGATTTCAACGGCATAAAGTATAAAATCTGATCTAAAATGGATTCCCACAGACTGATCTAAAACAGGAATTAATTATTTGTTTACCAAATCCGAATTTATACACATTTTCACTTGACATATATCAACAGAATCTGAAGCAATAAAAATGGAAAAAGGCCAGTCTAACGGTCAAGACGACTGACCTTGAACTCGAATTCTTGTAAACGGCCTGTTTACTAATAATCAGAATCTAAAGTGCTACTTACCTCTATAGACAAGATTTAAACACATACTATAGATTAAATATACATAACAATACAAACATGGTGTATTCATTTCTACATTGCTGTAAAATTTATTCTTAAACCCTCCACATCTCTCCAACGCTAAGTTGCTTATTATCCAGAAATAGAAACATGTTATTTGAAATACACCACAACAGCATTTTGAAATAAAATAATGTGTGTTCATGCTGTAAGCAAGCAAGCACCGTAATTGTAGTTCATACATCTGAGCTAATACCATTAGAGACTGTTTGTTATTACAATTTATAATGGAAATGAAAGTTGTTTTCTTGGATGGTGACAAAATAAAATGTAATGCACCTTTTGACCCTAAAAATGAATTCTCTTAAAACATAAATATTGAGCTTTAATGTTATTATGATACACAAATATGTGCTAATCAATTTCACTCACCTATTGAACAATGGGAAATCTCTGAGGTAACAGGATGATACATGTACAATCAAATCTAAACTCGTACAATTTGTCTAAAAAACCTATGCTTAATTGATTGGTATAAGTGAGACAGGCAAAACAAAAACTGAAGGATTTCTTGAACAAAGCAATGGTGACAATAAAATAGAACAATTAAATTTACCTTGTGTATCACTATTTTGAGAAGAAAATTTAACATCTCGTGGCGACAATAGAATGGGACAATTAAGTTTACCTTGTGTATCACTATTTTGAGAAGAAAATTTAGCATCTCGTGACGACTATGTGGGCTAGTGTTTAGGTCTATATGCTGCTTTTCCTGAACAATGTAAGATTAAATTATTGCCAAAATAAAAAAGTATACAAATCATAATATTTACTTATTGGGTACTCAATTAACAGAAACATTCACTTGCATAAAAATCACAATGATGTATTTTTTTAAGGCGAAAACACATAATCTTGTGTGTGTGCGTGAGAAAGAGAGAGAGAGGAGAGGGGGGAGAGACGGGAGGGAGGGGGTGAAAGAGATAAAGACTCTCAAGTTTGTTTTCTTCCCAACCCCCCCTACAAAATGTGCTCAGACAAGTGTCACTCAGTGTCATCAGCTAATGAGATGTATATTTGTCATTAATAATTTCTGGGCTGCTCGATAGAGAAACCGCTTTCTTTTGCGCATCTTGAGGATCAACAACACATATAAAACACATATCTATATTTACTGCTGTGCATATATAGGCTTCCTCTATGTTCTTTGATGTTCACACTAATTTATTCCAAGACTTTCAAATCTATATCCTTACACTCACCATAAATTCCATGCATCCTGAGTATTGCTGGTATCAGGAAAACCAGCATGTCCCAGCTGTACCTGGATGAATCTGCATATGGCAATGCAAGACGCTCCTCGGTTTGTCTTGCAAGATCTACGAACATATTACCAAAGTTTGATAAGTGCTGTACCAGTCAATTTGTACTGCATAAATTTCTGCTGACATGATAAAACAATGGCAACTGTTAAACACTCTTGAACTAGTGCATCAGTAATCTTTGTATTGAGCTTTCACAAGAACCAGCCAAAACATCTGCACTCAACAAAAGAAACTCTCAACCGATTGATTCATCAAAAAATTTAAATCTTTATAATGGATTATATGTGAAATACAGTCACACCTAATGCAGGGCAATCAAAAGTTTGTATAATTTGTATTAATAAAATTAAATTACAACAAACATTTAAAACATCATTTTCCTTCATTTTCGTATATCTTTATGGTAATTGTGTATGCAGGAAGCATTTATGTAAAGTAACCATTTTGCTGACTGGGCATGAACAGCCGACCCAAACAAACCTGTTTGAATTTGCTCATCACAGTGGGATTAGTAAGAAATGGATTCATGTGACCAGGTGCTGAAATAATTAATATGTAAAATTTTTAATCAATTTTTCTTCATTCAAGATGGCATTAAAATCAAACAAGATTTTGTATGTAAGTACTTTTGGTATTTTTTAAATTTGAAAACTATGCCTTGTATCGTGTATTTTAAATGAAAGGACACAAAACGTTTTTGTCCTTTGTTTAAAATAACTTTTTGACAATCTATTATAATCTAAAATATTCAATGAACAGTTCATAAAGTGATATGCAAACTCGTCTATTACAGCCAGATTGAAGAAAAAAATAGGCCAATTCATGCCCTTTATTTGAGAAAGTGAGCCAATGGTGTGATCATAATGGGCCAACCTTATAATGAAATGAAATAGCAATTAGCTGAACCATTTTAAAAGGTTAATTTCATGACAACCCAAATAAATAACCATATTTAATATAGGATTCTCCTCTTTTGTTGCTGTCAAGCATATTCTAACAACACAGGCGAAACTGAAGTCTACAATTATAATCATCAGTCTTTGCAAAGTTTCAGCTTTCACCTGACTTCTTGAAGGTGTGATAGTGTTTTTCTTCTTTTTTTCCACCACAGTGGAATAAAATTCTTCGTTGGAAGTTTCACTTTGTTTTATTGTTGTCTCAGTTTTTGTTGGTCTACCATTTTGTGAATTAGAGCCATGCTATCTGCAGCTATTTTTATCGCATGCACGATTTGAAAAAAAAAATAAAATAAAAAAAGTTACTTATTAATTCTTTCATATCTGTCTCTTAGCGAATGTTCGCAAAATTTACAATTGATAAATGGAGCTACAAATAACGTCATCGGAAGCACATGCGTATGAGAATTACTGAATCTACACATTTTTCTTTCAGTCAAAAATGTTTATAAAACAGGAGTGGATGTTAGCTCAATACGTTACTTGAATTAGCTTCATATTTTTCCATCGAGACTATTGCAATTCGGTCACATGCCAATCTTATTCTTAACCTCTCAGCTAGGAAACATTATGGGATATTTACTGGTGTTCATCTGCATAATATCAATAATTGAGCATTTCGACATTTAATGATTACTTGCTGCATCTGTATATTATTCAAGGTAAAGAAACATACCTTGTTCATGTTTTTGTGCCCCTTTTGACGCATTCTTTACCTATATTGCAGGATTTTGTGTCTACTTTAAGCAAATCCTTCCTTGCTACAAATCAATGCCAATATAAAACATTCTATACTAGACTTTGATTTTAGTTTTATGTGTCACTAATCATTTCTCATCCATATTATGTCACAAGTTATTGAGAGCACTAGCATTTTGATAAAATGCTGAAATCATAAAATTTGTATTTTACCATTTAGGAGAGCAAAGACTATTTATTATAATTATTAATATTAATCACAAGGACAAACACAATTAATTTCCAAGGAATATATATATATATATATATATATATATATATATATATATATATATATATATATATATATATACATTGAGCACACAACTTGTCATAATGTCTTAATTAAGTACTTAATTCTTAAATAAGAACTCTGTAAATATTTTTGTGTAAACTAGACCTAGCTGAAAGGTTTTTGGGGTATAGGGGTAGAGGTGTGGTCCGATTACAGGGTTACTAAGATTGTAACATTTACAGGCAATAAACTAAACTATGTTGTTTACACATATAATTGTTGCAACTTTATTAAATAAGACTACGAGGCTAAAATTTTTATAAAGTAAAAACTTTATATAGCAGTTTAAATTCTGATTACAAAACTACTGATAGTCAGGTGTCATATTTAAGTAAAGGTTTGAATAAAACTTCTTCCCAAAATGCAAACCAAAAACTGTAGTTTCATCCACTGAATGACAACCTAATTTTCAGCTCTCTTAGCAAATAGCTACTTTTTCAAAGTAGTCGCCCCCCAGTATGGTCCTTGTTTTAAGGTTTCAGATCCTATTTTATTATAAAGCCAAATTCATCGTGCTTGTCTTATTAAAGAACAGAATAATAAATGGTAGTGAAGGTGTAATCGAAAATAAATTAATAACTCTTTTCACCAGAAGGTCCCGTTTTCTTCTGAAGCGCGTCTGCCTACTTTCTTCTTTAATTTACTGCAAACGATGAGATACATCAAGACAAATATTGTGTGAAATTCGGCTTGAAATGGGTTGACAAGTAACATTTTCTACCACTTGCAAAGAAGTCTGAACATAAGATGAATGGGAATTGCAGACTTTTGAGCAATATTTTGAAAAATGTCTACAGGGATAAATAAACTGGACTTTTCCTTCTTAAGGTTCTGCCTAAATATCATAGGTACTAACGTCATAATAGATATGTCTTCCTTGTTCCTTAAATTATAATGGAGACTCGGCACCACTTAGTGTTCTTGCAACTTTCCAATTCAAATGTGCAATTCATGTAGAAAAACTGAAGTGTGTGTATCCTTTTAAAAGTCAAAAATGTACAGCAATATATAGCAATCGAAACATATTTTGTAAATTTCACGAAAGAACCAGTTGTGTTACGACTTAATTACACACTTTTCTCAATTTCAAAGTTCTCAGAAAAACATATATGGCTTTAATTTAAGGTAATCCTACAAAATCATCGTACCTTCCTGGCATCAGAACACAATTAATTTTCCCATATAATCTTTTAATTTGTTTGTCAATACTGAACTTTCCACCGTGTCCAAATACTAATAAATCATACGTTGATGTAAAGTATCTTCAAAGATGAACTCACGGTGAAGTTCTTGTCATAGGTTAACCGGCATTCAAGTTTGTGCTGCAAGAAATTCTCATTAGACGTGCAACAACAGGTGTAGATGCTCAGGCTGCTTCTGGTTTTCTGGATGCTTACAGCATTCTATATCCAATGTGGAAAGTAGAACGATTGTCGGACCCTACTCATTTGGGTCGTTCCCGGTTCAAACGGTGCAATTCTGCAACTTTTAGTGAAAATATGTTTCCGGGAATAAGAACAAGAAAAGGAATAAAGCGGAAAGATAAAATTCTTAGTCAAGATGTTAAAGCCGGCTGCAGTTTGATCTTCAAACGAATGATGAAGGACACCGGTGGTTATGTCAGAATCATCCAATGTCAACTTCCCCAGGTACTCGATACCACTCTTCGGTGTTATTCTGGGGACTGCAACAAATGTCGGCATTATTCTAAGGTTTTGGGGGTGAGGAAGTACTAACAGTTTGTGGATACAAGCTGCATTTCTGGGCCCTCGTCAAGTGACTCATATAAACATGACAGAAAGTGATAAGAATATTCTACTGGAAGTGCTGAAAATGAAACTTTCCTGTGATGTTGTACAAAGACTGCGACTTAACACAAGCACGCAGAAACGTGAGGCTGTGAACAGATCAATCAGCGTTTCCTCACCTAAAAATGTTAACTATTCAAGAAAATTTGAGGCAAGAGTGCATTCAACAATAGACAGACCTAATAACAGACTTGGATCATCATTGAAAACAAAAGTAAAACACTTGGGAGGTATACTTTCATCAAGGATTCTGAGATCACAGAATGAAATGAATCACAACTGTACCTACCATCAGTTATATGAAAAGCATCCGGAAACCAGAAAACTTAGACTGGCAAGACGGGGAAATATGATACAGGATCATCTGAGGTACAGAACTCAGCACGGCAGCAGGAAGTCTGACTACTGCAAAGGCTTACTGGACAGATATTCCAAGGGTGATCACTCCTATGCACAGGTCTTGCAGGAGCAAAGGACACTGCAGACAGGAAAGATGATCTTAGTCTATGTACAAAACGACAGTGCCCAAAGACACCATGAAATACACATAATACAGAAAGGAAAACTATCGTGGGGAAATCCGTAGGTAACACAACGCATGTCATGTGCTGCTGTGTTACCTACTACCACCTGATGAGAGCTATGGAGAGGTCGAAATAGTTTTCTCATAATATGAAGACATAAATAAAGAATTTTAAAAATATATATATATTTTAACATATTATAAAAAGCATGAACTGACTGACTGATTGACTTAATGAATGAATGAATGTAGCATTGAATGAATGAATAAAAGAGTGAATGTAAAATTTAAGATAAAGCTGTCATACCACCATAATAAAAATAAATAAAGACCAGTCGTTCTTTCTTTCTTCTATCATCCTTAGTCAAAGCAATCACCAATGCATAAATCCATCAATCAATCAATCAATCAATAAACTAATCCCATTTCATCCATTCAACAACCAAGCCAGCCATGTCATGCTAATGTACATTTCTATATGGATATGGGTGCGTGGGTGTGCATGGCATATCATTATACCTGTAATTATTCTCTTGCATCTTTTATAAGGTGTAGGAATACATACATGCTGATAATTATGACTATCGACACCACAGGCTCTATACGTGTGCATTTTTTTACAACAATTTTAAAGTTTTCATTTTATTTTAAACAATCATTTACATTTTCAAAATATTTATTTTTTTAATTTGTCATCCCATAGTTCCATTTTTACAGTCAATATATACAAAATATCCAAATTTCATGCGTCTACCTTTGATAATGAACTTGGGATAACAATTTAAACTTTTATAACCTTCCCACTGACAGGCCTCAGACCACAATTTATTTTCCTATACAGCGTCTACATTTGTTTGTCAGTACTGAACTTTCCGCTGTGTCCAAATCCTAATAAATCATATGTTGATGTAAAGTATCTTAAAAGTTGAACTCATAGTGAAGTTCTTGTCATAGGTTAACTGGCATTCTTCTGAGAGGCTGGACTGTAAACAAAGCAATGTGCAATGGGTCACAGATTTCACTTCCCGATCCACACCAATACCTCATTACTCACTGTGCACTGTCACCAAAATGCATACAGACAACCACACCAGAATGCTCATATTCTACAGAATAAACAACTACATTTAAATCAATACCACGAATGTCTAAATCTAACTCATGTATCACCGCCAAAATGAGTGAGGAAAAAAATTGTTCTAAAAATAGACTGGGACTACACTGAACCAGGAGTATTGATTGTGACCTGAGCCCAATCAGTGTTAGAAATAATTTTTACATAAATGGACGCCACTGTTCTATGAATTCCCTTTCGAGATATGTTTGGTCCAGCAAGAGACCTCTCAACAGTGTGCGTTACTTTACTCCCTAGCCGAAACATAGGATTTTACAAAATCGTGCAGAAACATGAAGTTACAGTAGTGGAAAAACATACAAGTGTGATATTTGAAATCACGTTTGTAGAAACTCTGCAATCTGAAGGTGCATATGAGGATTCATACTGTGAAGAAAGCCATTAAAAAATATGAAGATTGCGGTAAATTGTTTAGTCAAAGTGAAATGCAAAAAATGTACATAGCGGTTCATGCTTGTGACAAAACCATTCAAATGTGAAGTTGTGGGATAAATTGTTGCACCACTGTGTAGATAATGATGTATTCACGAGGACACATACTCAAAAAAAAAAAAAAAAACGTAAAAAAAGGTGTGAAGATTGTAATGAAATGTTTCGCCAAAGTGGTCAGCCAGATGTGGACAGAAAGATCAATGCTTGAGAGGAAATATTCAAATGTGAAGTATGCGATGATAGGTTTAGTCGGAGTGGAAATCTGAATAAGCATATGATGGAAGATGCTGGAGAAAAACCCTTAAAGTATGAAGTATGTGACGAAAGATTTAGCCAGAGTGGACAAATATCAGCGCACATGACGAGACATACTGGAGAAACACCATTCAAGTGTGAAGTATGTAACAAAATGTTTAGTAGGAGTCGAGATCTAACAATGCATATGAGGATACATACTGGAGAAAAACCATTTAAGTGTGAAATATGTAATAAAATGTTTAGTCAGGGTGGACAGCTAACAATGCACATGAGGATACATACTGGGGAAAAACCATTTAAGTGTGAAGTCTGTAATAAAATCTTTAGTTTTAGTACATACCTAACATTGCACATGAGGATACATACTGGGGAAAAACCATTTAAGTGTGAAGTATGTAATAAATTGTTTAGTCAGGGTGGAAATCTAACGAAGCACATGAGGATACATACTGGAGAAAAACCATTTAAGTGTGAAGTATGCAGTAAAATGTTTAGTCAGGGTGCAAATCTAACGAAGCACATCAGGATACATACGATACGTACTGGAGAAAATCCATTTAAGTGTGAAGTATGTCATAAAACGTTTAAGGAGATGAGTCATCTGAATACGCACAAGAGGATACATACTGGGGAAAAACCATTTAAGTGTGAAGTGTGTAATAAACTCTTTAATGAGACTGGAGGTGTAACGAAGCACATGAGGGTACATACTGGAGAAAAACCATTTAAGTGTGAAGTTTGTAATAAAATGTTTAGTTTTAGTTCACACCTAACATTGCACATGAGGATACATACTGGAGAAAAACCATTTAAGTGTGAAGTATGTAATAAAATGTTCAGACAAGGTGGATATCTAGCAGGGCACATGAGGATACATACTGGAGAAAAACCATTTAAGTGTGAAGTGTGTAATAAAATGTTTAGTTGGCGTGGAGATCTAATGAATCACGTGAGGATACATACTGGAGAAAAACCATTTAAGTGTGAAGTATGTTATAAAATGTTCAGACATGGTGGATATCTAGCAGGGCACATGAGGATACATACTGGAGAAAAACCATTTAAGTGTGAAGTGTGTAATAAAATGCTTAGTTGGCGTGGAGATCTAATGAAGCACATGAGGATACATACTGGAGAAAAACCATTTAAGTGTGAAATATGTAATAAAATGTTTTGTTGCAATGGAAGTCTGAACAAGCACATGAAGATACATACTATGTATACAAGTAGCATAGTGTGACACTTGAAGCACAAAAATGATATTTGAGGTACAAAAATGACACTTGGGGTAAAAGGGGAATTTAACGATATACCACAGGTTTAACATGAGTAATGTATGACACTATGGGTAGTGTAAAGGTGATGGTAGTTTTAAAAATGAACATGTGATTACCACTTGTATCTACAAATGTTTTACAAAATATGACACTGAGTGGTGGCAACGGGGGGGGGGGGTGTGTGTTTGTGTGGTTGTCATGCCGATAAATGGATGAAACAAACACTCCCAATCAAATTTCCATAACTACCCCACCCAAGTGGCTTAATATGAAAGGAAAAAAATGACACCAACAAATAAGCCACTAAAAAGAACAAATAAAGCAAAATATTTCTGCCCAAGGTCTGCGCCATACAAAAGGCCTTGAAAATTAACACCTAACATTTTTTCTTTTCTATGTTTGCCCGAATTTTGTCAATAAATGTTGAATTCAAAGGGGTATAAAAGGTGATCAGTTAGCCTGTACCAGTCAGTCTTAGGGCAGTCTAGACCATTTGATGCAAAAAGACCATCCTCGGATAGAATTCATTTTATTTTCTTACATAGGGTTCTCCATAGGATTTTGAAAGTTGCAGTCCAGGACTTATCCTTGCAAAAAGTTGCAATCCTATCCCTAAAAATAGGAGCCCCAATAAAACAATATTTTTTTTCCCCCTTGCAATAATTCCAAACATTCTGCATGTATTGTTGGGTCACAATATATATATCACCAGATTGCCAATCCTCATCAGGGCTGAACAAATCCCATAGTCCAACATCCCGAACTATTCATTTTCGAAGTCAGGCAAGTTAAATTTTCCAAGTCACTAGTCCAGGACAAGTGCTTTTTGCCAATTTGAAAAAAAGTTGGGCAAGTGTCTTTTTTAATTCACAATCTCTTTATCTACCTTTATCTGTCCATTAACGCCCTCCAGGCCAACTGAATGCTTGATTCTAACCCTCCCCATGTATTTATTTACATCCAGTATGACACCTACCGGTGGTCATTGATAACTCTTGCATGTGCGCATGTTATATTGCCGCTTGACTGCATGTTGGGCTAAGCAACTAAATTATTAGCCAAGCAAAACAGTTGTATTGTGTTTACTTAAACCAGATCCACACAAACGACTCACCCTCTGATTTTAATCCAGTGAATCATTCCAGTTAAATTAATGAAAGGCACTTTACAGACATTTGTGTCGGTTTTCTTTATGAACTGATTAAATGGCAGTGATGATTCTTTAATTTTTACTAGTAATTGATTATACAGAGGATTAACTTCCACATCCAATATTATGTTCGAAGCAAAACAATTACGCTAATTAAGGTACTGTCTCTGCTCGTATTTAAAGGACAAAATGTATGTTATGATCACTTTAGAAGTAGTTGTCAAGCAAGGCGATATTTACTATGTGGATAAAGTGAGGTTACTAAATTATTTTTTCAAAGAAGTTAATAAGGTAGAGTCGGAGAAGGAAAATTAATGTTAAAGTGGAGGAGTAAAAGGTAAGACTGCCACTGAGTGTAAGGTGACTATTTCTCGAAAGAGACATAAGCCAGACTCTGTGGCAAAACAATTGTCAAAATGTCACACTACTAAGAGACTGAGAAATTTTCAGCCAGATTGGGTTGATAGTTATCCCTGGGCTTGAATTCATTGACTCGGAAGGAAAAATGTTTTGCAGTTATTGCAAACAATATTCCAAACTGGCACAGGTTGTAAATTCAACCAGTGTATTTGTCAATGGAACTAACAAATTCAGGATTAAACCAATCAAGTCTTGTGACAGTTCTGGACCTCACAAGGCCTGTGCAGTTAGTGAAAGTCTGAATTCCAGTAAATTCCTTTCCATTCCTGCTGATTGAAGGACTGATTCTACTCTATTGGAGCAAGAAATAGTGCATATAAGATACCTAGCTGATGGAAAACTGAAAACCTCTTATGTAACAAAATGTATAATATCAACCTATGTTTTTGAAAAATTAAATTCTTTTAAAGAAATAAATATGTTGTACATTATTTCATTTGTTCTTACTATGGATTAAATTGCAAACACCTCATCAAATCTTGACAAGTAATTTAAATTTGGGACAAGTGAAAAGGTAAGTTGGACAAGGGATTTTTCTGAAACCACTTTTTCTGGACAAGTTGTGAACAAGGCATGTCTTGAACGTGGAACCTACAACGGAAGTGTCAACACCTACGCTACTCCACATTTCATGTTTCTTATGCAAAAAGATTGGAATAATATGTAAATAACAGTAAACGGACAGAAAGTCAGAGCACAAAAAGTCACAAATACACATAGGACAGAATGTCACAGGACAAAATTCACAAATACACATAGAACAGAAAGTCACAGGATAAAAAGTCACAAATACACACAGGACAGAAAGTCACGGTATAAAATGTCACAAATACATATGGGATAGAAAGTCACAATTTGAATTATCATAGTAATGGAAGGCAAACAGTCGCAATTTGAATTATCATAGTAATGGAAGACAAACAGTCACAATTTGAATTATCATAGTAATGGAAGACAAACAGTCACAATTTGAATTATCATAGTAATGGAAGACAAACAGTCACAATTTGAATTATCATAGTAATGGAAGACAAACAGTCACAATTTGAATTATCATAGTAATGGAGGACATGTAGGACTAACTCGCAGGATATACAGTCACATTCGATAAGTATTACTATTATTGATTACAATACCTTGATGACTTTACAGGACAAGAGAAATTATTTGCCAGTTGAAGCCTTAAGTACTATGACACTGAGATCATGTACAAGTACAATTTTGGTTTCAATCTGTAATTACTTTTTTATTACTGTGATAATAAGGATCACTGAAAAATCTGAATTTCAAGATCTGTACATGATACACCATTTTGAATTATCAAACATGAAATAGCAAAATTAATGAAGTCAGAGTAACATAAACTCACCTGATCAAAATCTTGGTCTTTTGTGAAAAAAAATTGTTTTGGTGAAAAATTTAATCTTTTCAGACAAGAAAACCAAAATATTCATTGTGAAACGTTTCTGCCATACACCCTGAGCAACTGCAACAATAATAATCAAGGAAAAACAATTCAGCTGATAAACAATTCATACAGAAAGATTTATATTTCTATTACCAGCATGCTGCTTATTAAAATATACTAAAGTACTATAACACACACACAGAGAAAATGTTAGTAGAAATCATACAAAAGGATAAAAAGAGCAATTTACTCCATGTGTATAACTTATGTCAGAATAGATGAGAAGTCTAGGTCTGTCTGCAATCTCAATCATACATGTACTAATATGTTTTATATCATAGGCTGTGTATTGCAATAGCTAGCAATATATGATGTGTATCATTTCAACTAATGTAATGATTGAACATATATATATATATATATATATATATATATACTTATCATGAAAAATAAACAGTATTTTGAGGCAATTATTAAGTATTATGTATTAAGTATTATGAGTATATTATTATTTAAGTCGTGTAAGTCTTGTTTATGCACTTATCAATATATGACATGTATCATTTCAACTAATGTAATGATTGAACACATACATTCACTCAACAAGGTGCAATTGGTCATGCATTTTCAGATATTTAGGGTTATGTCCCTGTACACATGAATGGCATGCTGTGTATAATGGTTTCGTGTTGCGTGTAAAAGGTCTCATCAATGCATAAAATAACTGTGCTTGTATTTAGTGTGATCAGAAATTGTTTGGGTTTTTGGACACTGAGTATAAATACTATGTAATTAGTTGGTTGTGAAAAGTACACTGAATAATGTTGTTTTTGTTGTTGTTGTTAATAAATAATGAATGTATGGACAAAAATATGCTAGCTGCTTGGCCTACTCTTCCTTTTCCTGTTAGACTGGAAAGGAAGGATTGGGTCGTTTGACATTTTCGCTTGTAGTCCTGAACAGTGGGTATCTGGCTGCTTGACCTCCTCTTCCTCCTGGTGACCCCAGCTAGAGGTTGCTGGCTAATCAATCTCAACTTCTTCCTGCTGGTGGCCCTGACTGGGGCTAGCTAACTGCTCATCTGTTTTTTTTCCTCCTGGTGGCTCCAACAAGAGGGAACTGGCCGATCAATCTCATCTTCATGGTGGCTTAGAGCATATGGTGGTAGCCGCTTGATCACTTCCTCCTGGTGGATCTCAGCATCAGCATCTTTCTCCTGGTGGCTCTGACAGGGGCTACCTAATTGCACAACAGCTTGGTGGATCCTATGGGAGAGCTGGATGTTCTATCTCATCATCCTGTTCCACCTGGTGACCCTGAAAAGGCTTCAGTGGACCGGTTATCACTGGCCTGTCTAATATTAGCCTAGTAAAAAGCAACAAACTGGCATTTGTAGGATACTTTCTGTATATTGTTTCAAATGCTTTTGATTGTATATATGATACAAAACAATTGCTTTTTGATAAAGTTGTGCAAAGGTTATTCAATATTTAGTAATGGTATCATGACTTGTAAAAATTTGAAGGAACTTCAAGCTTGAATAGTTTTGTAACATACAGCAAGGTGAATGAAATAAGTGGCAAGGGAAAACATTTTACCTACCACTAATATATATCATAATTTTGAAAGTATAAAAACAATATTATAAATTACTTCACATATCTAAAGCTATTCCTATAATGTAAACACTTGCATATCTAAGCAAACTTGTATTCAGAAATTCTTATTCAAACT
Source organism: Margaritifera margaritifera (assembly GCA_029931535.1). Taxonomy (NCBI): domain Eukaryota; kingdom Metazoa; phylum Mollusca; class Bivalvia; order Unionida; family Margaritiferidae; genus Margaritifera; species Margaritifera margaritifera. Next base: position 1,175,246 of record JAQPZY010001097.1, on the reverse strand, counting down.
ATCATCCTGATGTTAGCTTTAATTGCACTTACTTTCTTATACTTTGTATTCTGGTCTATATTATGCTTAAAAAGAACTGTCAACTCCCTAATATAATTGTTTTGATTGTACACAATCTGAACTATTTAAACATATTGCAACACAATAGTGATTCTAAGAACTGAAGCATCTGCATGCCAACATTCAAGCAGTATTTTGAAATAAACTTGTTCCTGCAAGTATTAAGGGTAAATGCAAAGAATACACTTTATTTGGTTAGTCAAGACTTTGCTATTATGGCTATCATGCAGCTCTTAAATTAATTAAAAAAAAACAAAAAACAAACATAAATGCAATGTTAGCCAGAAATTACTGCCCTCGCATTGTTACTGCAACTGACTATATCATAAGGCCAACTGGTCATGCTTTGTAGATACGTCTCTACAACAATACACATCTTTTCATTGAATTGTGTCTAATTTCTCGGTTGGAAACACGGAGAATCATGTAGAAAATGTGTTCTACCTACTTATTTTAATCCATTAGATAACATGAGTAAGAAGTGTCACTAGATTTTCTTGATTTAATCCATTAGATAACATGAGGAAGAATTGTCACTAGATTTTCTTGATTTAATCCATTAGATAACATGAGGAAGAACTGTCACTAGATTTTCTTGATTTAATCCATTAGATAACATGAGGAAGAATTGTCACTAGATTTTCTTGATTTAATCCATTAGATAACATGAGGAAGAAATGTCACTAGATTTTCTTGATTTAATCCATTAGATAACATGAGGAAGAATTGTCACTAGATTTTCTTGATTTTTCAAATGTATGGTAGCAAAAATATTAAAAACTATTTTTTACTATGAAGCAAAAACCATAAAACTGCTTTCAAATTTGCCACTTGATATTGTTTATTTAGAACTATGAAGCAAAAACCATAAAACTGCTTTCAAATTTGCCACTTGATATTGTTTATTTAGAACTATGAAGCAAAACCATAAAACTGCTTTCAAATTTGCCACTTGATATTGTTTATTTAGAACTATGAAGCAAAAACCATAAAACTGCTTTCAAATTTGCCACTTGATATTGTTTATTTAGAACTATGAAGCAAAACCATAAAACTGCTTTCAAATTTGCCACTTGATATTGTTTATTTAGAACTATGAAGCAAAAACCATAAAACTGCTTTCAAATTTGCCACTTGATATTGTTTATTTAGAACTATGAAGCAAAAACCATAAAACTGCTTTCAAATTTGCCACTTGATATTGTTTATTTAGAACTATGAAGCAAAAACCATAGAACTGCTTTCAAATTTGCCACTTGATATTGTTTATTTAGAACATGAATTTAGTTTATATACTAAATCTGTTAGAACAAATGCTCATTAAGGATTGAGACCTCAGGATGATATCCACTAATCAACAAATAGCAATCCATTTAAAATGTTGTTACAGTAATAAATGCCAGAACAATAATGTGATGCCTTTTTAAAATTAGCTTCTGTTCCATTTTTTTAAAAATGAAACTCAATCGATGCATTTTTAAGAGTGACTACAACTCTCTGTGAAACGTTTGCGATATCTAAAAGGTATGTACGAATATACCAAGTTTTATCAAAATCTGATTGAGCACAGACAATCAGAAGCAAGTTGAATTAATATGCATTTATTCATTCTGTCAATTTAAAATCGGATATTGTGCTTGCTAAGCAGAACGTAATATCTCTATTGACACTGCTTGCACAACATAATACAAAAATTCCATGACCCATCTGTATAGTAAAGTTGAGTCAAAAAAAAAAAAAAAAAAAAAAAAAAAAAAAAGAAATGATTGCAACTTCAAATAAGGAAAGTTTTTTGTTTTAGTTTTGGGAATTAAAAAGTAAGCTTGACACTTTATTTTTACATGTCTACAATGCTAAATTAAATTTTCTTAATCGTAACTACAGTGGGAGATACTGTCTCTGGAAAAGTCATTTTAGAACAATTTCCTCTGACACTTAACTGCAAAAGGAAACAAACACTATTTATTCAATGACTTCTATACAGATCTTTCGTTAATAGGATAAAATATAAAATTCAGACAATGATTATAGAAACTCATCACTAAGTACTAAACTCTTCGAGATGCTTGGGATGAAAAATATCAGTATCTATAGCTATTTCAACTTTGAGATAGATATGAATTATAAAGGTTTTTGCTTATAAACTGTTCATGTTTGCCAATGGCGCTGTTTTTTACTACCAAGCACCGGGAATGTAGAGATAGCCCTGACCTTAGCTTGTACAGGTTTAACTTGACCTTGTCCCACAGTATGTCCTATAAATGTGATACAAGCATGGCAAACTCACTTTGCATAAATTAACCGTCAGGCTTGCGTCACTGAGTCGATCGAAGAATTTCCGAACGGTTTCCAAGTGATCTTCCCATGTGTCGTTGTAGATTATGACATCATCGATGTACGCATCACAATTATCTAGACCCGACATTAACATGTTCGTTAGATATTGGAATATTGTTCGAGAACTTTACATTCCAAAAGGCATCACTTTATACTGATAAAGACATCTGGAGTTGCAAATGCGAAATTTCCTTTACTGTTTCTGTAAGTGGAATTTTTCAGAATCCTTTTAAAAGGTCAAATTTGGTAACATATTTCTCATTTCCAATTTTGTCGATGCAATCATCTATTCTTGTCATTGGAAATGAATCCGTTTTGGTGACACTGCTGACTTTTCTGAAGTCAGTACACATGCGGGATGTATTATCTGCTTTAGGCACAATGATACAAGGTTAACTCCAGTTATTTTTACTTGGTTCTATAAAATCATGCTCCAGGAAATATTGAATTTCTTTTTTCAAATATTCCTGCTTGAGAGGATTCATCCTATAACGATGCTGGTTCACAGGTGTAGAATCTACAATATCAGCGTCATGATGGATTTTATTTGTTCGTGTTGGAACATCAGGAAACAAGTTCTCATTCATGCAATAGCTGTTTTAGTTCATTCCTTTCCTGTTGTTGTAGATGTGAAAATTTCTGGTCCAGATTGTTTAATATTTCTCACTTCTGAAGTTTGGTTAAACCAACGCACTACTGTCAGATTGCATTCCATCGTTTCCATCCTCACTGTGAGGGATAGGTACAACTAAATTGATTGAATAATTAACTGTGTTATCTCTTTCAAAATACTCCTTTAACATATTTATGTGACAAAGTTGTTTCTGTTTCCGCCTCCCAGGAGTGTTAATGATATAATTTAAGTTATTTACTTTCTTTTCAACTGTATGAGGACCATACAATTTAGCCCGAAGGGGATTTTGAAATCTTTCCAAAGCCCCTTGACTTTCAATGTGATAGACAGAAGTTTTAAACTGTTAGATGCCTAATTCAGACATAACTTGTTGGAGAATTCCAGACATAAAATTTGACCCTTGATCAGACTGGACAGGTTTGGGAAGGCCAACAAGTGTAAAAGACTTTATCAAAGCTTTTATAATGGTTTTAGTTTTAATATTTCTCAAAGGAATTAACTCTGGAAATGTTGTGCACGCACACGTGATGGTCAACAAGTATTTGTTACCTGACTTGGTCTTAGGTAAGGGACCGACACAGTCTACCATTATTCTGCTAAATGGTTCGTCAAATTCGGGGGAATGGCTTGCAGATGAGCCTTAGGTATCTTCTGAATAGGTATTCCTACCTTTTAGCAAGTGTGTCAAGATTTACAGTATTTAGAAACGTCACTTTTAAGTTCCGACCAAAAGAATTATGATTCAAGACCTTGTGATAAGTTTTATTAACATCAAAATGACCAGCCAAGGGATTTTCATTGGCTGGAATAAGAATTTCCTGTCGATATGACCTTGGAACGATTACAATCTGATGGCTCACTGACGACTCATGACCAGCGGGAACCTCAGGTGGTCTCTATTTTTCCATCAGGACCCCATTTTTCACACAAAGCAACAATCTGGGACTTGTGTGATTTCAATTTAATTAATAGCCCTCTGAAACAAACAGGAAAACTCAGGATCTTGTTCCCGCTCGACAACAAGTGATTGTCTTCTGTCACCCTAATTAGAATAGAGAGAATGAGTAGTAAAACGAGGATTACTGTAATTAATACCTTAAATGAAAGTTTTGTGAGTTAAGGGATAATCATCAGCCATGCGAGCAGCATTTTCCAAAGTTTCCACTTTTTGCTCATCAAGATAGGTCTTGGCATCACTATGGATGTACTTCTTGAACTCTTCAATTAATACGAGCGGTCTTGAGGTTATCGCAATCTTTATCAACCTTCTTGGCTGAACACCACCTACCAAACAGTTATTCTTTTTCCCTTGCAAATTCGACATGAGTTTGTCTAGTTTCTTTACTACAATCCCTAAACCTCTGTCGATATGCCTCTGGTACCAACTCATAACCCTTCAATATATATTCCTTAACCACATCATAATCAGCACTCTGTTGTACCGACAGAGAAGTGTAGACATCACGACCTTTGCCAAAAAGCACACTTTGTAGCAATAAAGACAATGCTCTGTTTGTAAAAGGGTGGGGGTGGGGGTTGGAGAGAGTGGTCCGCTTGCCAGTTCTAATTCTTTTAATCTATATTGCATTTCTCTTTCTTCTTTCTTTCTCTCTCTCTCTCTCTCTCTCTCTCTCTCTCTCTCTCTCTCTCCTCTTTCTATTTCTTTCTCACCCGTTCAACATCTGCATTTCCCTCTTCTTTATTTCCCTCTCAGCTCTCTCTCTCCCTCTCTCTCTCTCTCTCTCTCTCTCTCTCTCTCTGAATTTGCATTTCGTTCTCTTCTTTCTCTTTCTGAATTTGCATTTCCATCATTACTCTCAGAAGCTGAGTCTATCTTAATTCCAATCCATCTGTTGTTGTTTTTTGTTGTTGTTGTTGTTTGTTTTGTTTTATTTTAGCTGTAATTCCCTTAATTTCCTATCAAAACCAGATACAGACCTCCTTATCAAACTCAAAAGCACTATTATGAAAAATTTCCTTTCCCACCAAATACTGAATCTAAATATTCCTTATCTCTTGATTTGTTAAAAAAAAAGTTTTCCCTTCAGAAACATCGTATAACCCGGTAAGTTCGAGGAACTCATCCTTTTTCATAGACTCTAACCCTATCTGGGTAGGATTTGAAACAAAGTTCCCAACATTAGATGACATTGTGAATGCTTCCTGGTTTCACTAAAGAGTTCACAAATGTGTGAAATACAAATCTTTAGCAGGGACAATGAAAATTCCGAAACAAGGTCAATTTCAATTTTAAAGGCAATTTTTAATATATCTGAAATGTTTCAAACAAATTCTGATCCCGGATGAGACCCCAAGTTCTGTTACGACTCTAGGTCTACACAATATGTATAAAAAAAAGAAAGTGAAACCAACAATGTAAGTAATTTCAACAAGCAGTTTATTTCCCTATAATACAAAGCAAAATTCAACACCGTTGAACTAATTCATCAGCAATCTTTGTATTGAGCTTTCACAAGAACCAGCCAAAACATCTGCACTCAATAAAAGAAACTCTCAACCGATTGATTCAACAAAGATTTAAATCTTTATAATGGATTAAATGTGAAACATAGTCACACCAAATGCAGGGCAATCAAAAGTTTGTATAATTTGTATTAACAAAATTAAATTACAACAAACATTTAAAACATCATTTTCCTTCATTTTCTTATATCTTTACGGTAATTGTGTATGGAGGAAGCATTTATGATAACTAACCATTTTGCTGACTGGGCATGTACAGCCGACCCAAAGAAACCTGTTTGAATTTGTTCATCACAGTGGGATTAGTAGGAAATGCATTCATGTGACCAGGTGATGAAATAATTAATATATATAATTTATAATCAATTTTTCTTCATTCAAGATGGCATAAAAATCAAACAAGATTTTGTCTGTAAGTACTTTTGGTATTTTTTAAATTTGAAAACTATGCCTTGTATCGTGTATTTTAAATGAAAGGACACAAAACGTTATTGTCCTTTGTTTAAAATAATTTTTTGACAATCTATTATAATCTAAAATATTCAATGAACGGTTAATAAAGTGATATGCAAACTAATCTGTTACAGCCAGATTGAAGAAAAAAAAAAACAAATAAAAAATTCCAGCCCTTTATTTGAAAAAGTGAGCCAATGGTGTGATCATAATGAGCCAACCTAATAATAAAATGAGATAGCAATTAGTTGAACCATTTTAAAAGGTTAATTTCATGACAACCCAAATAAATAACCATATTTAATATAGGATTCTCCTCTTTTGTTTCTGTCAAGCATATTCTAACAACACAGGAGAAATTGAAGTCTACAATTATAATCATCAGTCTTTGTTTTTTTTATTTTTTCCACCATAATGGAATAAAATTCTTCGTTGGAAGTTTCACTTTGTTTTATTGTTGTCTCGGTTTTTGTTGGTCTACCATTTTGTGGACTAGAGTCATGATATCTGCAGCTATTTTTGTCGCTTCCACGATTTGAATGTGATACTGGAGTAAAAGAAATAAGTTTAAAAGAAAATAAAATAAAAAAGTCACTTATTAATTCTTTCATATCTGTCTCTTAGCGAATGTTCGCAAAGTTTATACTTGATAAATGGAGCTAAAAAATAACGTCACCGGAAGCACATGCTTATGAGAATTTCTGAAACTACACATTTTTCTTTCAGTCAAAAATGTTTATAAAATAGGAGTGGATGTTAGCTCAATACGTTACTTGTTTTAGCTTCATATTTTTCCATCGAGACTATTGCAATTCGGTCACATGCCAATCTTATTCTTAACCTCTCAACTAAGTAACAGTATGGGATATTTGCTGGTGTTCGTCTGCATAATATCAATAATTGAGCATTTTGACATTTAATGATTACTTGGTGCATCTGTATATTATTCAAGGTAAAGAAACACACCTTGTTCATGCTTTTGTGCCCCTTTTGACGCATTCTTTACCTATATTGCAGGATTTTGTGTCTACTTTAAGCAAATCCTGCAAAGGCATGTCCTGGCTGAAACACTGACTCATGGAACATCAAAGATAAACCTAAGAAGTACAATTTGAAGCAGCTTTCTTGAATGAAGCTGTTTTATTATAAGTGACTTTTTGGAAAAGTATGGCCTTATTATGGGGGAGTACTGTAACTGCATATATATATATATATATATATATATATATATATATATATATATATATATATATATATATATATATTAAAATCACCTTTCCATTCCACTCGATCTCCTGGTAAAACCATTATTACAATAGTTTTTGTGGGCTGTTCACATTCTTTGAACTATGCATCAGCCTAGGTCATTTAAGAAAGAAAACAATTTGATCTGATAAAAGCATTTCTTGTTTCATTTTTTTTTTCTTACATTTTTATGGCATCATTCATTATTACCATTCATCTCCTGAAACACTAACAATGAATTATGTAAATTGACTTACAAAAATCTTCAAAATGCTCTTGAATCTTTATGCAACAAAACTATTCCTTGCTACAAATCAATGCCAATATAAAACATTCTATACTAGACTTTGATTTTAGTTTTATGTGTCACTAATCATTTCTCATCCATATTATGTTACAAGTTATTGAGAGCACTAGCATTTTGATAAAATGCTGAAATCATCAAATTCGTATTTTACCATTTAGGAGAGCGAAGAATATTTATTATAATTATTAATATTAATCACAAGGACAAACACAATTAATTTTCAAGGAATATATATATATATATATATATATATATATATATATATATATATATATATATATATATATATATATATATATATATATTGAGCACACAACTTGTCATAATGTCATAATTAAGCACTTAATTCTTAAATAAGAACTCTGGAAATATTTTTGTTTAAACTACACCTAGCTGAAAGGTTTTTGGGGTATGGGGGTAGAGGTGTGGTCCTTTTACAGGGTTATTACGATTGTAATATTTACAGGCAATAAACTAAACTATGTTGTTTACACATATAATTGTTGCAACCTTATTAAATAAGACTACGAGGCTAAAAAAAAGTTATATAAAGTAAAAACTTTATATAGCAGTTTAAATTCTGATTACAAAACTACTGATAATCAGGTGTCATATTTAAGTAAAGGTTTGAATAAAACTTCTTCCCAAAATGCAAACCAAAAACTGTAGTTTCATACACTGAATGACAACCTAATTCTCTGTTCTCTTACCAAATAGCTACTTTTTCAAAGTAGTCGCCCCCCAGTATGGTCCTTGTTTTTAGGTTTCAGATCATATTTTATTATAAAGCCAAATTCATCGTCCTTGTCGTATTAAAGAACAGAATAATAAATGGTAATGAAGGTGTTATAGAAAATAAATAACTCTTTTCACCAGTAGGTCCCGTTTTCCTCTGAAGTGCGCCTACTTTCTTCTTTAATTTACTGCAAACGATGAGATACATCAAGACAAATATTGTGTGAAATTCGACTTGAAATGGGTTGACAAGTAACATTTTCTACCACTTGCAAAGAAGTCTGAACATAAGATGAATGGGAATGCAGACTTTTGAGCAATATTTTGAAAAATGTCTACAGGGATAAATAAACTGGACTTTTTCTTCTTAAGGTTCTGCCTAAATATCATAGGCACTAACGTCATGATAGATATGTCTTCCTTGTTCCTTAAATTAAAATGGAGACTCTGACCCACTTAGAGTGTTCTTGCAACTTTCCAATTCCCATGTGCAATTCCTGTAGAAAACTGAAGTGTGTGTATCCTTCTAAATGTCAAAAATGTACAGTGTACAGCAATGTATAGCAATCGAAACATATTTTGTACATTTCACGACAGAGCCAGGTGTGTTACGTCTCAATTACACACTTTTCTTAATTTCAAAGTTCTCAAAGAACATATATGGCTTGAATTTAAAGTAATCCTACAAAATCATCGTACTTCCTGGCATCAGAACACAATTCATTTTCCTATATAGTCTTTTAATTAGCTTGTCAGTACTGAACTTTCCGCTGTGTCCAAATACTGATAAATCATATGTTGATGTAAAGTATCTTCAAATATGAACTCACAGTGAAGTTCTTGTCATAGGTTAACTGGCATTCTTCTGAGAGGCTGTACTGTAATCAAAGCAATGTGCAATGGGTCACAGATTTCAATCCTCCAATCCACACCAATACCTCATTACTCCCTGTGCACTGTCGCCAAAATGCATACAGATAACCACACCAGAATGCTCATTTTCTACAGAATAAACAATTATTATATACTCATTTTTTTCTCCATTATATTTGCATTGTCAAAATCGTGCAGTATTTCTCCATACTGCACGGCTTCATACTGCACGACACGTGTGTCTAAAAATAGTATCGCGTGTTAGGAACTACTTTTTATTGTAAACAAATAATGTACACAAATGTAGCAGACACCGAAGCTTTTGCTTTATTAGATTTGTCTGTGGATGAACTAAGCAAGCTGTTTGAGAGTACAGATGATAAAGCTGACAATGTGGATGAATTCATTGAGTCACAAAAGAAATTTTCAACCAAGCAAGTGACTGAACGTGATATTTCACGATGTTCAGAGGTGGCTTTATGACAACAAACGTGAGACATGCAGCATTGAAAATATCATTCTGATAATTTAAACACTTATTTAGTCTATGGTTCAGACTATGAATCGTGTTTTCTAGAGTCAGAAAACACACACAAAAAAAAAACAACAACAAAAAATAGCATAAAAAGGCATCTTAAGACCAAATGATATTCCGTTTCTCTCAGAGACCGCCCATTTTACAAGTCCAAGCACTAAATTCGAAAAAATACAACTAAAGAAGGCGGAGAACGTTAGTGGGCTGAGTTGTCCCGGAATCGTTCACGAGGACACATACTAAAGAAAAAGAACAACCTGCTTCCCCCCCCCCCCCCCATCAGAAAAAAAGTGTGAAGATTGTAATGACGTTTCGCTGTAGTGGTCAGCCAAATGTGCACAGAAAGATCAATGCTTGAGAGGAACCATTCAAATGTGAAGTATGCGGTGATAATTTTAGTCTGAGTGGAAATCTGAATAAGCATATGATGGGAGATGCTGGAGAAAAACCATTTAAGTATGAAGTACGTGACGAAAGATTTAGACAGAGTGGACAAATATCAGCGCACATGACGAGACACACTGCAGAAAAACCATTCAAGTGTGAAGTTTGTAATAAAATGCCTAGTAGTTGCGGACAGCTAGCAATGCACATGAGGATACATACTGGAGAAAAACCATTTAAGTGTGAAGTATGTAATACAATTTTTATTCAGGGTGGACATCTAATGAAGCACATGAGGATACATACTGGAAAAAACTCATTTAAGTGTGAATTATGTGATGAAAGGTTTAGTGAAAGTGGAGATCTGAAGGTTCACATCATGATACATACTGGAGAAAAACCATTTAAGTGTAAAGTATGTAATCAAATGTTTAGTAGTAGTGGACAGCTAAAAATGCACATGAGGATACATACTGGAGAAAAAACATTTAAGTGTGAAGTATGTAATAAAATGTTTAGTCAGGGTGGACATCTAACGAAGCACATGAGGATACATATTGGAGTAAAACCATTTAAGTGTGAAGTGTGTGATAAAAGGTTTAATCAGAGGGGACATCTGAATAACCACATGATGATACATACTGGGGAAAAACCATTTGAGTGTGAATTATGTAATAAAATGTTTAGTAGGAGTGGAGATCTAACAATACACATGATGATACATACTGGGGAAAAACCATTTAAGTGTGAGGTATGTACTAAGATGTTGAGTCGAAATGCAGATCTAATCATGCACATGAGGACACATACTGGAGAAAAACCATTTAAGTGTGAATTATGTGATGAAAGGTTTAGTATAAGTCGAGATCTGAAGGTTCACATGAGGATACATACTGGAGAAAAACCATTTAAGTGTGAACTATGTAATAAAATGTTTAGTAGTAGTGGACATCTAACGAGGCACATGAGGGCACATACTGGAGAAAAACCATTTAAGTGTGAAGTATGCAATAAAATGTTTCGTCAGGGTGGACAATTAATGACACACATGAGGATACATACTGGAGAAAAACCATTTAAGTGTGAAGTATGCGATGAATGGTTTAGTCATAGTGGAAATTTGAATACACACATGAGGATACATACTGGAGAAAAACTATTTAAGTGTGAAGTATGTGATAAAAGGTTTAGTCATGATAGACCCCTAATGAATCACATGAAGATACATAATAGAGAAAAACCATTTAAGTGTGAATTATGTAATAAAACGTTTAGTCAGAAAGAACATCTAAAAATGCACATGAGGATACATACTGGAGAAAAACCATTTAAGTGCAAAGTATGTAATAAAATGTTTAGTCGGGGTGGAAATCTAACGACGCACATGAGGATACATACTGGAGTAAAACCATTTAAGTGTGAAGTATGTAATAAAAGGTTTAATGAGAGGGGTCATCTGAATAAGCACATGAGGATACATACTGGGGAAAAAACATTTAAGTGTCAAGTGTGTAACAAAATGTTTAATGAGAATGAATATGTAACGAAGCACATGAGGATACATACTGGAGAAAAACCATTTAAGTGTGAAGTATGTAATCAAATGTTTAGTTTTAGTGGACAGCTAACAATGCACATAAGGATACATACTGGAGAAAAACCATTTAAGTGTGAAGTATGTGATGAAAGGTTTAGTTGTAGTGGAAATTTGAATACGCACATGAGGATACATACTGGAGAAAAACCATGTAAGTGTGAACTGTGTAATAAAATGTTTAGTTTGCGTGGAACTCTAACAAAGCACATGAGGATACATAGTGGAGAAAAACCATTTAAATGTGAAGTATGCGATGAAAGGTTTAGTCGCAGTGGAAATTTGAATATGCACATGAGGATACATACTGGAGAAAAACCATTTAAGTGTGAAGTATGTGATAAAAGGTTTAGATGGAGTGGAAATCTGAATAAGCACATGACGATACATACTCGAGAAAAACCATTTAAATGTGAAGTATGTAATAAAATGTTCAGTCGCAGTGAAACTCTGAATACGCACATCAGGATACATAAGAGAAAAACCCTTTAAGTGAGAAGAGTATGCATGAAAGGTTTAGTCTCAGTAGAACTCTGAATAAGCACGCGAGGATCCATACTGGTGAAAAACCATTTAAGTGTCAAATATGTAATGATAGGTTTAGTCGCAGTTAAACTCTCAATACACACATGAGGATCCGATCGATACTGGAGAAAATCCATTTAAGAGTGAAGTATGTAATAAAATGTTGAGTCGAAGTGGAGATCTAACAGTCCACACAAGGACACATCCTAGAAAAAAATGTTTAAGTGTGAAGTATGCAATAAAATGTTTATTCAGAGTGGAAATCTGAATAAGCATGTGAGTATACATACTGGAGAAAAAAACATTTAAGTGTGAAGTATGTAATAAAATGTTTGGTGAGAGTGGAACTCTAGCTATGCACATGAGGATACCTTGTTGAGAAAACACAGTTAAATGTGAAGTATGTAATAAAATGTTTAGTAGGAGTGGACATCTAACAATGCATATGAGGATACATGCTGGAGAAAAACCATTTAAGTGTGAAGTATGTAATAAAATGTTTCGTCAGGGTGGAAATCTAATGAGGCACAGGAGGATACATACCGGAGAAAAACCATTTAAGTGTGAATTATGTGATAACAGGTTTAATGAGAGGGGTCATCTGAATAAGCACATGAGGATACATACTGGGGAAAAACCATTTAAGTGTGAAGTGTGTAATAAAATGTTTAATGAGAGTGGAGATGTAATGAAGCACATGAGGATACATAATGGAGAAAAACCATTTAAGTGTGAACTATGTAATAAAATGTATTATTTTAGTGGATTGCTAACAATGCACATGAGGATACATACTGGAGAAAAACGATTTAAGTGTGAAGTATGTAATAAAATGTTTAGTCGCAATTGAAGTCTGAACAAGCATATAAAGATACATACAATGTATACAAATAGCATAGTGAGAAATTGAAGCACAAAAATGATATTTGAGGTACAAAGTTGACGCTTGGGGTAAAAGGGGAATTTAACGATATACCACAGATTTAACATGAGTAATGTGTGACAGTGTGGGTAGTGTAAAGGGGATGGTAATGTTAAAAATGAACATGTGATTACCCCTTGTATCTAAAAATGTTTTACAAAATATGACACTGGGTGGTGGCAGTGGGGAGGGGTTATCATTCCGATTAAGGCATCAAACAAACACTCCAAATCAAATTTTCATAACTACCCCACCCAGGTGGCTTAACATGAAAGGAAAAAATGACACCAACAAATAAGCCACAAAAAAGAACAAATAAAGCAAAATAACACTGCCCAAGGTCTGTGCCATACAAAAGGCCTTGAAAAAAACACCTTACATTTTTTTTTCTTCTATGTTTGCCCGAATTTTGGCAATAAATATTGAATTTAAAGGGGTATAAAAGGTGATCTGTTAGCCTGTACCAGTCAGTCTTAGGGCAGTCTAGACCAGTTTATGCAAAAAGACCATCCTCTGATAGAATTCATTTTATTTTCTTACACAGGGTTCTCTATAGGATTTTGAAAGTTGCAGTCCAGGACTTATCCTTGCAAAAAGTTGCAATCCTATCCCTAAAAATAGGAACCTACAATGGAAATGTCAACACCTACACTACTCCACATTTCATGTTCCTGATGCAAAAAGATTGGAATAATATGTAAATAATGGTAAATTAATAGAAAGTCACAGCACAAAAAGCCACAAGTCACGTAGGACAGAATGTCACAGGACAAAAATCACAAAACACATAGAACAGAAAGTCGCAAATACACACTGGATAGAAAATCACAGGATAAAATGTCACAAATACACATGGGATAGAAAGTCACAATTAGAATTATCATAGTAATGGAAGACAAACAGTCACAATTTGAATTATCTTAGTAATGGAAGACAAACAGTGACAATTTCAATTATCATAGTAATGGAAGACAGTCACAATTTGAATATCATAGTAATGGAAGACAAACAGTCATAATTTTAATTATCATAGTAATGGAAGACAAACAGTCACAATTTGAATTAACATAGTAATGGAAGACAGTCTCAATTTGAATTATCATAGTAATGGAAGACAGTCACAATTTGAATTATCATAGTAATGGAAGACAAGCAGTCACAATTTGAATTATCATAGTAATGGAGGACATGTACGTTTATGGTTTTATGGGTTTAACACCATTTTTCAGCATATGATAAGCTATTCATGATGGCCAGTATATCTGGTGGAGGAAGAACCCGGGAACATAAATTAGTATGTAAAAAATGAAACCCTTTTTGTGCTAAGTGGCTTTACTTTCCATGGTTTCAAATATGGGCATATGAGCAAAAACCAGTATGTTTTATTGAATTTTTTTTTATATAAAAGTCCAAGGTTTTTGTCAAAGAAATCATTCCAAAATGGATATCATCACCAGCAACAAGGGTGGTCCTAAACTCAGTTTTGAAGATTACCAGTATACTAGACATGGAATATGTAAGATCAAGCAATGGTGGAAGTGAACACTTAGGTCCTGCAAGAGGTGTAGAGGCAGTTTGTCCACAGACTTGCAATACCAAAATCTAACTCCAGGATAGCCGCATAATCATGCTTCTGACAAAACAACTGTGAAACTAGCAAAAACACACAACAACATGAGAGACAATGCTTTGTAAACTCATGATGCACACAGCCAGAATGTTGCAGAATGTGTATCAACTTGTTCGAATGATGTCCAAGCCATGCTGCCAGTTGAAGAAAACTGTACAAGGACAATTAGACACTAAACACCACAGATAACTATTCCAGCAACACTTCCAGATCTAACTATTCCTGTGGAGTTGACTAAACTTTTGAAGACCCACACCAAATTTGGCTAACCTTTTGCACATAAGATTCTCACGTGAGATCTAACTCATGTTAGTCTCATGTGCATTTTAACATGCAAATTAGGTAGAACTCACATGAGAAATAGAATCTAACAAAATCTGAAAATCACATGAGCAGGAATTGTTAATATATGAGCAAGATTTTGCTCACGTGAGCAAGCATTTCCTCACATGAGCAAGACCTTGCTCACATGAAAATCACATGAGCTGGAATGGTTAATGTAAGCAAGAGTTTGCTCACATGAGCAATAGGGGAAAAAAAATGACTAGGATTTGATTTGTATTTGATAAATATTTTTGACAAGAATTAAAAAGAACCAAGTTCCTATAATAAAACTTATTTAGCAGCAATAAAGATATTTTAAAAGTGATATTAAAATCTAGTGAAGATGAGCATATTCAAGTTCAATTATGCATGTTTTTGTGAGGTTTCTCACATGAGAAAAAAGACAACCCGTATATAAATATGTGATAATGATTTTCAATTATTGTAATTATTATATCGCATGCATTATGTAGCAATAAATGCTCGCATCACAAATGGGCAGGTGTAAAACACTCATTCACTCATCAAGCAAATTAGTGTGATTATTGTGAAAGCAATGGTCTTGATGCACAGCTAGGTGTACTACATCCAATCACTGATTTCATTACTGATGATAACAAAAGGTATAGGGTCTCAGGCCAGCATTGACCAATCAGAAAAGGTTGCTTTTATTGACTTATACCAAACAATGTTTTAATATTTATATTGTTGTTGATAAACATTCAGTGCATTATGCACTGACAATTGTAAACATGTAGAAGTATTTGCAAGGTGTGCAGCTGCCACCAAAATGGCAAAAATTAGATGCAAAGGGAGTGTGATCACTTATATGATGAACATAAGAGACTAAGAAAGTACCAGAAATGCTGGGAAAATGGACACTAATGGCTAAAGTGTGACACAGGAGAGACTGTGTTGTTGGTGAAATACAGTTATTGTTTTGAGTTGATGGTAATGAATAATAAATTTTGAATTAGAAACTGAACTGGATTCTGTTTGATTTTAGCAAGATCAGTGAAATTTAGACAGGATCAATGAAAATATGATTTTGGTGATCCTGTGGGTTTTTTAAAAAAATTCTAATTTTGAGCCATGTATCTTGTTTTACATATGCAAACTTTCTAGAACTCATTACACTCCTGCTTGTTTGCTGTTAATCATACAATTTCAGTGGGGACCCCTATAATCTGAATAAATCAAAGGAAACAACGTGGGAAGGAATGAATACAAATTCATAATTGTTTGAAACAATATTTATCATAATTGCTTAAAACTGTATTTATCAAAAGTTAAAAATTATTTTGCACACTTGTTCAATATATCAGTAGTTTCCATCAAAACTTTTAAAAGTTTGTGAAAATGAAACCTCTAGAGTTTAATGATGTATTGATATTCTGTTCAATTTCTTTTGTAAAACACTCTGTACACAAAATATATTTCATTAAATGTTACGTTATCTTTTTTAAATTAAGCATACTGCATTCCTTACAAAATGTTGCACGCAGAGCAAATTAAGGAGACAGTGGATGTATGATCTAGATCATATCCAATGTATTTTTTCGGATTAAAGATTCCAGAATATTCAGGCTGATACACAAAAAGGCAAGCTCTTCAGTCTACCGAATCTCTCACAGCCACTTTCTCGAATATGTGGTACACAGAAAGGCAAGCTCTTCAGTCAAAGGAATCTCTCACAGCTGCTTTCTTGAATATGTGGGAAATCTTCACTTTTTTCTGTATGGGTTTAGACTTTTTACTTCACTTCCATATAGAAATCCATTTTGGGGAGGGGGAATGTTGTCAGGTGGTTAAAGGTTCCCCTTCCCCATCTGTTAAAATCATACACTATTAGGTGAAAAACAAGAATGTTAGCCATTTGAATTACACTGAACCACCCTCTTCTAAACAAATCCTCTCAGAATAAAATCCTAAATCCTTCCCTGCTTCTTGTATGATTCAAGTATCATCCACTGAAATAGATTACATGCAACAACATGTACTATATGTAACCTGGACAACAAATGTGACTATTAACCTGTTTGGCAAAGGCATTTTTGTTGTTGTTTTAATTCAACATTCGAAAATCACTTCATAAGTCTTAGAAACATCTGTAAGTGTTTATTCATTACCATCCAGTTTGAAAGCTGCTGCATCATATCTGTCAAATATTTGGTACTTTACGTCTTTAAACAAAAAACAAAAAAAAAGCAATATGAAATTACTCACTTTACACCTTAAAACCTTTGAAATAGATCCACTGCCGTATTATTTGAAAAATTAAAAGTATAAAAATTAGAAGCATACCTACATGTATATTACTTCTGAACTTGCCTCAGTTGCAGTTCATACTTCACTGCATGAAGACAATTGTAGAATTTGATATGCTGGAAGAAAAACAGTCCCTAACAAAAACAGAAATTAGATTAACAAACTTGGATGTAATTTATCATCAATGTCCTAACTTCGTGTTTATCCTTGATTCGTGCGCCATGTTTCTCGTGACCTCACACGCTTGTTTTGAGATCCTGACGTAATCAACTGGGTCACTAGCATTTGTTGACAGTGACAGTAAGTGCTGATTAAGACATAATTGAATACTTAATACAAATCAAATTGAAAAAATACAACAAAAATGGCATATTTTACTCATGCCATACACTTTGTGGCCCTGGAGTTGTGTTAGCCATTCAAGCCAGGGCTACTGCTCACATGTTGGTTTTCTTTACCTTTTGATTAGCGGGAAACCGAAAACACAGATTTTTTAGACGGCAAAGGCAATGTAAAAATCTGGTAATTATAACATGCACTTCTTATATCATGTTAGAAAAAATAAATCCAATGAAAAACTATATAGTATGCAATTTTTCATTGAAATAATTTAATATAAGACCAACCAACCAAAAAAAAAAAAAAATATGTGTTTCCTATTGCACTGGTTTTAAAATTAGGATAGGCAGCTACTTTTTTTTTTTTTAAACATTATATATAAATCAAATAATATTTAAAGCGCTTCAAAGTACCAAGCATAACTGGCTCAATTAGATGCAAAAATCAATTTCGGCAATGTGATTTTGTTTGAAATAAAAAAAAAAATTTAAAAAAAAAACATTATATATAAATCAAATAATATTTATAGCCCTTCAAATAACTGTGCAAAACCGGCTCAATTAGATGCACAAATCAATTTCAGCAACGTGAGTTTTTTTTATAATAATTTTTTTTTTTTTTTTTTTTAAACATTATATATAAATCAAATACAGTTTCAAGGGCTTCAAAGTACTGGTCAAAACCGGCTCAGTTAGATGCACAAATCAATTTCGGCAATGTGATTTGATATAATAAAAAAAATTGGGGTGGGTGGGTGGGGGCAAGTACTAAGGTCAGCAACGTGAAACGGGGACGGTCGGCCGACCAGAAACATATTTTTTTTTCTTTTGGCCTAAGGGAAAAAAATAAATCTTTGTTATCAACTAGCATAAACAAAAAATCTGTTAAGACTTTAGAGTACCTTAAAAAATGACAATTTTATCAGACAGCTTGAAATTAAAAAGCATCATATTTTGTTTCTTTCATCTTTTTGTCATCATTATTTATAAGTGTTTTATTGCAGTCGATATTGGTTTGAAAGAAATGATTTGTATTGCATATGCAAATATTAATAATACATGGATATCATACACGATATATTTCTAGAGTAAACATTGACCTAATTGTCACATTCCAATCTTACGTCACGTGACCTTTATTTCAGGGGCACGAACCAGAGATTACTTTCGGAAATAGACACATTTAGACACGCTCGGAAAAACGGCAGCTCGCAAAGAATTTGGAGAGTTTATGAATAAATTAAGCAGATGTAATTGAACACTTTCTATGGCGATTTCAATAGTTTCTCACAAAATTATAATATAAGCGTTAAAATTAACGATGAGGACACGAACCATGGTAGATCAAGGATACTAATCTCGTCACACTATTCTCGATGACTGACAACATTAATGCATCGAGAACTGCAGTTTGGCAGGCGCAGCAGTAAATAATAATCTGAAAAATTATCGTCTCAATGATCGTTAGGAGCAAGATTACAACGTCATCGTTTTTGACGTATTAAATCGTGGGTGCAAAGCTGCAAACTGCTGTACCCGTAAACAGGCAAAATGCAATACGGTCTTGATTTTACTCACCAACATGATAATTCCGTGATTTTAAATTATCTCCTGGTTTCTATGATCAGTTGCTGCACATGTATTGGTATTGCTTGCAATGAAATTTCCCGAATTAACGAGCTTAATTTAAAAATGGCGCTTGTTTGAAAGCGAGGCTACCATGGTAGTTGTGTGTTGTAGTGTCATCAAAACATCATGTGTATATTTTGTGATCAGTAAACCAGTCTCCAACCTGTAAACAAGGGAAATAACCGGCGTTATTTTCTCGATCCCGGATTAGGTCTCACTCACGGAAAAGCACATTTAGTCTTGTGTGATTTTATTTTATTATTTGATTTGGTTTTTGAAAGCAAAATTCTTGAAGCATAATTCTTTATAGAATGCTGGAAGAATGGGATGGGTCTCTAACTCACATGAGAAAAACCAACTTAGATCAAATCTAAAATGTGTCTGATCAGAATCGAAGTCCAAATTTCTCACGTGAGAAATTAGAACTCTGCCTTATTTTAAAACATAGTCAGATGTAAGGTGAACGAATATTTTCTAAGTCATACATTCTCATGTGAACATTCAAATTCTCACGTGAGCAAAATCTGCACATGAGAAAATGTTATTAGTTTTTCAATGGCTCACAAGAGCTTGCAAAATCTACCCAATTTGCATACGTTTCTAACAAGGTTCTCATGTGAAGCTTATGAGCAGCTCATGTGAATTGGTGAGATTTTTCTGTACGGGGATGAACATCAGCCATTTTGTATTTATGACAATTGTCCAGATGCAGTTAAATAAGTTGTGTCCTATAATAACCTGCAACATTACACAATTCAGAGTGTGACATTTTGTCCTTCATTGTCTCTCATCATAGTGAAAATTCAAATTGTGACTTTTTGTTCTGTGACAATCTGTCTGTGCATGACATCTGTGATGGAAAATCAACTTCTATCATTCGTTTTTGCTCTGTCTCTGTCTGTCAGTTTGTCTCTTTCTCTCTATCTCTCTCTCCCTCCCTCCCTCTCTCTCTCTCTCTCCAGAATTTCTGTATTATGGCTGTGAAAAGACGTTAGATACACCTTACACACATGTGGTCATCTTTGCTATATGCTCAATATCCATTTCTACCATGTGCATGAAAACAACTTTCCTAAGAAGCTGATACCAAGGTGACTGAGCACAGGACCCATAAAGGAATGTAATGTTCTGCACTTTCTGTGATGAGTCTTAGGAGAAATATGAAGTGCACAGACATGTGAAATTTAGGCATGATCAATTAAAATTGTATTACTGTGATAATAAGGAACACTGAAAAATCTTAATTTCAAGATCTGTACATGATACACCATTTCGAATTATCAAACATGAAATAGCAAAATTAATGAAGTCAGAGTAACATAAACTCACCTGATCAAGATCTTGGTCTTCTGTGAATGAAAAAAATTGTTTTTGGTGAAAATATTCATCTTTTCAGACAAGAAAACCAAAATATTCATTGTGAAACCTTTCTGCCATACACAACGAGCAACTGCAACAATAATAATCAAGGAAAAACAATTCAGCTGATAAACCATTCATACAAAAAGATTTATATTTCTATATCCAGCATGCTGCTTATTAAAATATACTAAAGTACAATAACACACACACACACAGAGAAAATATGGTAGAAATCATACCAAAGGATAAAAAGAGCAATTTACTCCATGTGTATAACTTATGTCAGAATAGATGAGAAGTCTAGGTCTGTCTGCAATCTCAATCATACATGTACTAATATGTTTTACATCATAGGCTGTGTATTGCAATAGCTAGCACACACATATATATAGCAATATATGACGTGTATCATTTCAACTAATGTAATGATTGAACACATATATATATATATACTTATCATGAAAAGTAAACATTATTTGCAGGCAATTATTTAAGTTGAGTAAGTCTTGTTTATACAATGAAAGGCCATCCATCACACAAAGCAAAACACGTTTGTCCAGTATTAGCTTATCTTATTCTTATGGGATTGCCAGCATTAGAACATTACATGCTGAATCTGTCCCATTTGAAATTTGTGTACAATAGGCACACACTACATGTTTACTTAATCTGTCAGCAAACAAATGTCCAATGAACATAAGCACTGTGTTACGTCTAGGGGTTATGTAACAGAAGAAAAACTCAAACAAGCTTTCAAGATTTAAAATATAAATCTTTAATTTCCTAAAATATTAAAACATTTCAACAAACAATTAAAGTGAAAGAATTAAAAATAACTTACATTATAGAATATCCTAAAAAGTCCTAAATTGTTTTAAAGTTCACTTCCGGAAGTTAATCGAAGTATTCCGGATGTAGTATTCCGAATGAAATAGCCTTTGCTGTGCTGATATGTTGATAAGTTTTAAGTAAATCCAAATAATCCTTGTAAGTCTGGAATCTCAAAGTATTAGAAATGTTACCGATAATTCCACGGAACTGTATATTAATTCAGATGAAGAACAATACTGACTTCTAAATATATTATATTAATAATGAATCTTCAAAGTAAATCCCACACTGAACTGACAATTCAATATGACCTCTATTCTCTATGTAACTGTAACAGAATGATAATCACAGGATTATGTGCTATATATACATCATCAATGCGCAGAATCGAATGAACCTATTACGCAGTTCCTGTCAGCATTCGAAGCCTTTAGAAGCCTAAGGAATGTATTAATTTCCAGTAAACACAATTTTATTCTCAAGAATGCAATATTAGACTAGAATTAACAATCAACATCATATTGTTTACGATGAACTAAAAGTACACCTAATCCAGATTATGAGCTCGCGCCAGATCACGTGACACTACCAGCGTGTGACCATTTATCGATTGAAAAGTTGCCGTATGTATACTCATAAGGTAACCGCGGTTTAAACTAAGAACAGAGATCATAAACTAATAAATTATATCATTATAAAAGGGAAAAGGGGTATGATTCCGAAAAATTGTCACGGCAAAGTCTCGGTATAATAAACTTTAAACATACTGTGCTGATTTAGCTTTTTAATTTGTTTTTCAGTCATGCTGAGCACGCAAACCCATTAATTAAGTGTTAACCTATACCTTTTCACTCAACAAGGTGCAATTGCACATGCATTTTCAGATATTTAGGGTTATATCTCTGTACACATGAATGGCATGCTGTGTATAATGGTTTCGTGTTGCGTGTAAAAGGTCTCATCAATGCATAAAATAACTGTGCTTGTATTTAGTGTGATCAGAAATTGTTTGGGATTTTGGACACTGAGTATAAATACTATGTAATTAGTTGGTTGTGAAAAGTACACTGAACAATGCTCTATTTTTTGTTCTTGTTAATAAATAATGAATGTATGGACAAAAATATGCTAGCTGCTTGGCCTACTCTTCCTTTTCCTGATAGACTGGGAAGGAAGGATTGGGTGGTTTGACATTTTCCACTTGTAGTCCTGAACAGTGGGTATCTGACTGCTTGACCTCCTCTTCCTCCTGGTGACCCCAGCTAGAGGGAGCTGGCTAATCAATCTCAACTTCTTCCTGCTGGTGGCCCTGACTGGGGCTAGCTAACTGCTCATCTGTTTGTTTTTTTTCCCTCCTGGTGGCTCCAACAAGAGGGAACAGGCCTCTCAACCTCATCTTCATGGTGGCCTAGAGCATATGGTGGTAGCCGCTTGATCACTTCCTCCTGGTGGATCTCAGCATCAGCATCTTTCTCCAGGTGGCTCTGACAGGGGCTACCTAATTGCACAACTGCTTGGTGGATCCTATGGGAGAGCTGGATGTTCTATCTCCTCATCCTGTTCCACCTGGTGACCCTGAAAAGGCTACAGTGGACCGGTGATCACTGGCCTGTCTAATATTAGCCTAGTAAAAAGCAACAAACTGGCATGAGTGGGATACTTTCTGTATATTGTTTCAAATGCTTTGGATTGTATATATGATACAAAACAATTGTTTTTTTATAAAGTTGTGCAAAGGTTTTTCTATATTTAGTAATGGCATCATCACTTGTATAAATTTGAAGGAACTTCAAGCTTGAATAATTTTGTAACACACAGCCAGATGAATGAAATAAGTGGCAAGGGAATTTTTGTTCCTACCACTAATATGTATCATAATTTTGAAAGTATAAAAACAATATTATAAATTAATTCACATATCTAAAGCTGCTCCTATAATATTAACACTTGCATATCTAAGCAAACATGTATTCAGAAATTCTTATTCAAACTATCATCCTGATGTTAGCTTAATTGCACTTACTTTCTTATACTTTGTATTCTGGTCTATATTATGCTTAAAGAGAACTGACAACTCCATAATCATTTTGATTGTACACAATCTGAACTATTTGAACATATTGCAACACATTAGTGAATCTAAGAACTGAAGCATCTGCATGCCAACATTCAAGCAGTATTTTGAAATAAACTTGTTCCTGCAAGTATTATGGGCAAATGCAAAGAATACACTTTATTTGGTTAGTCAAGACTTTGCTATTCTGATTATCATGCAGCTCTTAAACTTAATTATAAAAAAAATAAAAACAAACATAAATGCAATGTTAGCCAAAAATTACTGCCCTCGCTTTGTTACTGCAACTGACCATATCATAAGGCCAACTGGTCATGCTTTGTAGATACGTCTCTACAACAATAAACGTCTTTTCATTGAATTTTATCTAATTTCTCGGTTGGAAATACGGAGAATCATGTCGAAAAAGTTTTCTACCTACTTATTTAAATCCATTAGATAACATGAGGAAGAAGTGTCTCTAGATTTTCTTGATTTAATCCATTAGATAACATGAGGAAGAATTGTCATTAGATTTTCTTGATTTAATCCATTATATAACATGAGGAAGAATTGTCACTAGATTTTCTTGATTTAATCTATTAGATAACATGAGGAAGAATTGTAAGTAGATTTTCTTGATTTTCAAAATGTATGGTAGCAAAAATATTAAAAACTATTTTTCACCATGAAGCAAAACCATAAAACTGCTTTCAAATTTGCCACTTGATATTATTTATTTAGAACATGAATTTACTTAATTTACTAAATCTGTAGAACAAATGCTCATTAAGGATTGAGACCTCAGGACGATATCCAGTAATCAACAAATAACAATCCATTTAAAATGTTGTTAAAGTAATAAATGCCAGAACAATAATGTGATGCCTTTTTAAAATTATCTTCTGTTCCATGTTTTAAAAATGAAACTAAATCTATGCATTTTTAAGAGTGACTACAACTCTCTGTGAAACTTTTGCGATACATAAAAATTATGCACGTATATACCAAGTTTTATCAAATTCTGATCGAGCACAGGCAATCAGAAGCAAGTTGAATTAATATGCATTCATTCATGCAGTCAATTTTAAATAGGATATTGTGCTTGCTAAGCAGATAGTAATAATAGTGACACTGTATGCACAACATAATAAAAAAATTCAATCACCAGTCAGTATAGTGAAATAGTGAAGTTGAGTAAAAACAAAAAACAAAAAACAAAAAGAAGCATTCGTGCAAGTTCAAATAAGGACTATTTATTGTTTTTATCTTGGGAATTAGAAGGTCTTGGCACTTTAATTTTACATGTCTACAATGTTAAATGAAACTTTCTTTATCGTAACTACAGTCGTAGGTACTGTCTCCGGAAAAGTAAATTTAAAACAATTTCCTCTGACAATTAAGTACAAAAGGAAACAAACACTATTTATTCAATGACTTCAATACCGATCTTTCGTTAATAGGATGAAATATGAAGTTCAGACAATGATTATAGAAACTCATCACTAAGTACTAAACTCTCGGAGATGTTTGTGATGAAAAATATCAGTATCTGTAGCTATTTCAACTTTGAGCTAGATATGAATTTTAAAGGTGTTTGATTATAAACTGTTCATGTTTGCCCATGACGTGGCAACCATCTTTTTAGAATTTTCCACTTATCAATGACTATGCATGCAGTGCATACTGACTAGACAAAAATACATTTCTACGGTTAAGAACAGGTCTATTCAAGAAGAAGACAGAATTGAATATTTAAACTCCTTAACTGTCCTCCATTGGCTTTACTAATTTAAGACACAATATATATATATATACTGCTTTGATATAAATGTTTTAAGTGAGTTTTGAAGAAACTTTGTTAGATTCTTGAGACGATTTCCAGCAAAAACTAAGATATTGCCTTTCTTTTGTAAAAATATATAACTTATCACTATATCTTAAAGTTATTAGAATATAAGAAAACAAATTTAAAAAATGAAATAGAATGATTACTTAAACAGAAAATATTTCCAATATACATGATTTTAATTCAGGTCTAGACTTGTTAACCATGCTTGTATTGCCATTCAAAATAAACTAACACTAAGGAACAAGGAATGCAAACAAAATAGTAT
This sequence comes from Margaritifera margaritifera, assembly GCA_029931535.1. Taxonomy (NCBI): domain Eukaryota; kingdom Metazoa; phylum Mollusca; class Bivalvia; order Unionida; family Margaritiferidae; genus Margaritifera; species Margaritifera margaritifera. Next base: position 1,149,606 of record JAQPZY010001097.1, on the reverse strand, counting down.
ACTGTTACGACTCAAGGTCTTAAAAAAAGATGCAACAGAAACAAAGTTAAACCAACAAATTAAGTAATATTAATAAACAATTTATTCTGCTATAATGCAATGTGAAATTCAAGAGATACGTACAATATTGTGAATCAAATTCCAAATAATCCTAAATGTCCTAATCACAAATCCAAAAATATAGAATGTTCCGAATGTTCCGAATGAGTTCCAATAGTCCTGAATGTCCTGATATAACACAAGGATGCAATCCAGAATGTCTTTGAATGAGTTCACAAAAGCCCAAAGTAATGTATTAATTCAAAAGTCAGTGAGCGATTTAGTAATTCCAATGAATATATTAAATAAATAATTCCTCTCGAATTATATCTGATTTCAACGGCATAAAGTATAAAATCTGATCTCAAATGGATTCCCACAGACTGATCTAAAACAGGAATTAATTATTTGTTCACCAAATCCGTATTTATACACATTTTCACTTGACCTATATCAACAGAATCTGAAGCAATAAAATGGGAAAAGCCCAGTCTAACGGTCAAGACGACTGACCTTGAACTCGAATTCTTGTAAACGGCCTGTTTACTAATGATCAGAATCTAAAGCGCTATTTACCTCCATAGACAAGATTTAAACACACACTATAGATTAAATATACATAACAATACAAACATGGTGTATTCATTTCTACATTGTTGTAAAATTTATTCTTAAACCCTCCACATCTCTCCAACGCTAAGTTGCTTATTATCCAGAAATAGCAACATGTTATTTGAAATACACCACAACAGCATTTTGAAATAAAATAATGTGTGTTCATGCTGTAAGCAAGCAAGCACCGTAATTGTAGTTCATACATCGGAGCTAATACCATTAGAGACTGTTTGTTATTACAATTTAAAATGGAAATGAAAGTTGTTTTCTTGGATGGTGACGAAATAAAATGTAACCTCCATTTTTTAAACACTTGTTGAAAAAGGACTGGAAATTAAAGGTGGAAGATAGTCAAGGGTTTATATCCATGTAGGTAATATGCGCGTGTACACATTTTACTAGAAATAGTTAGTTGGTTGCATCTTTTGACCCTAAAAATGAATTCTCTTAAAACATAAATATTGAGCTTTAATGTTAGTATGATGCACAAATATGTGCTAATCAATTTCACCAACCTATAGAACAATGGGAAATCTCTGAGGTAACAGGATGATACATGTACAATCAAATCTAAACTCGTACAATTTGTTTATAACCTATGCTTAATTGATTGGTATAAGTGAGACAGGCAAAACAAAAACTGAAGGAATTCTTGAACAAAGCAACGGTGACAATAGAATGGAACAATTAAATTTACCTTGTGTATCACTATTTTGAGAAGAAAATTTAACATCTCGTGGCGACAATAGAATGGGACAATAAAGTTTATCTTGTGTATCACTATTTTGAGAAGAAAATTTAACATCTCGTCGCGACAATAGAATGGGACAATTAGGTTTACCTTGTGTATCACTATTTTGAGAAGCAAATTTAACATCTCGTGGCGACTATGTGGGCTAGTGTTCAGGTCTATATGCTGCTTTTCCTGAACAATGTAAGATTAAATTATTGCCAAAATAAAAAAGTATACAAATCATAATATTTACTTTGTGGGTACTCAATTAACAGAAACATTCACTTGCATAAAAATCACAATGATGTATTTTTTTTAAGGCGAAAACACATAATATCATGTGTGTGCGTAAGAGATAGAGAGAGAGGGGGGAGACGGGAGGGAGGGAGCGAAAGAGATCAAGGGTTGATGACTCTCTATTTTGTTTTCTCCTCCCCTCCCCCCCTCCCTATAAAATGTGCTCAGACAAGTGTCACTCAGAGTCATCAGCTAATGAAATGTATACTTGTCATTAATAATTTCTGGGCTGCTCGATAGAGACACTGCTTTCTTTTGTGCAACTTGAGGATCAACAACACATATAAAACACATATCTGTATTTACTGCTGTGCATATATGGGCTTCCTCTATGTTCTTTGATGTTCACACTAATTTATTCCAAGACTTTCAAATCTATATCCTTACACTCACCATAAATTCCATGCATCCTGAGTATTGCTGGTATCAGGAAAACCAGCATGTCCCAGCTGTACCTGGATGAATCTGCATATGGCAATGCAAGACGCTCCTCGGTTTGTCTTGCAAGATCTACGAACATATTACCAAAGTTTGATAAGTGCTGTACCAGTCAATTTGTACTGCATAAACTTCTGCTGACATGATAAAACATTGGCAACTGTTAAACACTGTTGAACTAGTTCATCAGCAATCTTTGTATTGAGCTTTCACAAGAACCAGCCAAAACAATTGCACTCAACAAAAGAAACTCTCAACCGATTGATTGAACAAAGATTTAAATCTCTACAATGGATTAAATGTGAAACATAGTCACACCTAACGCAGGGCAATCAAAAGTTTGTATAATTTGTATTAATAAAATTAAATTACAACAAACATTTAAAACATCATTTTCCTTCATTTTCTTATATCTTTAAGGCAATTGTGTATGGAGGAAGCATTTATGATAACCAACCATTTTGCTGACTGGGCATGTACAGCCGACCCAAAGAAATCTGTTTGAATTAGTTCATCACATTGGGATTAGTAGGAAATGCATTCATGTGACCAGGTGCTGAAATAATTAATATATAAAATTTATAATAAGTTTTTCTTCATTCAAGATGGCATACAAATCAAACAAGATTTTGTATGCCTTGTATCGTGTATTTTAAATGAAAGCACACAAAACGTTATTGTCCTTTGTTTAACATAACATTTTGACAATCGATTATAATCTAAAATATTCAATGAACGGTTCATAAAGTGATATTCAAACTCGTCTGTTACAGCCAGATTGAAGAAAAAACAAACAAATGGGCCAATTCCTGCCCTATATTTGAAAAAGTGAGCCAATGGTGTGATCATAATGGGCCAACCTTATAATAAAATGAGATAGAAATTAGTTGAACTATTTTAAAAGGTTAATTTCACGACAACCCAAATAAATAACCATATTTAATATAGGATTCTCCTCTTTTGTTACTGTCAAGCATATTGTAACAACACAGGAGAAACTGAAGTCTACAATTATAATCATCAGTCTTTGTAAAGTTTCAGCTTTCACATGACTTCTTGAAGGTGTGATAGTGTTTTTCTTCTTTTTTCCACCATAGTGGAATAAAATTCTTCGTTGGAAGTTTCACTTTGTTTTATTGTTGTCTCGGTTTTTGTTGATCTACCATTTTGTGCACTAGAGTCATGATATCTGCAGCTAATTTTGTCGCTTCCACGATTTGAATGTGATACTGGAGTAAAAGAAATAAGTTTTTAGAAAAATATTAATTCTTTCATATCTGTCTCTTAGCGAATGTTCGCAAAGTTTACAATTGATAAATGGAGCTACAAATAACGTCACCGGAAGCACATGCTTATGAGAATTTCTGAATCTACACATTTTTCTTTCAGTCAAAAATGATTATAAAATAGGAGTGGATGTTAGCTCAATAAGTTACTTGAATTAGCTTCATATTTTTCCATCGAGACTATTGCAATTCGGTCACATGCCAATCTTATTCTTAACCTCTCAACTAAGAAACATTATGGGATATTTGCTGGTGTTCGTCTGCATAATATCAATAATTGAGCATTTTGACATTTAATGATTACTTGGAGCATCTGTATATTATTCAAGGTAAAGAAACACACCGTGTTCATCTTTTTGTGCCCCTTTTGACGCATTCTTTACCTATATTGCAGGATTTTGTGTCTACTTTAAGCAAATCCTGCAAAGGCATGTCCTGGCTGAAACACTGACTCATGGGACATCAAAGATAATCCTAAGAAGTATAATTAGAAGCAGCTTTTTTGAATGAAGATGTTTATTATAAGTGACATTTTGGAAAAGTATGGCCTTAGTATGGGGGATTACTGTAACTGCATATATATATATATATATATATATATATATATATATATATATATATATATATATATATATATATATATATATATATATATATTAAAATAACCTTTCCTTTCCACTTGATCTCCTGGTAAAACCATCATTACAATAGTTGAGGGCTGTTCACATTCTTTGAACTATGCATCAGTCTAGGTCATTTAAGAAAGAAAACTATTAGATCTGATAAAACATTTCTTGTTGCAGTTTTGTTTTTAAAAAATGTATGGCATTATTCATTATTACCATTCATATCCTGAAACACTAAGAATGAATTATGTAAATTGACTTTCAAAAGTCTTCAAAATATTCTTGAATCTTTATGCAACAAAACTACTCCTTTGCTGCAAATCAATGCCAATATAAAACATTCTATACTAGATTTTGATTTTAGTTTTGCGTGTCATTAATCATTTCTCATCCATATTATGTCATAAGTTATTGAGAGCACCAGCATTATGATAAAATGCTGAAATCATCAAATTTGTATTTTACCATTTAGGAGAGCGAAGAATATTTATTATAATTATTAATATTAATCACAAGGACAAACACAATAAATTTTCAAGGAACATATATATATATATATATATATATATATATATATATATATATATATATATATATATATATATATATATTGAGCACACAACTTGTCATAATGTCATAATTAAGTACTTAATTCTTAAATAAGAACTCTGGAAATATTTTTGTTTAAACTACACCTAGCTGAAAGGTTTTTGGGGTATGGGGGTAGAGGTGTGGTCCGATTACATGGTTACTAAGATTGTAACATTTACCGGCAATAAACTAAACCATGTTGTTTACACATAAAACCTCATCCCAAAATGCAAACCAAAAGCTGTAGTTTCATCCACTGAATGACAACCTAATTCTCAGTTCTCTTACCAAATAGCTACTTTTTCAAAGAAGTCGCCACCCAGTATGGTCCTTTGTTTTAAGGTTTCAGATCCTATTTTATTATAAAGCCAAATTCATCGTGCTTGTTTTATTATAGAACAGAATAATAAATGGTGATGAAGGTGTAATAGAAAATAAATTAACAACTCTTTTCACCAGTAGGTCCCGTTTTCCTCTGAAGTGCGCCTGCCTACTTCTTCTTTAATTTACTGCAAACGATGAGATACATCAAGACAAATATTGTGTGAAATTCGACTTGAAATGGGTTGACAAGTAACATTTTCTAACACTTGCAAAGAAGTCTGAACATAAGATGAATGGGAATTGCAGACTTTTGAGCAATATTTTGAAAAATGTCTACAGGGATAAATAAACTGGACTTTTCCTTCTTAAGGTTCTGCCTAAATATCATAGGTACTAACGTCATGATAGATATGTCTTCCTTGTTCCTTAAATTAAAATGGAGACTCTGCCCCACTTAGAGTGTTCTTGCAACTTTCCAATTCCCATGTGCAATTCATGTACAAAAACTGAAGTGTGTGTATCCTTCTAAAAGTCAAAAATGTACAACAATGTATAGCAATCGAAACATATTTTGTACATTTCACGAAAGAGCCATCTTAATTACACACTTTTCTTAATTTCAAAGTTCTAAAAAAAACAACATATATGGCTTGAACTTAAAGTAATCCTACAAAATCATCGTACCTTCCTGGCATCAGAACACGATTCATTTTTCTATATAATCTTTTAATTTGCTTGTCAGTACTGAACTTTCCACCGCGTCCAAATACTAATAAATCATATGTTGATGTAAAGAATCTTCAAAGATGAACTTACAGTGAAGTTCTTGTCATAGATTAACTGGCATTCTTCTGAGAGACTGGACTGTAAACAAAGCAATGTGCAATGGGTCACAGATTTCACTTCCCGATCCACACCAATACCTCATTACTCACTCTGCACTGTCGCCAAAATGCATACAGACAACCAAACAAAAATGCTCATATTCTACAGAATAAACAATTACCTTTAAATCAATATCAAGAATGTCTAAATTTAACTCGTGTATCACCGCCTAAATGAGTGAGGAAAAAAATTGCTCTAAAAATAGACTGGGACTATACTGAACCAGGAGTATTAATTGTGACCTGAGCCCAATCAGAGTTAGAAATTTGTACCTTAGTGGACGTCAGTGTTCTATGAATTCCCTTTCGAGATATTTTTGGTCCAGCAAGAGACCTCTCAACATTGTGCGTTACTTTACTCCCTAGCCCAGACATAGGATTTTACAAAATCGTGCAGAAATATGAAGTTACATTAGTGGAAAAACATACAAGTGTGCTATTTGAAATCACGTTTGTAGAAACTCTGCAATCTGAAGGTTCATATGAGGATTCGTACTGGGAAGAAAGCCATTAAAAATATGAAGATTGTGGTAAATTGTTTAGCCTAAGTTTAAGGCAAAAAATGTATACAGCGGTTCATACTTGTGACAAAATCATTAAAATGTGAAGTTCTGGGATAAATTGTTGCACCACTGTGGAGATAATTATGTATTCACAAGGACACATACTAAAAAAAAAAAAAACTCCCCCAAAAGTGTGAAGATTATAATGAAATGTTTCGCCAAAGTGGTCAGCCTAATGTGCACAGAAAGATCAATGCTTGAGAGCAACCATTCAAATGTGAAGTATGCAGTAATAGGTTTAGTCTGAGTGGAAATCAGAAAAAGCATATAATGGAAGATGCTGGAGAAAAACCATTTAAGTGTGAAGTGTGTAATAAAATAAGTGATGGAAAAAAAGAGAGAAGAGAGTTAGAGGCCAAATGTTCTAGTTGCATATTAAGTTAAGCAAAAAGTGTGTTTTACTGTTAAATAGTATTTGAATATACAAAATACTTGGTATGTCAAAAAAAAGTATTTAGAAAAAGAAAGGCTGATTATCAGTCCAGTTTCATCCAGTTTAATGCATTTAATGTTATGATGTCTGCCAGTGTACAATATTGTAATTTTATTGTATGATTGAAGTGACCTTTACAAGAAAATTACTTCATTCAGATTTTTGTTAAATACTGTAAACCACGGTATTTCAGCATCATTAAATCTTAGTGCCTCTTAGATTTCAGACATTTACAGACATAACATGTCAGCCAATTACAAAAGCCAAAAAGGTAAAGTTTTGCTTGTAAATACGGATAAAGTTATATGAGGTTATTTTATTCCAACACAAGGGGATTATAATGCCATAAATGACAGGAATTACAACTGGCAATTATGGATGTTGTAATATAAGTATAAACAAAATATAAATAACAGGAATCACTACCGAATATGAGGAATGTTATAATACACGTAGAAACAAAATATAAATTTAATTTGGTAGCATTTCATTTTAAATAACACTCAGAAGTCCGTCTTATTAGTTCGACATAATTAGTGTAACAAGGCATTAATGCAATGTGGGTTAGAAAATATAACTGGTTATAGAAAATATAACTCTGGTTATAGAAAATATAACTCTGGTTATATGCATTTGGCACCCTCCATCTGGGTAGTCTTTGGTGTTTATATCATTTATTTTCTGATCTTCTTATCACATATTTTTAAAATGAATAAATCTGAGTGAAAAGAGGTCACATCAACCTGCTTTTCACACTCTAGGGATTATGTAAAATTTTTGTATTTAACTCATTTTCACTGATCTGCTGATGCCTTGTGTGGCAGTACATCTGGGTCTACACAGATTGTAGTAAGATACACATTGTAGAGGGGTATATGCAGAGTAGACTCCAATCTGCTGATGCCTTGTGTTACATTACATCTGGGTCTACTCATATTGTTGATTTCTAGTCTTAATCACTGTCTATCCATTGATCACCTAAAATTTATCTGATTTATCCAGGCTGGTAATGATCATGCCATTCCGATGGATATGTCTCTGAAGTCCCAGGAAGGAGGGTGGAAGCTTCCACATAACTCAGATGCTAGTATTGCCACATAGTGGACAGAACGTTTGTATATACCAGCGGTCATCTGTGTTTTATTTACATGCAGTAGGAGTGCTGCAAAACATTATATTTTTGTGTCATTAGATTTTGCTAATTCAAAAATTAGGTATGTTGGCAGTGTAGAATTGTGATAGATAGATAGATAGATAGATAGATAGATAGATAGATAGATAGATAGATAGATAGATAAGTAAAAATATAGATAGATATGTATAGGGGCATTTCTGCAATGTTAAATATTGTATGTTTTCACACATTTTCAGTTTTGGTAGCACAAGATAGTAGGTAACTGTAAATTTCCACAAATATTTTGCAACTCTTCACTGGACTGCAAACATTGCAAAAGTAAAGTCAGGCACATATGTTCCCATATATGGTAGATAGATATACTAAATGAAGTTAAAAATGATGTTTTAATCAATCATTTTTTAGGTAATTGTAAGCATGCAAAATCATGGTGCTTCTGAGTTATCATATATTTACAAAGGATTTTTACTCTACTATTTTCTCATTTAATACATACCCATTTCATCTTACATGAATGCTCTAGCATTGATACAGATATTCAATCCATATTTTTGAATCACACACACAGATTGGAAATATCTTTGGCGTTTTCATTGATAACTGCCTGTTGATATTCTTAGTGAAAGAGAAATGAGCTTTTTATTAATTCCAATTGTTCTTTGAATTCCATTCACATTATATAATGAAGAAATTTTTTGAGTTCCATTCACATTGTATAGTGAAAAATATTTGGATTCCAGTCCCATTGTGTAGTGAAAAATATTTGAATTCCATTCACAGTGTTTAGTGAAAAATATTTGGAAAACATAAAAGAGAGAGTTTTTAAAGATACCAAACTTTCAAAAGCAGTACAAATATACATACCTACATATATACGTACATGCATATAAAAATATCTATATGTATCTAATTATGTACTTGACGCAACAAGAAAAAAAATTTAAAGCAACAACATCTGTCTAGGTTATTTTTGCATTTCCAACATTACTTTACTCAATACAAATGAATTGGTTCAAAAAGAAATTTGGATTATCTCCCTTGGTCTTGCAGCACACTGAGAAAACAGAGAAGCAGAGTGATTCCAAAGATACACAGCTCAGCAAGGAGTTTACAAGGAATTTGAAGGAGAATGTCAAACATTTTATATTCACTTGATACAATAACAAGTCACAGAACGTATTTTCTTATAGGACTGTCATAATGATTGTTAACTAGAACCGTATCTGTCCAGAGTCAAAATTATTTTTCTCCTAAGCTTTCAACATCCTTCACCTGATGAAAGCTCCTGGAAAAGTGCCAGAAGCTTTTAAGAAAGATATTTTTGTTTCTTAAAAGGTAAAAGTTGTATTTTTTTTAATTATTATTATTATTATTATTATTATTATTAATATAATTATGTAAAGTCTTGTACATGGTATTATACATGTTTTACATGGAAGAAATAAAACTTAGTCATCTAAAAATTATAGAGGATTTCAACAGCAGTAACAGAAATTAGTAAGGGCTGTTCTAGTAAAACATACATGGGACCTAGGAAGGCACTTTCACAGTTTAGAATTTTCTATTATTTTCATATGAACTCTTTGAGTAATCTAAGTACCTTAGCATATATATTTTTTTTAAACTGCCTTTCCTGGGTACTATGTATGTTAAAATGGAATAGCCCTATGGAAATTACTTGGCAATACCAAATGTAAATAAAATATCTGACAGTTACAGATTATCATAAACTAAGTACTTGACTTACAAGGGCAGTTAATGGAGAAATTTAAGATTTGCCAGTTGTTAATTTGTTCCATGTTATCTTAATTTGTAAACCAAAATGGCACAACATGTATTACAAATTAAAGTTTTTCTAAAAAGAAAAAAGACTTCATTGTAAGTCCTTTTTTCTAAGTGGGCTTATTATCAGGAAAAAGATTTTCTTCAATGAAAATTTGTCAGGATATTGTGAAAATTGTAGATGTGCATATTATCAAACATATGCCTGTAATAGGATACGAAATATGTGTGATTGTTCCGTCAGATGTTTTTAGACTCAGTTTGAGTTACAATATTGTCAACAGTCTTTTGATTTAATAATAAATTTCACTTTGAGACTTGTTGCAAATGAATTTGTGCTAATATAGGGTCAAAGTCATGATATGGTAAGATTTATTACAGTTGAGATTGAACATTTTGAATTCTTGATGTTTCTGTGCTTAATAATTAATAAGTCTAACAATTATGTTTTTAATATACCATGTTGTATGTCCGTCCATTTCAGAATATCTATTGCATTCTTTGTCACATTCATGTGTTTATATATACTGTAGTAGATACTGCTTGTTCTGCAAAAAAATAAAGTTACAAAATCAAACTGCTTGTTATTTAATTTTTCATTGGTAATTTATAATGTATTAAATATGGCAAAAAGCAACAGTGATACCACTACCCAAACCTAGCAAAGACCATACCAACCTTTGCAACTATCCCATAGTACTAATGAGCCATATTTGCAAATCCGTTGAATGAATGATATATGACGGTCTCCTCTGGTATATTGATTCCAGCAAACTATTAGCAGACTTTCAGTGTGGATTCAGATGCAGAAGCAAAATTGACCATCCAGACAGACTTGAAAATTTCATAAAGAAAGAACAAGTAGTACAAGTAGTAGCCATGTACTAGCCATTTTCTTTGCCTTGGAGAAAGCTTAGGACACCACGTGGATGTAGAGCTTGATGAATAACCTGTTCAATCTGTGTTTGAGGTTTACCTGCCTATCTTTGTATCTGATTCCTTTAAATATAGAAATTTTAGAGTTAAGGTAGTTGCCATTCTTTCTAAAAGCTATCCTCATGATATCGATGTACTTGGAACATTACATCAGTCACCCTTTCACGGATCCAAATTAACAACATAGTCAAATGCCTAAAACCCAGGCACTGACTGATTATTGAATGTCTCCTGTAGATATGCTTAAATAGAGTTCAGAAATGGTAAGAAAGAAAAAGAGGTTCAGATTTTCAAAATTAAGACCTATCTGTAAAATACACAATGACTTGAAACTCTGTCTTAATGGCTTTTTGTAGTGGTCATATGTTCCTGTATACGGACAGTATTAACATTGTAGTGGCCATATGTTACTGTAAACGAACAGTTCTAACGTTATAGTGGCCATATGTTACTGTATACAGACAGTTCTAACATTGCATTGGCCATATGTTACTGTATACAGACAGTTCTAACATTGCAGTGGCCATATGTTTCTGTATACTGACAGTATTAACATTGTAGTGGCCATATGTTACTGTAAACGAACAGTTCTAACGTTATAGTGGCCATATGTTACTGTATACAGACAGTTCTAACAGTGCAGTGGCCATATGTTTCTGAATACAGACAGTTCTAACATTGCAGTGGCCATATGTTTCTGTATACAGACAGTTCTAACATTGCATTGGCCATATATTTCTGTATACAGACAGTTCCAACATTGCAGTGACCATATGTTTCTGTATACAGACAGTTCTAACAATTATCATTGCAGCGGCCATATGTTCTTGTATACAGACAGTTCTAACATTATAGTGGCCATATGTTCCTGTACATAGACAGTTATAACACTGTAGTGGTCATTTGTTCCTGTATGCAGACAATTATAACATTATAGTGGCCATATGTTTCTGTGCACAGATAGTTCAGCTAAACAGAAAGTACATCCTGTTTGTTTCTTCTTCATTATGTATGTATTGGCTTTGTTACATTTTAAACTGTGTAACATGGTATTCAACATAAGGGTCAGCAAGTCGTGTTTCTAGTCGTGTTTCTATCTCCAGTCTAGCTTTGGTGGAATTTTAAATGTATTGCAGATCAAATTAAATTGTTTCATAATTGTGTTTTTTAAAAGTTTATTTGAATGCATCCTCATCAGTTAAAAGTATTTTACATTCAGACAGCAGTTTCCTTATATGGAAGTAATTGTGAAATCTATCAACAGATTTTACTGATTCTGGTACATTTCTTCCTGTCATATGCCCAAATGGAACACCACAACCAGAGGATGCCATCCATACTACCCAATTTAGTCTTGTGCAAATAGGTCTGTCGCATACAGATAATGTATGACGTTGGCACAATTCAAAACTTAATACAAAATTGACTATCTTGTGCAAATACACTGAGACTTTGTTTACTTATTTTTTGCTCATTTAGGTGTAATTCTTTGTTTATTTATCTCTCTGATCTGTTCCTTTCTTCTAGTGCAATACCATATTATTCTTGTTGATTGTACCCACTCTTTACATCTTTGTTTTTTTGTACATTTTTATTTCATTTGTACATTTTCTCTATAATTTTTTAATTTTTTACAACTAATTGCACCCATGGTGCTCATCTATTACATACAGTCTTCACTGTACCATTTATTTGTATAGTATAATTTCTAATACGCGAAAAAATATCACTCTTAGGTCAGATGTGGTAGCTCAGTTGATAGAGCGTAGGACTCGTAATACATGGGTCATGAGATCCATACCCGCCCAGGCCAGCCCGGGTGTGCTTCCTCAGCATGTCCTTGGGGAAAAGCAATTAGTTCCCTTTTCCTCTGCATGATGTAGCTAATAATGTGTTAAAAGTGCCGCTAAACTGAACAAAAAGCCCCAAAACTATCACTCTTATGCGCATTTCGTTTGTACTACGTGTTCTGCGTGGCCTGTGTGATTTTTAAAAAACAAAAAGAAATGCCTTTGAATAGAAATGCAAATTTCAATAAACTAAAGCTAAAACAATTAAAATGATTATTATGTCAACATTTATGTCATTTTCATAATCTTTTACTATGTTCAAAATCTCATAGACAATCTTGTAGTCTTTTAGACCGCATTTGTTTCTCAACTTTTTTGAACTGTAGTTGGAATAAGTTTCATATTTTTAATGTTATCTCTTCCTTTCTTCGGGTACTTTCATTTATTATCCTTATAGGACATTGTCTACATAGTAGTCGTCTTATCAGTTTTTTCAGGTGGACAGTTTTGTTATTTCCTACCTCTGGCATCTAATACGCGAAAAAATATCACTCTAAGGGCAGCTAATGTAGCTCAGTTTGTAGAGTGTAGGACTTGTAATACAGGTCGCGAATTCGATACCCGCCCAGGCCAGCCCGGGTGTGCTTCGTCGACATGTCCTTGGGAACGACATTTAGCTCCCATTTCCTCGGCATGATATAGTCAATAATGTGTTAAGAGTGTCGCTAAAACCAACAAAATCCCCCAAAACTATCACTCTTATGCGCATTTTGCGACACGTGTGATTTGATACCACTCGTATTACGAAATGAACGAGCTGGCTTCACGTGTTTATGTGCTCTGCTATAAAGAATATGTTTGTGCAGAAGACTGAGTCTAAGCATTCAGTAGATCAAAATATTGATTCATCCCCTGGTGCAGATATTACATGTCTTGCAATAGGCTGCCATGATGGAACGTTGCTTTAGTGAGGTTTACAATATATAATCATAATCAGATGGAATATCATAGGACGTTGCCAATCCAAATACAAGTTCAAACAAATACCTCCATATTTGACCTTAAAACTAATTTGATCGGGGTTTAATTTCTAACATTTTATTTCAATTTTAAAGTCAATTATAATTTCGTGACCGAGCCTACTGCGTAAAAGATATAGGTTAAGTGAAGGATTAACAGGTTGTGTGGGCCTTAATAAACGCTACACTCAGTTAGGTTAATATGAGTTAATTGTAATTTTATTTAAAAAAGATCCTCTTGTGCTAAAGAAAAAGAGATAACTTACACGAATAATCTAAAAAACAAACTGGAACTCGGATTGAAAGATTTATTCTTTACATTTCATAAAAAACAAGTGTTACAATGAAGCAGTTGTGTTTCTGTTTTTTGGGTTTTTTTCGTTTTTTTTTTTTCGTTTTTTTTTGAAATTATTACCTAGGAGGCTACAACTGCGTTAGTCGTGCTAAAACTGTACGACATAAATATACTCGGTAAAGAACATGAATTAATAATAATTAACCATGTCTTTCCCTCTATCGCGATCTTGCATGAAACTAATCACCAAGAAAAACACGTATATATTCCCTGTCTCCTCGCCCACAACAAAAATCATATAATAATAAATTACTCTTACGCTGATTTATTCTTTCCCCTAATTCTACCCTCTCCTTTACCGCCAGGATCTCGAGGAACAAACAATTAGTCTTGATACTTCCCTCAAACCCGAGTTGGTTGAGTTTTGTACTCTAGACTTCTGACAGTTTAATATAAAATTCATTACAAATGGAAAGGAATACAGCCTCACGCATAGATATGAATGATATAACAGCACGGAATTCTGTTTAGCGTAATTGTAAAATATAATAGTTTTGCAATACTACAGAACTGAACCATCAAATACTCAACCGTTACACTGTCCCTATATGCACTTTAATTTATGTATTTGTATTGAATTTTGACATAGAGACATTAATAAAAAATTAACTACAGTTTTAATTACACATTTGTGAAATGAATTGTAGCAAAGTTTTAATGTTATAAATATATGAAAAACTGAAACCTACTCTTGTCCGAACTTAGACCGAATGTAAATGTTGATGCGTACGTGGTTGCTCCGGGCACAGTCAGAAAGAAATAAGCAAACCAGCACGTGTTTCCTTGAACACAAACGATATTAGCGTCTACCTGTAATCAGGAGTATATTAACGTATTTTATTACATGAGAGATATTTTATTTCTATGGATATTGAACATCGGGTGTACAGAACATAATCATCATATACAATTCCCGTGCACTATACAAGTACATACATACGTACTTAGCCAGATTCGCATTAAACCTAGGATTTTCATACCTGTATTTTATATATTGTAAACCTCAGTCAGGGTACGAAATGAAAGACGTGTCAGAAATGATATCTAAGAGAGAAAACCTATTTGATCTGAAGTTCCGTCTCTGTATTCAAATCATTCCCTATGACTACTATAAACGGTGAAAAACGAGAGAGAGAGAGAGAGCTATATAACTCACTATGCAGTTAGTTAGCTATCTCGTTCTCACTATCTATCTATCTATCTATCTATCTATCTATCTATCTATCTATCTATCTATCTATCTATCTATCTATCTAGGAAGGTGGTAGTCTGATATATTAATTAATTATGTAAATATAAGGCAGTCCTCATTTGTATAGTAAACGTTATTGGGAAACTCAGAATTATGTGATCACTACATTAGGACATCTTCGATATGACGTCACTTTTGACTAGGATGTATCGTAGTGCTTTGAACTCTGGGAGAGAATTGACATAAAATGACATATCTGTGTTGTCTGTAACATGTTAAATTATGATGCATGAAGTTTAGGGAATTAAGATTGTTTGGTCCCTCATCTATGTAACAATATCAATTTTTAAAATGTTAAATCCTCCAACATTTCACGAGCAATCATCCTTGCGGAATAGTATTTGGAACAAGATTCCCCTGTGTGACGCAAGCGGCTTTCAGTTTATCATTCGCGTTTGTTACTGGAAATATTGACATAGACTAAAATCAAGCTAAAGGTAGCATGGGTATGCTTTTCGGTTTTCTTGCTAAAAGTTACATGTTGTCGCTATGCTTTAATTTCATTTTTAATACGTTTACTCCAGAAGCAGTTTTCAGTAACATGACAGAAATGAGGCATTTTGCTCCAGACCTGCAACATGTCCCATTTTAAAGAAATCTCCCTTAAAGTGAAATTTTTGCTTGTCTGTTGCTATGCAATAAAAAATATAGTAGATAAATTTCAAATAATATATTTTTTCTTCGCAGATAACTCCGATGCGTTAATAAGCTTGCAAAAACAAATGTTTTTAAATTAAAACCACGATATCAGCATACAAAGAACCAGCTAATATGAAATCTTTAAACAATCGTGGTTCGTGTTTGTTCTCCTATGTCTAAGTATCACAGAAAAGTAATACAACACAACCATTAGATACACATAGAGCATACATTGCACATCTGGCTCTGTGGGTTGATTTCCAGACTATTAGAAGTGGTCCAAAACAACAAGATTAAATATAATATAGTATCATTTAAAATATGCAAATACATTTATATAAAACATAGAAAAGAAAAGTGTTAAGAACATTTGTTGCCATGGTAACGGCAATCATTTCTAAAATACTTGGAATGATAAAAAAGAGACTTCGTTAATTTTCTTCAAGTAAAACTATCAATTTATTTCAGTGCGTCAATTACAAATATAAATATTTTAACGTGCCAGCTAAGACTCATACATTGAAACCGCATATACTGTACAAAATGTATATCCCTAATCATATTTGTTCAAACGAAGTACAAATAGCGCGTCAAATTTCATAGACTCTTGTAAAAAGTATAAACTCTGTAAATGTATGCTCATACATTTTAATACACTTGATAACTGAAGTTTATACATAGTACGAATATTCTTTTCATTGAACATAATTTAACTCGAAATGGCCTTTATTTTATATACTGCACGGGGTTGCCATATGCATGCATGACATTCCTCCAAATACACAGGTAATGAA
The DNA here is from genome assembly GCA_029931535.1 of Margaritifera margaritifera. NCBI lineage: Eukaryota > Metazoa > Mollusca > Bivalvia > Unionida > Margaritiferidae > Margaritifera > Margaritifera margaritifera. The sequence continues at coordinate 1,133,075 of JAQPZY010001097.1, read as the reverse complement.
GGAAAACACTACATCTATAAATTGGAAGATTTGACTTTGTGGCAAATGTAGTAAACCAGTCATGAAAGTTAAAATAAAAACATGAAAGTTCACTGGCAGTGATTTATCACAAATATTATGGAAAGGTGAATAAATTTTTTTTTCAAAAACTGTTATCATTACTACTCGTCATCTACACCTAGCTGCTGGTGGTAAGCCTAAACGCACACACTGAGATACATGTGTGCGTCACATTTAGTATATCCATACACTGTCAACTTTTCTGTTATGATATTTGGACCACTGCTTGCATGTGCTCCACTTCTTGCCCAATCTAACCAGAGTGTTAAGGATGTGCAGCCTGTGCAGCAGGAAAAACTATTTTTTGTTTGCGCCAAGAAAAGTCTCCAATCAGCATTCTGGCAATATCAATGTGGAAGTCCAGACGGATGTACTTCTTCTTAGACTTCTTCAAAGTACCCGTCTAATACAATATAATAAAAAGGCATTGCCCAGACATAGATTGATGTGGAACGGAAACAAATAGTTCCACCATTTCTAGCTGGTCCTGACGGAAAACTCCTTGCCAAAAGGATAACAAGACAAGGACGTGCACGTAAAACTTTTGAAAGTTAATAGCTTTGTACCACATACACAACTTTTAATGATAACATATGTTCGTTTGTAAGAGATAAGCGTGTTTTCCGGCATTATGTTTTGAATTAATATGAGTTGTTTATCTGCGCCCATCAGACTTCCTGATGGAAAACCCCTTCCTAAAAGGAACAAAAAGACGAAACACATAGATATAAAACTTGTGGAAGCTGCCATCTTCCTAGCACATACCCAGCTTGTAATGAGGGCATGTGTTCGTTGGTAGGACGTAAGCGTGATATTCCATACTTGAATTTGAATTGAACTTAATTGTTTGTCTCCTTACATCAGACTCTATGATGAAAAACCCTTTGTCCAAAGGAAAAAAGACAAGCACATACATACAAACATTTGGGAACCTACTAGCATCCTACCACATATCCAGCTTTTAATGATAACATGTGTTAGTTGGTAGTGTGTATGCGTTATTTTCCATCCTTATATTTTCATCCTTATATTTGAAATGAATTTAATTATTTGTCTGCGTCCATCAGACTCCCTACTGGAGAGCCTGTTGCCAAGCATATACATATATTAGCTTCCTACCACATACCCACCTTTTAGTAATAACATGTGTTCGTTGGTAGAATGTAAGTCATATTTTCCGGCCTCATATATGAAATGAATAAAACTGATTCTCTACGCCGATCAGATTCCCTGACAGCATAAACTTGCCAAAAGGAAAAAAGACAAGCACATACATGTAAATGTTTGGGAAGTTATTACCTTCCTAGATTATACAGAACGTTTAATGAAAATATGAATTCGTTTGTAGAATGTAAGCATGGTTTTCCGGCCTTATATTCGAATTGAATTGAATTTGTTTTCTGTTTCTATCGGATTCCCAAAAGGGGAAAGACAAGCATAAACAGGTAAACGTTTGAGAAGATTTTGGCTTCCTGCCACGTACCCACCTTTTAGAAATAGCAAGTGTTGTTTGATGGGATGTAAGCGTTCATCCCTATATTTGTATTGAATTGAACCAGTTTTTTTGAGCCCATCAGATTTCCTGATATAAAACACCTTGCCAAACGGAAGAAGATAAGCACATACACATACAAGTTTGGGTAGCATACAAGCTTCATGCCACATACCCAGCTTTTATCGAAATTACTTGAATTTGTTTTCTGCGTCCACGAGACTTCCTGATGGAAGATCCCTTCTCAAAAGGATAAAAGGACAAGCACATGCATGTAAAATGTTGGTAATGTACCAGTTAGATTCCACATAACCACATTTTAGTCACAAATTGTATTCTTTTCCAGGACGATAGCGTGACTGTCCGGCTTCTAATTTAAATATAACTGAATCGGTTGCCTGCGGCCATTAGATTCCCTGATGGAAACGCCTTTGTAAAGGAAGAACAATACAAGTACATACATGCAAAAGTTTGGGAAGATAATAGATTCCTACCACATACCGAACTTTTAATAATAACGTGTTTGTAAGATGTAAGCGTGATTTTCTGGCCTTATGTTTGAATTGAATTGAATTTGTTGCCTGAGCCGTTCAGACACGCGGATAGAAAACCCCAGCTAAAAAGAAGAAGTAAACCACATACGTGTAAACGTTAGGTAGCTACTAGCTTCCTACCACATACCCAGCTTTTAATCATAATATGTGTATGTTCGTTGGATGTAATCGTGATTATCTGTCCCTATGTTTGAAATGGCTTGAATTGGTTGTCTGCGTCCATTTGATTCCCTCATGGACAACCCTTTATCAAAAGGAACACGAGACAAGCACATATATATGTGAATGTTTGGGAAGCTTCCAAGCACACACCCAGTTTTCGTTCGAACGGTGTAAGCGTGATTTTCCTGCCTTACATTTTAATTCAGTTAAATTGGTTGTCTTTCCCCATTAGATAACCTGATTGTATACCCATTGATAAAATAAAGAAGACAAGCACATATATGTAAATGTTGCGGAAACTGCTAGCTTCTTACCACATACCTAGCTTTAACTAATACCATGTGTGTGTTGGTAGAATGCAACCGTGACATCTCCCCTTCATATATGAATCTAATTGATTGCTTGTCTGAGCCCGTTATATTCTCTGATGGAAACATCCTTCATGATAGGAAAAAGTAAACCACATGCATGTACATTTTGGGATGCTACCAACTTCCTGCAACATACCCACCTTATAATGGTAACATGCGTTCGTTGGTAAATTATAAGCATTATTTTCCGATCTTATATCTGAATTCAATCCATTTGGTTGTCTGAGCCCATCAGATTTCCTGACGACAAACCACTTGTCACAAACATGTAAAAGTTTGAGAAGCTACTAGATTCCTGCGACATATGCACTTTTCAATTTGGTCTTTGGCAAGACGAAAAGAGTTTTATTTCCCGCCTTCTATTTGATTTGAATTGAATTGTGTTTCTGCGCCCATTAAATTCCCTGATGGAAAACCCTTTGCCAAAAGTAAAAAGGCAACTACAAACATAAGAAAGCTTTGAAAGCTACTATCTTCCTACCACATACCGAGCTTTTGATGATAATTTGTGGTCGTTGGTAGGATGCTAGCGTGCATTTCTAGCCTAATATTTGAATTCAATTGAATTGGTTTTCTGCACCCATTGGATTTCATGATGAAAAACCCCTTACCAAAAGGAAAACGACAAGAACTTACATGTAGCAGTTTGCGAAGCTACTAGCTGCCTACCACATACCTAGATTTTAATCATAGCATGTGCTCATTGGTAGGATGTAAGAGTTATTGTTCGGTCGTATATTTGAACTAAATTGAACTGTTGGTCTGCGCCCAAGAGATTCCCTAATGAAAAACTCCTTGCCAAAAGGAAAAAGAAAAGCACATTCATGCTAAACTTTAGGTAGGTACTATTTTCCTACTACATACGCATCTTTTGATAATAACATGTGTCCGTTACTAGGATGTTAGCGTTATTTTCCTTGCTTATACATGCATTAAATAGAATTGGTTGTCTGCACCCGTCAAATTCCTTGATGGAAAACCTCTTGTCAAAAGAACAAAAGACAGCACATACATGTAAAATTGTTGGAAGCTACTAGCTTCCTACCAATACCGAGCTTTTAATGATAGCCTGTCTTTGTTGGAAGGATGTAAGCGTGATTTTCCATGCTTCTATTTGACTTGAATTCAATTGGTTGTTTGGGCCTATCTGACTAGCACATAAACGCAAACCTTTGGTAAGATACTAGCTTCCTACAACAAACCAAGCTTTGAATGATAGCATGTGCTCGTTGGTAACACGTAAGGAAAGGAAGAAAGACAATCACACACATGTAAATGTTTGGGAAGATATTACATCCATAGATTATACAGAGCGTTTAATGATAATATGTATTTGTTAGTAGGATGTAAGCGTGATTTTCTGGCCTTATATTTGAATTGAATTGAATATGCTTTTTGTGCCCATCGGATTCCCTCATGGATAACCCATTATGAAAAGGAAAAAGACAAGCATATACATGTACAAGTTTGCGACGCTACTAGCTTCCTATCACAAACCCAGCTTTTGATAACAACACGTGTTCGTTGGTAGACTATAAGCGTGATTTTCCAGACTTATATTTGGATTGAACTGAATTGGTTGTCTGCACCCATCAGACTCCGTGATGAAACATCCCCTGCTACAGGAAAATGCGAGCCACATACATGTACATGTTTGGTAGCTACATTTTCATACTACATACACAGCTTTTAATAATCACATATGTTCGTTGGTAGCATGTAATCGTAACTTTCCGGCCTAATATTCCACCTGAATTGAATTGGTTGTCTGGGCCAATTAGCTTTCATGGTAGAAAACTGCTTGATAAAAGGAAAAGAAGACAAGTACATGTAAACGGTTGGGAAGCTACTAACTTCCGACCACATACCCAGCTTTGAATTTAACATATGTTCGTTGGTAAGATGTAAGTGCAACTTTTCAGAATCTTAATTGAATTGAATTGTATTAGTTTTTTGCGCCCATCTGCTTCCCTGGTTGATAGCCCCTTGCAAAAATGAGAAAAAGACAAAAACATGCGTACAAAAGTTTGGGAAACTACTAGCTTCCCCCACATACCAATCTTTTAGTGATAAAATGTGTTCGTTGGTAGGATGTAAGCGTGATTTTCCATGCTTAAATTTGAATTGAACTGAATTGGTAATGTTGTTACATCAGATTATGTGGTGAAAAGCTCCTTACCCAAAGGAAAAAAGACCAGCAGATGCACGCAAAAGCTTAGGTACGACAAGCTTTTTACCATATACCAGCTTTTTATGATGTTATGTGTTGGTTGGGAGGATGTAAGTGTTATTTTCCGTCCTAATATTATAGCTGAATTGAATTCTTTGTCCGCTTCCATCAGACTCCCTGATGGAAAACCTCTTGCGAAGACGAGGAAGACCAGCATATACATGCAAAAGTTTGTGAACCTACTAGCTTTCTACCACATACCTAGCTTTTAGTGATAACATATGTTCCTTGGTAGCATGTTAGCGTGTTTTTCTGGCCTTGAATTTTTTTTTTTTATCTGCTTCCATGAGACTTCCTCATGGTAAAACCCTTGCTAAACGGAACACGTCAACCACATACATGTAAACGTTTCCCTGATAGGAAACCATTTGCCAAAAGGGACAAAAGACATGCACATAAATGACTCCCTAGAACATACCCAGCTTTAAATGATAAGATATTTTCGTTGATAGAAGTTAATCATGATTTTCCAGGCTTACATTTGAAGTAAATTGAATTGGTTATCAGCCCCCACGGGAGTCGCATATGGAAAACCCCTTGCCACAAGAAAAACAATTCCAACACATACGTCAAACGTTTGGGGACCTACTTGCTTTCTACGATGTACCGAGCTTTTAATGCTAAGATGTGTTCGCTGGTAGTATATAAGCATGATTATCCGGCCATATATTTGAATTGAATGAAACTGGTTATCTGCGGCCATCAGACTCCCTGAATGAAAACCTCTTGCTAAAAGGAAAACAAGTCAACGGCATTCGTGTACAAGTTTGGAAAGCCATTAGCTTCCTACCATATTCCCAGCTTTTAATGATAACACGTATTTGTTTGCAGAACGTAATCGTGTTTCTCCGTCCTTATAATTTCTCTGGTATATGTCATCTCCTTTTTTCGTTTTTAACTTTCTCAGCCCAAACATACTTTGACGAGCCGTTGTTTGATTGACCTTGAAAAGTTTACGAGATCTTTCAGGTATGTTGTACATTTAGCCAAAAACAATTTATCCACACAGGGCCGATGATACTTATCTCGATGCTATGATCAACGAATACAATCTGTAAATCTGCATCTTTTCTGAAATATCAGATGACACCACTTTTATCTTTGCGCAAGCAAAATAAAAAAGTTTTAAAGTTCTGTCAATATGCATAGTCGGGGTGGTATAGGAAGTACAGGATTGTCAGGAGAGCGCGGTTAAAATATGAGTGGATCAGTTTGTTTACTATTTTATAAATTTTGCATACCTGGACCAGCACTCCCCTAACATCTCTATTAAATGTGTTACTGCATGTTTCCGGAGACTAGTGCAGCATTAGCTGTCAATCGCTCGTCCTTCTTGCACGCGTAATTTCACTCTTTTGAAAATACAAATGACAGTAGATACTTATAAAATGTCAAACAAACGTTTTGACAACTGAAGTGCATGGGCTATTTTACGTTTTTCAAAAACACATGTTAACTCATTTTTTACGACGAAATTTACCTAGTTTAAATTACAATCAAGATGTATATTAGATTGACCTTAGCAAGTCATGAAAAGAAACAAAGTAATGGGACCAAGTGTTTTGAACATACAGATGTGTCCTCTGAGTTGGTAAGCGTAGGGATAATATCCAAAAATTGGATAGAAATCGCCAGATAGCAGAGGCGCTTACTAAGTGGCGATGGTGCAGAGTGACTCCTGCGTACTGACCCAAAACAATCCGATTCATACTGCGTACCTCACTTTATCCTGCATGTCGTCAGGCAAAAAAAAAAACAAAAAAACAGTCATACTCCCTAAAACACCGGCTAACCTCTTGTATTGTGCAACTGCTTGACCTACAAATACCAATTAAAGCATGAATGCTACGAAATATATTAATTATTTGTTACTAACAGCGTCGAGTATTGGTCTCTATTTCAGTAAAAATGTTTCGATGAGTTTGCAGTTAAATACCTTAGCTTAAGGCGAACGTTAGCTGAGTATCGAAAACATGCTTCGTGTGTTGGTAACACAAGAGATAACATGCATGTAAAAAAAAAGCATCCGAACAAAGAGGACTTGCCGTAAAATCAGTAAAATTTGTGATTATACGATTTCTCAACATGGCGATATAAAATTAAAAAGTATACCTATTTTCTACTTATTAATCACTCCATTGGTCCTGACGATATATTCTCTTTATACGTTATTCTTTTTCAATTTGTATCTACATCATTGAAACATGAAGCAAAGTTTCACTTGAAAAAATATATTTTTATTAATTATACTATGCATATATTACAATTATATGAACCATTATTATGATGTGAAGTGAGAACAAGTTTAAAATACGGTTTTCTACATCATATGCATGGGAAAGGGGACTTATAGGAGTTGCCTGTCACCCAAACATGACCCCTCTTTCGAAATATCTATCTATTTACACAATGTTACCTCAACCCTTGTTTACATTCCTTTTGCATGTGCATCTCGCTCCCTCTCTGTTTATCTATCCATCAATCCATACGTCTATCTATCTATCTATCTATCTATCTATCTATCTATCTATCTATCTATCTATCTATTTTCTTACCTACCTAATATTACCTCAACATCTGCTTACATTCTTTCAACTCCCTCAATCGTTATCCACATATCTAACTACCATTCTAGGCACCTACAACTATACCTGGGCATGTATCTATCTATATCTATCTATCGTGCAATTGTACTGTCTTTGTCTTTGTCTCCGTCTGTTTGTCAATCACACTGAGGGGCGAGAATAAAAAATAAATGTGTGACGTTTTACAACAAATTCTTACGCAGGTAACAACAAAATTAAAATGCTCAGTTACCTAATTATATATTATTATTTCACAGCAATAACAACAATATAATTATTTGTGTTCAAATGTCAATTGTTATCTTCTTGACAATAAAGTACAATATTGTTAAAATTACTACTACTCTTCTGCTGTTAGTAATTCTACTTGGGAAATTGTCATTAGAACTTCAATGACGTCGACGTTGATGACGAAGACAAATGTCATCACCACGAATACTAATTTTTTCTATTTAGTGTGTGGAAATCATACATTTTATCGAGTACCCTGAGTTCTATATATATTCTTAACTGACTTATAAGCATTAAGCATGAAACACACACAAATTCAGGTTTTTGTTCTAACAGGAAGTAACATAATATTGTCAAAATTATTTGAACCCACAAACATTCCGGGTGACTCATGATTATAGTCATCTCATATATTCCAAGTGTCTTAGGAAGTTTTAAGAGCATGTGCAATTAATACCTAGGGAAAAATATTTATAAAGTGAATATAGTTGGCGGAGTGGTAATGACTTTTGAAAATCCAGCATATGATGTAGTACTTCTCCGTCAATCGAACTCTCTAAACAAATATTGTAGCTATCTGCGAGTTCTCTCCGTCAATCGGTCTCTCTAACTGCGAATGGTAGCTATCTGCGAGTTCTCTCTGTCAATCGGTCTCTCTAACTGCAAATTACATGTGAGTTCTCTCCTCAATCAATCTCTCTAACTGCGTATTGTAGCTATCATTGACATCTCTCCTCAATCGGTCTCTCTAACTGCGCATTGTAGCTATTTGTGAGCTCTATCCTCAGTCGGTCTCTTCTCAGTCGGTATCTCCAACTGCATATTTTAGCGATCTGTGCCTTCTCTCCCTCGATCGATCATTCTAACTGCGTATTGAACCTGTGACTTCTCTCCGTCAATCAGTCTCTCTAATTGCATATTGTATATATATGTGTGTTCTCACCGTTAATCGGTCTCTCTAATTGCGTATTGTACGGATGTGTGACTTCTCACCGTCCATTGGTCTCTCTAACTGTGTAATGTAGCTATCTTTTTGTCATCTCCATCAGTCGGTCTCTCTAACTTCGTACTGTAGAGATGTGTAACTTCTCTCCGTCAATCTGTCTCTCTAACTGCGTATTGTATATATCTGCGAGTTCTCTCATTCAATCGGTCTCTTTAACTTCGTATTGTGTCTATCTTTGAGTCCCCTCCGTCAACCGGTCTCTCTAACTGAGTTATGTAGCGATCTGCGAGTTCTCTCCGACCATCGGTCTCTGTAACTGCGTATTGTAGCTATCAGTGAGTTCTCTCTGTCAATCGGTCACTCTAACTGCGCATTGTAGCCATCTATGAATTCTCCCAGTCAATCGGTCTTGGACTACCCTTTTCATTTTACCGTGGAGAGCTTGATGCACCTGTTTGTATGCATTAATATTTTACCATGGAGAGCCTGATACAACTGTATGTCTGCATCAATACATCACCAACACTAATACTATCACAAGCATTATATCTACTGCTGCTGTCTCTATTACTACTATTAATACTACTACTACATTCACATATAATGGTGTTACATTGACATAAAGAGAGAATAAATATATAAAATAGGGCAAAACAACAAAAAGGATGAAAAAGTATCTAGAAAAACAGACAAATAACTATATACATACATGCATACATACATACATACATACATACATACATACATACATACATACATACATACATACATACATATGTAGGTACGTAGGTAGTGAGGGAGATAAGTAGATACATGGCCTGCACCTAGGTAAGAAGAAATATGCTATTAGTTACAAACAGGTAGCACGGGAAATAGAAAAATTGAAAAATACATGTACATACATGTATTGATCTATGGACTATCTATGTATGTATGTATGTATATATGTATGTATGTATGTATGTATGTATGTATGTATGTATGTATGTATGTATGTATGTATGTATGTATGTATGTATGTATAAATACAGTTGAATCTAAATAAACAAGTAGTTTATATTTTTTCTTCCATACAGCATAGTATCTGCCATAACCATAGTAACGGAGTCATGAGATAATACTACAAGACATAACCTTTTAGGTGTACGGTTCGCAAGGTAGTAAAAATATGTTCGTTGTCGAAGATACAGTCAGTACTTCAGAATGTGTTCTTAGTTACCCACCAAAACAAAAACGTTGATTTAAAGCATAAAGAAATCGAGGAAAGCAAGTCAACAGCGTTGCATTTGGGACCCTGATTGCACTATCGGTAACGCTGAAAATTAAAAAAGGCAACTAATGTAAAGCGTAGACAAAAATCTATGGATACCTGTATGCTCAAGGGCTGGTTGACTTAATGAACAATAAAGTTTTTTATCAGCTTTTTTAAGATAATAATAATAATAATAATAATAATAATAATAATAATAATAATAATAATAATAAAGTAAAATTATATTACTACTGCTATTACTATCACCATCACTACTTCTACTACTGCAGCTATTATTATTATTATTATTACTACTACTACTACTACCTCAATTAGCAGCAGTAGTTTAAAATTTAATGACATTATATATGCACAAAAAATATATATATATATGATTGGATAAAGCAACACAATAGTAGAAGGTGTCTAGATACATAGATAATTAGCAGGTAGGTACATTAGATCACCTGGTGTATATAATTACATATAGTTGTTTAGTCAGGCAAATAAATGAATATAAATGCCACCACTTATGATTCATGTTCTGAGTTGATGTATTCACGTATGTATATATGTATATATGATGGATTGATGGATACGTTTCGTAGAACTTACATTTTATTGAAGATGACAAATCATGGTAGATATTTTGATACACCTGTATTTTGATATATATTCATCTAATATTTTACTACCTCTACTACTGCTACTACAAATGCGCCTGATGCCACTACTGCTACCATTACTACAGTTTTAAGTTTATTGATATTTGCCATTGGATCCACCGAGTTCGCATGTGATCGATCTCATATGTAAGATAAGAATAACAAATACCTGATTTTCCCTCATGTCTACAATCCCTCTGTTTTAGATCATTTTAATGTTTATAATAGCGCGTGTCTGTCATTGCCACTGTACTCTACAAACAAAGGAAGGTTTTAGATCTTTTCTGAGGTAAGGTCACGTGACTGGATCTTGCATATTCTGGTCTAATGCAACCGTAAATCTATAAATATTGTTGGCCCTTTTGTCATTTTTGAACGGTACTATGGCCTTTTTTTTCTCTAACGGTACTTTCAACACCATAATTGCTGTATCTTCTAGAATAAAATGGAAGCTAAGTGCCTTCCCCAACGACACACTGAGACAGCCAAACCGTGTTAGCTTGGCAGGTATTGAATCTCCGTCCCTTGGATTGTAAGTCTGCCAATCTGCCAAGAGAGCTACCACAGCTCCCACATAACTATTAGCATACGAAGATAAAAAGGTTAATCCATAATAATTCAATTAATTCGAATATATTACTTTGAAACAAGACAGTGAGATCAAATTGAAAATGTTACCTTTCACTGTGTTCAGACAGTAAGTATTCTACCGATATTTTTCAGTAAATAGTTTCAGACATTTTGTTCAAGCTCCTGTGTAAATATTCCAATATTTTTTCAATAAAATAGATTCTGATTCTTACTAAAAACTTCTGTAGGACTTAATCACAAGTCCGTTTTGAGTAAATACATATATACATTTATTTGTCTTTATCAAGGCTTCTGTTTATAGATTGTATTCTCAGTATATCTATCAGAGATAAAATAATGAGTCCCGATATCTATCAGACAATGTACTAAACCCCGCTATCTATCAGAGACAATGTACTGACCCCCAATATCAGAGAAGAGACAATATACTGACCCAGAATATCAATCAGAGACAATGTACTGACCACCAATGTCAATCAGACACAATGTATTGAACCCGATATCTACCAGAAACAATGTACTGACCCCCGATATCAACCAGAGACAAAGTACTGACCCCCGATATCAATCAGCGACAATGTACTGACCCTCAATATATATCAGAGACAATGTACGGACCCCGATATCAATCAGGGACAAAGTACTGACCCTCGAAAGCTATCGGAGACAAATACTGACCCCCAATATATTTTACAGACAAAGTACTGACCCCCGATATCAATCAGAGACAATGTACTGACCCCCGATATCTATCAGAAACAAAGTACTGACCCCCGATATATTTATCTTTATTTCTATCCCATATCTTTCATAAGTTAAATGTCTTCGACTTTTTTCAGGCAGTGTACCATGCAATCTTTCAAATCGGACATGGTCATGCACCATGAGAACTTATGAGTCCTTTGTCCAACGTCATCAGTCCGTTAGCACGAGTTTGCTGCCGATACTTCTCGTAAACTTTGGAGTATCATAATTTAGTAAGTGATTGCATCGCGGAGAGCATATAGTCGTCACTGAAACTGTGACCTATATTTCACAGTTTAGTAATTTGTACCTACCTATGCATTGAACCCAGTTTCTCTAGGTTAGGTCCTAGATCATTTTCTCAGATACTATTATACCTAGAGTCACATAAGTTGGTATTTAGGATATGCCTGTAATGTACAATGATACACCTTTCAGTGAAAATCAGGTCGCTGTGACTTATATTTCATAGTGCAGTTATTTTGGTTAACCTTTGCGCTTAGCTCATTTTCTTGGGCACTATTTCTTATGGAGTCATATAACTTTGTCTAGTTGCTTGATGAAAACTTGAAAACGAGGTCACTGAGACCTGCATTTCATGTATAAGTGATTTGAGCATACGTATACTTTTAACTCAGTTTCTCTAATTTATAGTTTGAGTTTAGGCCATTTTTTCAGACTGTATTGCTCTTAAAATCACATAAATTGGTATTTAGAAATGTCAGTTCGTCGTTCAGAGGAACCAAATGTCATATAGTACACCATAAATAACAATGAATGTACAGTATTCATGTTTTTATGTTGTGGATTTTGTTGATGCTAAAAACCACAAATTTCAGAGACCCAAAAGAACAATGCGGCATCAATTGAGAGACAAGGATCCCCCTTCCCTATCTAAGAATTTGAGTATTGACAATTATTATATTATGCCAACCCCCAAACATTAATACACGTGACAATAAATAAAATCGCAGTAACCGATCGAGGAAATTCCAATTTGATTATATAGCATGCCTGTAAACCATTTGTCGTCCATGCACTCAGCACCATAATTATTGCTTTTCTCCAATCACTCTTTTCTTGCCTATTCATTCACTTAACAGTGTAGATTCTATCTTCAAGTGTAATATGTGTCAGAAGAGCTGAATGTATATTGTATACAGATTGGCACACGTGATTCACAAAAGAAAAACTACCTGTCTTTTTAAGCGATCGTCAGAAATATAGGTTGGGTTAACAGACTAAAGTGTAAAAGAAATATGAATATGTACATTTTTAAGCTTAATAAATCCAGCTTGTACAAAATATAATTGAAGTCTATTACTTGCTTAATTTGATATTTTAAGGAGTTCTCATATAGAATAGGGTCCACCACTACTCCTTTAAAGGTGATTCAGCTACCAAAAATAGAAGCAAAAGGACCTTAGGATGGGAGAAATTTAGAGGTAAATAGTTTTCTGTCAGATTTATAGTTATTATTATTATTATTATTATTATTATTATTATTAATGTTGTGGAGTCAGTTATTGTTGAGTGCACATTAAGAAGACAGTGAGACATATGCATCACTTTTGTGTAATGGTGTGAGGTTAACTGTACCATATTTTTATGTTGATAAATTGTGATCAAACTGTCGTAGATTTAGTTATATTACCATTGCATTAGCGTAGGCAATAAAACACATAATTTGGAAACGTATAACCACAAATATATGTCAGGAAATCATAAGGACTTTAACCCTCAGCTCATGTGGTATATATATATATATATATATATATATATATATATATATATATATATATATATATATATATATATATATATATATATATATATATCGAGAGACAGACAGACAGACAGACAGACAGAGACAGACAGACAGGGAGGGAGAGATGAAAACATAAGTAGTAATTAAACAAATATCTTGAATTACGCACTTTTGAACTGCTTTAAAAATCTTTCGAAAAGTTTATCTTAAAGTAACCTTGATGTCTCGGGCAATCTATAAAAATTGGACAAGAAGAGTGCATATAACATGCAGTGATTAAATGTGAATGTGATTTTAGATGAATTAAATATTGTATTATTAAAAGGAAAACTATATTTTATTACTTGATGAATTAAATATGTTATCATTAAAAGGAAAACTATATGTTGTTACTTGATGAATTAAATATGGTATTATTAAAAGGAAAATTATATTTTGTTACTTGATGAATTAAATATGGCATTATTAAAAGGAAAATTATATTTTGTTACTTGATGAATTCAATATGGTATTATTAAAAGGAAAATTATATTTTGTTACTTGATGAATGAAATATGGTATTATTAGGAAAATTATATTTTGTTACTTGATGAATGAAATATGGTATTATTAAAAGGAAAATTATATTTTGTTACTTGATGAATGAAATATGGTATTATTAAAAGGAAAACTATATTTTGTTACTTGATGAATGAAATATGGTATTATTAGGAAAATCATATTTTGTTACTTGATGAATGAAATATGGTATTATTAAAAGGAAAATCATATTTTGTTACTTGATGAATGAAATATGGTATTATTAAAAGGAAAACTATATTTTGTTACTTGATGAATTAAATATGGCATTATTAAAAGGAAAATTATATTTTGTTACTTGCATAATGTCTTAAGGACAAGGAGCAGTTTCAAAATTTGTAAGGTATGCACATTAATGACAAATAGATCTCTCGTTAAAAAAACTTCAAGGTCAGTTCCCCAGTTCAAATAATGGCGTACTAAGGGTAAATGGCGCCCGGGGTGACAATGATGGCCCAAAGGACCAGAATACAAGGCCCTTTTATCAGCTGTGTTGGTGCCCCAAGACCTCTGGCGCCAGGGGCAACCTCTCCGACCTCCCCCCCCCCCCCGCCATTAGTACGCTATCGAGTTCAAAATAAATCAAAAGTAAAAGTTTCGATTTGGCTCCTTTAGCTTCCTTACCATAGGTTTACATCTGATTACTGTAGAATACAAATATTCCTAAAAATGTACCATACATTTTTTATTTAAACAATGAAAATGACAATGCCTCATAATTTTACACGTAAACTTTCCATTATTGCATACTCACTTCCTTAACTATTTCACGATTTCTGTAAAACCCACCGATTCTTATTCGATTTATCCCGTCCAGATGTACAAAGGTAATAGCTTTAATGTAATTTTTTCAAGTATAACTACATGACCTTGCCTGCACAGAAGAAGGGAAAACTCACCGAACTATGTTAAAAATGGTGTGTATGCACAGTAACCACGGATATCGATGCTCAGCTGTTCAAGTGTCCTCAAGCGTGCTAGAGGCAGATTGGGGGTGGGAGTAGGATGGGTATTAGGCTTCATATACCAATATGGACATCACTTCTTTGTTGTTGTGACTTTTGGACAAGTAAAGAGACAGCTGGATGGCCAGACAGGCAACCAGGCATTATTTGAAGAAAACAGGGAATCTGGCGAGAAGGAAGGATAGATATACTACAAGAAGACTTTAGGTCCTTGCTACTTTTTCACCGAGAGGATTACTTTTAAATTGAAACGTATGATTTACTTACTCCGTGTGAATATTGTTTCCTTGTTTGATTTACTTTGTTTGTTTCTTTTTAAACATTAATTACTCATTTCAAAATACGTAAATTTCTCTCCATTCCAATGTTCATTTATTTCAGTATGTATGGTTGTTAGAATACAGTTGGTAATTTTTCTTTCAACAGTAAGATGCAAATAAGATTTTGTTTGTACGGTGTTTTGTGTGGCCTGTGTGATTTTTTAAATAAATAATTGCCTTTGAATTGAAATAACAATTTCTATAAACTCAAGCTAAAACAATTAAAATGAGTATTGATTTATTACATATGAAAACAGAAACTTTATTAAAAAACGTAATAAGACGAATGTTTGTTTCAGGAACATATCCGTTCTCACTTCACAAAAAGAACAACATTCAACAAACTAATCCATTCTTCTATCCGAAAAAAATGACTGAATTAAAATTGACTACATTTGAAAATGTTGTCTTTTTACAAAATCTCAATATCAGGTCATTAAAATGGAAAACAAATTCCAGTGATATGAAAAGGTACATTTAATTTTCGCGACAGAAATCTGGAATGTATTTTACACATGAAAAATATACATAAGAAGCGTCGTCTCATTGTATATACAAAGTTATTTATTCAGACTCTATGATAAATATGAAGAGCAGTGAAATTATTCAAAAGGTCAACTGTTACTTTATATTTCCAAAAATCCAAAACCAATATAGTCTTGGTAAAATGTAATAAGATGCAAAAATATGTACATGTACCTAAAACGACATGTACAATAGTTACATTGCCTTATACGGTGGGCTCTCTTCACGGACTGGACAAATGCAAAATATGTTATGACAAAGGCGTGAAATGTTATAAATTACACCGCCAGGGCCAAATTTGTGCATTTCATTGGGAGTTAGTTTAAAACAAACCATGTAGAAAACCTTTGAGCTCCTTTATCCGTCAGAGGGAAATTGTCCATCCTTCTATTTCACTCTAACTTTCCCATATCCATAATTATCAGGGGACACTGTCCATCGAATACATCCAATATTATTATTTAATTTATTTCATGTTCTGTCTAAGATCAGTCTTAAATTGTTCCAAAATTAATCCTTGATAGCAAATATGCGATAAGTTCAAGATGGCTGCCGATGCTGGACTCCTTGCCATGAAAGCACAGGAAAGCAAGAGTGCGATAGCGACAAGGCAAGGAGCGACGTACAGCGCAAGGAAAAAAAGGCTAGGGCACAGTACAGTCTGGTAATCGCCAAGCTGCTAAACGAGATGTGCATCCGCTAAGCGGCAGCAATTATTTTTTTTGTGCGAAAGAATATGCTGCACGGTATATTCGTAGCTATCAGAGGCATACTGCATAACACACACCGCAGAGAATATTCCCTGGTAAGACCGCGCATGCACAACAAGAGCGCGCAGCACGCGAAGAGTATGAGACATTGGCGGGATCTTGGCGCCATCGAACCTGAGCCCGAAGACCGATTCGACCTCGACAAGGTGGCGCCGCATCCCGACCCTATTCACGGAGACTTAAACTGGTGCTAGTACGGCAGCTTCCTCGAAACCAAGTAAACGTTTGTGGTCGACGGCGTTGCGTGCGTCCTTATGATGTTTCGCTTTGAAGACGATGACCCACCAGGGCTCGGGAATATCGATATCGTAGAAGGCTACATTGTGAACGGTGGGAGTTTTATTCTCGACATATAGGTGAGCAGCGCGTGCGCTGTCGCCACCCTCACAGCCCTTTTCGGGGATAAAGAATACTTTTTAAATTGATCTTGCAAGGCCGGGACGCGGACGAGTGGTCCGTAACGGAATAGTTCGATCCCGTGAAGAAGGAAGCGCGCAAGGTGGTGTGATGGTTGTATTATCGCGCAAAACAAGGCCTTGGTTTCTCACTGGGATTGATAAATCCTATAACAAAACACTTATCCGGTGGCAGCAGTAATTACTGTGGACCGCTGCCAGAAACCTGCCATAAAGAACCCACGCAAGGAACGGATTGTCGACGACTACTTCTAGTGGTCGAATCTCAGGTATTTGGTTGTGTTCCGTGTAGAGTATCTGTCTCAACTCGTGCATGGCGCACTATCAGCTGTGGGGGCCGAGGTTAAGCATGTGCTTACTAAGCAGGAGAGCCACAAGGCAGTCCAAAAGAAACCTGTCGCATATAAGCAGCAGGACAAGGTTCGTGATCAAGCTATAACTCGCGAAGGCCTGCTCAAGGCCGACGACTGGCTCCACCTTAAGCAACAATAAAATAATAGCTGCGCCGTCGCAACATCGAAATGATCTGGGCCTACGATCTAATAGACACATATCAATTAGTGTGGAAGACACTTAGGGACATTCGAGGGGCAATGTGAAGTTGACCTGTTTGAAGTGCATACGCAAGAGCACAATCATGGAACAGGTGTCCAAGGCACTTAGTGACAATGCCATCTCCGAGGAAAACTTGAAATTCACACTAGACGAGTATGACAAGTATGTGACCGTCAAGAACAAATTATCAGAAGATGCACGGCTCCGTCGCAATCAACGAAGCTGCATAAAATGGGCTGGTAGCCTGTGTAAAGAACAAGGCTCGCGCGGAGCTCTGGAAACAAATAACCACGGCTGGAAATACGTCATAAGCTGCGTGCTGTCCTCTGAAACCGCCCGGAAGACAAGCGCTTCAGGACCGCCCTTGCGGCAACTTTTTGCCCCGAGGTATATATTCAGCGTGCCTCCGCCATACGATGCTTCCTAACGGACAGACAAAAATTGGATGCCAAAGCAGTATATTTTTTCCCCGTCTGCTTTTTAACACATTTGAAAAATCCCGCCTCACGCGCTATTGCTCTTATTCGATATGGCCTCCTTGTAAGCAGTAGAAAGTCGTAAACTACCAATACTTGACATTTTCGTTCCGAAGGCTCGGTTTTGATGCGTATATGTCAAGACCAATTATGACCAATGCTGCTACAGTTAAGGTAGCCAAAGGTACGAAGGCATCAATAAGAAAACAGTCTCTGCACAGTTTATCGCATTGACATACTACGGCACCTCCAAATTGGAAACCAGCTAATTATCCAGTGTCTCCACAATTGATTAATATTCACAAAACTATTCTTTGTTGGCGTAAATATACTTCACTGTAAATATTAGTGCTAATTAGGATTTGGAGTAATTATTTAAAACGTCTGCCCACGTTTAGCCTGTTAGTCCCGAGATCAACCAAATTAAGTATTTGGGGGCACCAGCCGTCCTCAGGACAGGATCAGCTTTACTTTCTGAAACTATATTGGATGGCAAGAAGTTTGGATGTATTTAAGTACACACAGTCAACTACAACCCCTGTTTGAGAATCTAGGGCTAAACCACCTAGAAACTTCAGTGGTTAGTAAACATGTAGTGATCTGCGAATTACCTTTAAATTTTAGGTGCACCTGACTCTCGTAAACCGCTTGTATTTCAATGAATCTCAACCCATACCATACCAAATAGATTCCATACTTCCATCGCCCGTCAGCAAGAGTGGTTATGTAAGCTCCATTAATACAAAAGGTGCCTTAAGGCCATGAGGGGAACGTTTTTAAAAATATTCCTAAGAAAAGCTGTATTAACACCAAGGTTGAACATTCGTATCACGCCTACAAAATGAAGCCCCAGAACTTAATGTTAATCCAGAAAAAGATTATCTATCTTGCGTTTTGGAACAATAACGTGAGTTTCCAGTCAATGAAAGAAATTGTAAGGTTGTTTAATCACTATCATCAGATCAAAACCTAGGCGAGTCATCTTTGGGCTGTTGTTTACTCAGTCTGCATTCATAGTATTGTGACATTCCTAGTTTTACCTGAATGAGTAAACATCCAGCTGATTGTATACCATAGTGATGCAATCATTCGGAAAGCTATGTAGGTCATATAAATGTGAGTGAGTGGCAGAACCTGTGGGTGGCTTCGAAAATGGCGAAAGAAGGATTAAAATCTCCAAACGTTTGGTCCGGTCGCTCTCTCCCTGCTCCTGGGTTGAAAATGTCTAAAGGAGGCTTAACATCGCCAAAACTGGTCATTTGCTTGTACTGAATGAAAAGCGCCCCGCGCTGAATTCTCGTCTACCTCCCTGCCTCTAGGACTGGCTGCCACCCGGCCATTTGCTCGTCCTGAAAACCTTGCCACGAGTAGCATGCTACACAAGTCTTCCTTCGTGGGACATGCCCAACATCCTACATCCATAGAATTCGTCAAAGAAAAATTACTTGTCACAGTGAGCCGTTTTCGACGACAATTAATCCTTGTCACGACGAGCTCTTTGCGACCACAATTAATACTCGTGTCGGTGAGCTCACCGATGCCATTAAATACTCGTCATGAAAAACTTGATGAGTCCAAATCAGCCATCTACCCCTGGGCCATTTGCTCGACCTGAAAAGCTCTCCATGACCAAAACTGTTGGTCTGTTATCTATACCACCCCAACCCCTCCCCCGCTGCTATAGGGACTGACAAAACTGTTCAATCACCGAATTATGTTAGCATTTTTGACGCTTGTATTATGTAACATGTTTTTGCTACTGTCATAAATGCAATATTGTTTTTCATTTATTTTTTATTTATTTCTTTCTCTTTTTTTGGTGTATGGAAATTTTCTTCCTATTTTGTTCTCTTTTAACTCTTAATGAAAGTTTTAATTTTGTATTCAAAGTATTTTATGATATCTAATAACCTACCTAACCTTCTCTGAAACATGGTTTATCATATATCTTACACTCTGTCAAGTGTCAAGTGAAGAATTTGACCAGATTCAGGTTTGGTTCAGTAGAGGACGATGAGACAGTAATGTGATATGAATTCCTCAAACATAATGCAAACAAGAAGTTTTTGCCAATAAATTCATCCCAAAATTTCAACAAAGTGGTTCCCTCTCTGTGTGTATGTGTGTGTGTGTGTGTGTGTGTGTGTGTGAGAGAGAGAGAGAGAGAGTTGTATATATGAGTGCATGTACACAGTTGTACAGGAATGCAAACAAAGATCAGTAATTTTTTGTAAGAGTCAGTCGTGATTTAAGGTACATGATGGACTAAAGTGAGGATACAGTAATCCTGTGTGAAACTTTTTATTTTATTTTGTTATTGTTCTTATTGCTAAATATCTAAACTAAAAATACATGTATCTTGATAGCACACTACTACTACTACTAATAATGCTAATGCTAGTCGGTGCATACTACATGCATTTGTCATGCACCAACTTTGAATGGTGAACCTGCCTTCAGAGGTTACCTGTCTCCAAAGACCACTTTGACCTTTTCCCATGGGTGGCCGCTGTATACAGGTTTGCCTGCATTTTACAATGAATGAGCATTGGTAATTTTATGACATATTTTTATTGGTGACCCAACAATAGATGCAGAATGTTTTGAAATTTTGCAAGAGAAAAAAACTATTGTTATTTGGACTCCAATTTTTAGTGATGGGACTCCAACTTCCAAGGAGAACCCTGTGTAAGGAAATTAAATGAATTCTATCCGAGTATGGTTTTTGTGCATAATCTAGAGGAAGACTCCCTTAAGATTGACTGGTACAGGCTAGCAGATGACCTTTTACACCCATCTGGATTCAATATTTATTGCTAAAATGCGTGCATAAAGTAGTGTAAATATAACACTAATAATTTGTAGCTGGTTTTTCAAGGCCTTTTTTATGTCACAGACTTTGGGCAGTGTTATTTTGCTTTATTTGCTTTTTTTGTGGCTTACTTCTTATTGTCATTTTTTTCCTTTGGTGTTAAGCTGCTCATGAAGGATGGGGGTGGACCGGTAGGCATGCCAGTAGGCACGGAAATCTGATTAGGAGTGTTTTTTTAATGCATTAATCAGCATGATATTCCTCCCCCCCCCCCCCGCCCACACTGCCACCCCAGCATCATATTAGTAAAGCATTTATAGATACAAGCTGTAATCACATGCTCAGTTTTAACATTACCATCCCCTTGACACTACCCATAGTGTCATACATTACTCATGTTAAACATATGGTCTATTGTTAAATTCCCCTTGTACCCCAAGTGTCATTTGTGTACCTCAAGCACAATGTTTGTACCTCTAATGTCATTTCTGTGCCTCAAGTGTCACACTATGCTACTTATGTATCCTCTTGTGCTTCCTTAGACTTCAACTGTTACTAAACTCTTCATCACATACTTCACACTTAAATGTTCTTTCTCCAGTATGTATCCTCATGTGCATCGTTAGATGTCCACTCTCACTAAACATTTTATCACATATATATTACACCAACAATGTAAGTAAAATCAACAAGCAACTTATTTCCAGACATTTAAAGTGAAAATCCGAAAGGCACTTACAATCTGTGAGTTAAATTCCAAATAATCCTAAATGTCCTAATCACATGTCCAAAATAATAGAATGTTCTGAATCAATTCGAATAACTTTGAATGTCCTGATGTACCACAATGATGTAATGCAGAATGTATTTGAATGAGTTCACATAAATCCTCAAATCATGTATTAATCCAAAAGCGAATGAGCACTTTTGTATTTACAATGAATATTGTAAACAATTAATTCCTCTCAAATTATATCTGATTTCAACAACACAACTAGAATTGATTCTTTACAGATTGATTTTCACAATATGAGTAATTCTAATGGGAAAAATACTGGCCTACCTGACATATGTCGCAAATGTTCATTGCAAAATGCCTAAGAAAATACTATGTAAACAACTGGACAAAATTTAAGTATACTATTTTCAAATAACCATACAACTTACAATCATAGACAAAAATTAGGTATGTAAACATCACACATAACATTTTATTACATACTTCACACATAAATGGTTTTTCTCCACCAGGTATCCACATTTGCATTGTTAGAGTTCAACTCTCACCAAACATTTTATTATATACTTCACACTTAAATGTTTTTTTTCTCCAGTATGAATCCTCATGAGCTTATTCAGATTTCCACTCTGAATAAACATTTAATTACATACTTCACACTTAAATGGTTTTTCTCCACAATGTATCATCCTGTGCATTGCTAGAGTTTCACTCTTACCAAACATTTTATTATATACTTCACACTTAAATGGTTTTTCTCCAGGATGTGTCCTCATGTGGATCATTAGATCTCCACTTCGACTCAACATTTTATTACATACTTCTCTCTTAAATGGATTTTGCCAGTATGTATCCTCGTGTGCTTATTCAGAGTTCCACTGAGACTAAACCTTTCACGCACATACTTCACACTTAAATGGTTCTTCTCCTATGTATCCTGAAACGCATTTTCAAAGTTTCACTACGACTAAACATTTTATTACATACTTCACATTTAAATGGTTTTTCTACAGTATGTATCCTCAAGTGCTTATTCAGATTTCCACTCGGACTAAACCTTTCATCACATACTTCACACTTAAATGTTTTTTCTCCAGTATGTATCCTCATGTGCGTATTCAGAATTCCACTGTCTAAACTTGTCATTGTATACTTCACATTTAAATGGCTTTTCTGCTGTATGTATCCTCATGTGCTTTGTTAGAGTTCCACGCTCACTAAACATTTTATTGTATACTTCACATGGTTTTTCTCCACTATCTATCCTCATGTGAAGCTTTAGTTTACCACCCCTAAAAAACATTTTATTACATACTTCACACTTAAATGTTTTTTCTCCAGTATGTATCGTCATGCTCATGTGCGTATTCAGAATTCCAATGTGACTAAACCTTTCATTGCATACTTCAGATTCAAATGTTTTTTCAACTGTGTGTATCCACATGTGCTTTGTCAGAGTACCATGCTCACTAAACATTTTATTACCTACTTCACACTTAAATGGTTTGTCTGCAGCATGTATACTCGTATGCATCCACTCCTACTAAGCATTTTATTACACACTTCACACTTAAATGGTTTTTCTCTAGTGTGTGTCCTCATGTGCATCATTAGATCTGCATCTCGACTCAACAATTTAGTACATACCTCTTACTTAAATGGTTTTTCACCAGTATGTATCATCATGTGTATTGTTAATATCTCCACTCCTACTAAACATTTTATTACATATTTCACACTCAAATGGTTTTTCCAGAGTATGTATCCTCATGTGCTTATTCAGATGTTCCCTCTCATTAAACCTTTTATTACATACTTCACACTTAAATGGTTTTTCTCCAGTATGTATCCTCATATGCATTGTTATATATAAAAAGTACCGACTAAGCGGAATTAGAAAGAAAGAGAAATAAAAAGATAAAAAGAAAGAAAATAAAAAGAAGGAAAGCGAAATATTCGACAATTTAACTTATTCATTAAGAATCATAAACATGTTGCTTTACATTACGATTACACTGCATGCTTGCTCAATAAAGATACATTGAGAAACACTCAATATAATTATGAGAACTGTTTTATGTTTTATATCGTGACTGGTACCATGTACAAGTTTTTACAGAAATCTATTTTTTTCCATGTACCTCAAGATCAACTTGACACATTTACTTCTTACACTGTAAATAGGAGGAAAGGAACGGTATCATTATGATTTACTTGATTTATAGGTAACGAATGCATTGTTATGCTCTTTTCAACAATGATGATGATGATTATGGTGGTGGTGATGATTGTAACAGAATTGAAGCCGGGTGGGATTTTATCTAGCGAAAACACTAAACACAATTACATGAATGAGATGTTTATTTCTAATGCTAATCCAACCCCTAGTGAGGTATAAGCGTAACTAAAGTGGCAGAAAAGCGTAATCTGAACATAAAACGTATAATCTATATATTGCATGTCACAATGACAATAAACTGTATGCCAAATGTATATTTAGTTTTGCTACTAACCTGAATCTGCAGGTGGTTACACTTCTTGTCACAGATGAGCAAAATCCATGTGGATTAGTACCAGAATACAAACACAAAACATATTGTTAAATTAATTATATACAACACTCACTTTAACTAGTCTACACGTCTAACTTTCGTTGAATGATCGTATAGTGCAGTCCACAAATTCTGCAATGAGCATGACGATGTGCCCAACCGGAGTGCTGTATTACATCACTCTCATATTCTTCTTTTCAAATTTGTAAAGCACTATTGATTTGTCCTTTTACTTATCTGACATATTTGTAAGTTTAAAAAGATCCCTCTCCAACATTTTTCAGTTATACAGCATCCATGAATCACATTGATAAAGCCTATTTCACTTAACATCTAGCGCCATTGTTTGTAAAGCATAGACTGGTTCACTACTCTACTATACTCCTTACTATAATGAATCTTTGAGGTAAGGTATCATAATGAAGAAACTTGTGTTATATACAGCTGCTATAAATAGAAAATATGGAAAGTACATGCAGGTCTTCAATGGACAAACGTACTGACTTGAGCTATTCTTACGCAGCAGTCTACTTGTTTTATTTTTGAATATTCTCAAATTTATATGATGTGTTCGATTAAAGATGTGATAATAAAAACCACAAACACAATTATTTATAGCTTTCTTTTTTTATTGTACCAGAAAAGCGTAATCCCTATTCAGGTAAGCGTAAAAGAGTTCAGGTGAAATAAGGCGTACTGATTATGCCAAAAGCACAATGGTTGGCAGGTATGCAGCATGCCGTCAGTTTTTGTCTATTCAGCATGTACATCGGACTAGTATTAAACATCATTTTGGGGCTCAAAATCACTCACTGGCATTTTCAGTAACACTTTCCCAGCTCTAATAATCTCGTATACTTAAAAACTTTCAAAATCATTGTCATCGTCACTAGCATCAGCCAGTATTTGCTGAATCAAATCATCATCTCAAGATGAACCATGTTCGGAGTCAGCCATTTAGAGTTTCTAGGTGGTGCCTATCATACACATGCATTTGTAAAACTTCTTTGATGAATAGACGGTTAAGACTATGACAGAATGCTTGTTCCAGGGCCCAATGTACGATTCAAATTTATTCAACAACAATTGATGTCAAGCTGAAGTAATAGGATGTGTAAACAATTGATTACCTGAAAAACGATTTAAGTCGCGACAAGCAGTACGAGACCTCTACCAGCTGCCCAACTTATGTTGCAACTGGCACTTTAAGGGTTAAGTTAGTGCCAAGGTAGGCTCAACAATAACATGTTATTTAGCACACATTTGCTCAACAATAACATGTTATTTAGCACACATTTGCTCAACAATAACATGTTATTTAGCACACATTTGCTCAACAATAACATGTTATTTAGCACACATTTGCTCAATTTCTGCAGCTCCATCAGTAGAGTCATTCCTGCTGTAATTCTGAAAAGCATTTTCCATCCGTAATTTTACTCCATGGGTTCAAGCTCTTTTTCTGGCAGGTGAAAACATTTAGTTTACTCTTACCTTATCCAAAGTATTATATTCAAGATTAACATGTATTCCATTTTTGGCTTGATACATGCTGACGAGATCGCCTTTTGAAATGTTATAGTGTCGATTTCTGCTTGGTTTATCGCAGTGATTACATAGATAATTGCATGGATTCTTTTCTTGCTCCATAAATCATTCTAAACCAATTTTTAGTATTGTTATGCCTGTGTATGAAATGCTGGAGGGGGTACAGTAAGAGGTCACAATCGGGTTTGACTTCAGCTGTATCGATCCTGTACATGATTTTGATTTCAGTAGAGCAGGAAGATATGGGACCCTTTGAAGTGGTGCAAATTTACCGTATGAAAATAAGAACACTTCATCAGTATGCTTTATGTGCCGCGAATGTTTACCACTCCGCTCAAGTCTGATTATGTCGGCCGTGAAATTTCATACCGTTAAAGTCTTAACACCGCACAAGTTGAGTGACCGGCAGAGTTTACTCATGGACATCACCCGACAATGTTGCGAATGTTTACCATTCCGCTCAAGTTCATTATGTCGGCCGTCAAATTTCACACGCTATGCATCTCCCTCCCTCTTTCTCTCGCTCTCTCTCTCTCTCTTTATATATATATATATATATATATATATATATATATATATATATATATATATATATAGATATATATATAGATATATATATATATATATGGTTGATGATTGATGATCGATACAGTGACACCTATCATGAAGCTTGACCCCTCCCCCTTCCCGAAACAAAACGAAACGTTCGTGCAGCGAACAAACTATTCGCCAGTAACTTCTGTATCACATTCATCTGTTATTGAAGAAATGTGTAATATAAACTCAAAAACAAATCTTAAACTGGAAGCAGACTGCACATGACAGAACTCCCTTGTACAGACTGGTCACACCTTTTTGTCCCAATAAAGCGGTTATATTGCTAATTAAACATCTGTATACCGGATTATCAAAACAAATATAAGGAAAATATCGCACAATTTCGAAATGCAATCATTGCTGACCTGTAGGGAAGGGGTGGTGGGAAAATGTGCCTAGACACGAAGGACTGTGCCAACTTTGCTTGCAAAAAAATGCATTGCGATGAATTACATGATTTCTCTAAATGTTATTCTCAGAATAAAGAAAGCAGCTACGACCCAAACACTTATTAATCATTGAATTGCTGAGTTCTGAGAAATTTTTTCTCTTAAGAAAACTTCTTGAAATGATTGATGTAAGTTTATAAAAAATTTCGTTAATTTCTACTAATCTTTAATTCATGTGTATGGTTTTGGTTCCTTTTTCAGCAAGAGAACGTTATCATAGCAAACTCGACATAAACTGTGATATCACATGACTTTTTATATCTAAAATATTTTTACAATTTTGGTGTCTCTCTCAAATAATAAAAGCGGAGAAATTGGGCTTTAAATAATTTCCTTGGATCTAACGGACCGTGCTTAGTACGCCCAATTACCCGATGTGGGATGGCTATATGGACCTGTAGATGTCGCTGAGATGGCAGGAACCATTCCAAGTTGGGTGATGCAGGAATGGTATTGCCCCAGCAGGTTCATATGCATTCTAATTCGATCTTAATGTGTATTCCTTATCTTCAATGTACTCCCATAAATTCGAAACCATACTTCTTCATAATTTTGCACATAGGTTATTTTGCTGTTATGGGTATTTTGTACTTTGTTTTAAAGGGAAAAAAAACGCAGGTGTGACATTTCATCATCAGAAATGAAGGATAACCGCTTTGACATATTTTTTAATGATATTTTATCCCCCTGTTTCTCCAGAACATGTAAAATTTACGGTCTCTCAAGACTATGCAAACTTTGTCCGATATTTTTATTCCATCATTTGAAACAAAACTAACCTAAAGATTTATGTATGCAAACAAACTACATGGAAAATTCAACTAAAATACACCTTAAATCTAGTTCAAAGCAATATGTTATTCAGTGAGAGGTCCAAATTATTTTAACATGATCCAGTTGGATAGCAGTAAATTATTATGTTTCATGCCGACTGAAGTACTCATAAATCTTAAAGTAAGAGCATACTAACATTTTTACAATTTTATTTTTAGCTGGCAATCCTCTTCAAAAGCATCAGAGGTTTTAAATCAATCGACATTGTACGATTCAGGTGAGGACTGGCATTTTTCAGAACGTTTATGTTACGTACTCTTGATGTTTACTTGTCCTATAACAGCCCTGTTCTAAGTGGTTTATAACTTTGTTCAAGATTCAGTCTTAAGCACTCTTATGTTAAGAAGAAGGAAAGGTATAATTAATGTATGTAGTTGTATAACTTCTCAAAGAGCAGTTACTATTGAGAGAAGAAAAAGATATGCATCTAATACTAAAATGTCAATCGGATATTTGAGGAAAAAAATGAAACGTTATTTTTTTCTTCACAATACAACTATTTTGCAATGAATGTTTCTATTGTTTATCTATCTATCTGTTTCTTTGTTACTCTGTCAAATTGACCTATATATGTATTGTATGCGTTTTTATTTAATGTTCTACTTTATTCATGTAATAATTAATGTAAGATTCATAAAACTTCATTGCAGTCAATGCATTATAATTACTACATATCGGGTCACGTCTTTCACCTGGACCATGGACTAGATGACGGTTACATGCAAGTACAGAACAGTAGTAGGCATAACAGCGAACAAAAATCACACAACGATTACATTCATTCACGTCATGAGGGAATATATATACATAGTAGTTTTACGTGGGTTGCGGGATTTCATCCCGAAAGTGGGGTTACGGGAAGGCAGTCATCTAATTTCAATTTCAAATCAAAAGATATATATATGTGATTATTTACTCATACAATAACTATATATATGTTCAAATTCAGTATATATACTTATTTATTAACTCTTTTCATATTTTACTTAGCGGGCAGATATATAAATATTGTGGGCAGATTTGACCTTTGAATAAATAATACGAAATGTTATACATAGCATTCTTCCCACAAGGATGAAATTTATTAGCGTTCTGCCCACAGATACAGTGCAGTTATATAAAGTTCAGACTACCGACGACGTAATATTATGATACCTTAAATGATCTATAATATATGCAGTCTGAAATATTTTAATATCACATTTATGGCCACTTATCCCAATACAAACAACAAAATTCCATTTTCTTTTTCAATCAACGCGGAGAGAATTGTATAAATTCACCCCGCAAACATGTTAGACAATCGGAAAGTCCTCGTACTTTTCCACTGTTTGATGGAATGCATTGTATGATTGTATTCCAAATGTAACAAATTATGTTTTCATCTTGTTGATATATCTGTGCCAGTTTCATGACAACTTCTGCGTATGTTTCATATTTATTATGAAGATGATGACTTATTTGCTGCTTCTTGATGAAGTCTCGGCTTCTCTAAGACCGATACTATTACGTCAAGGTACCGCAATTCGGCTGTCATAGACCACATACATAGGATTGCCTTCATGTATTTAAGTGTTTTGCACGTTGAACCGAGCAAAGTATGCATGTATATAGAGATACAGCAGGAAGGTCTTAACTATTGTCTGAGTTACTGGTATTTTCAGTCTGTATCACTGATACTATCAGTTTTGTTTGTTCCCAGTTTTCTAAGAAAAGGATCCCTTATAGGGAGCGACCATTTCATTTTCGGGATTTTCTTTTAAGCCTGGATATTTTTTCATTTAAAGTAAAATACTGGCAGTAATATTTTTTGTTTGCAACAAATCAGAGTAAAGATATTTATATCACGCTATTTGAGAGTCAGATTTAAAAAAACAAAAAAAAAACAATTCCAGCTGCCCTCTCCCGCTTTGTCAAATTTAATGGGTTCTTCTCACTTTTAGGGGGACCAGCTTATTGTTTCATCATTTATTGTGAATAGTACTTGCTTCTTACATCACAACAATTATGAATATATAAAATTCCTTTAAAATGTTGCATTCATTTCATACTTCGGTATGCACCAAATGAGCTAATACTTGCATTTTTCAGTGTTTATTGAAAATAATAATTACAGTTTAGAAACACAGGGTGTGCAATATAATTGAAGTAGCAGGTAAATATTTTATGTAATGGGGATTTGGAGTATACCCACAAATGGGGCACAGGAATCAGCAAAAAAAGGAATGGTGGCCAATTCCACTTAGCACCATAGCTGCCAAGTAAAGCTGTAAAGCTTGTTAGATGGTAATTTACTCTACAGTTTTGTATTTTTACCCTACGCTGCTTGTCAGACAAATGTATGTTAGGAGTCAAACAAAATAGTTCCACACGTGATCCTTTTACTTTGTGTATTGTGATGGTTTGCTAAAGTCAATCTAATATCGTCGCAAGCCATGGGCAGTAATTCCGCTATGCTCCTTTATCACCCTAGGCTGCCCATCCATCATTACAAGTAAGGAATTCCTGACGTTTTCTTCTACATATTTAGCATCATCTTTATGTTCTCCAATAAAGCTGCAGTAGAGACAAGTTTGTATGAAGAATTTAAGGCATGCATATTTTTGTTTTTTACTAGCTCTCATGCCTTCTCAACAAAAAAGATGTACCAAAAAAAAGGATTTTGCTGGGTTGTAACTAATGCAGTCCCCTTTATTCAAAACAGTTTTGTAGAACAATGATAACTCCTTATTCCCTGTATGATTTCAACACAAAAGATGTATGCTGAGTTATTAACTTCCACAGTGATCCAACCAGAAATTTGTTGCCACAGACGATTAAGATATGGGCACTTCTTACCATTAGAGCCCTTTTCTACAAGAAGGACCTTTTCTTGGGAGTCAAATGAACATATTGATATTTATGATTTCACAAATAATTATTGTAATCTATTAGGTAGAATTTATAAGGAAAGAAAGAAGGCTAATAGTACAGAACTCTCATTAGCAATTCCATATTAGGAGTCAGCTGACCCCAAAGTTGTGAAATCCAGGAGTCACATTCAGATTTTTAGGAGTCATTGCAGATGGTTGATACTAATTGTGTCATAGTAATACAGTATCTTATTTCCTAGGGTAGTCAAACAGACAACTGTCAACAATGTATTCTCATATCTGTCACATATGTGGTTCACTTTAAATCATCAGAATAATAAAACAGGACAGATCCTGATATGCAAGTGCATTATGCACAAGCTTAGTAATGTGAGGTGATTGTCCCTGAGAAATACAGTTTTTAAACGAAGGTTTCTTCAATACTTGTCCAGACAGATATGGCAGTTGACTGACAGTCACACAATGGAGTAGGGTAGCTAAAAATATCATCAACACACGGTGTTTGTTCAGTAGTCACCTAGAGGGATATCATCAGTGGAATATGGGAAATAAATAAAAATCCATGTGATTATTGGCAAAGTTGAGAAAGACTTGAAACTTTTGTTGCGGACATATTTATGTTGGTTTGATTTCTGCCGCCGTAATATGCAAAAGGAGAGCATATCCTGCATCATCTTTCTCAAATCTGTGTAATTTAAGCAATATTTTGCGCAGGTGGTAGCTCCATCCATTGACAGTTTTACACAAAACCCCCAAACTTTAAAAGCTTTATTTTTCTAATTATAAAACTTGTATAAACAATAATAATAATAATAATAATAATAATAATAATAATAATAATAACCTGCAATGTGCGTTCGTTGCTATTTGCAGTTTTTCTTGTCCATTTCACTATGTATGTACCTCTCAACCATTCCTTCTACAACCATGACAATTGGAATATCAGGTTAATAGAGTAGATGGAACATAATGTGTTATCTAGAGTTTCGGTTGTTTATAGTTGTTATAGAAGCACAACTAGTATTGAAAATTAAAATAAGTCTTGTCAGTATAGTTAAGTGTGCAGTTATTAGTTATATCTCTAAGTTCAAGTATATGTAAATTTGTTTTGTGTTTCTCATTTCATGAACGAGCTGTTTCATGGAAGATGTACTTTTCTCTAAGTATTGATAGTATTTGAAATCTTTCCATAATTTTAACATTGACAGTCCTAATGTTTCAACAAGTCCCAAAGAATTAATGATACCTCTAATCCCTACACATTTTTAAAACGGGTGGGAATTATGTCTTCCTGGCTATCTGTCTCTCCTTTATTAATTTAGCGTATCTCCTACACCACTGAAGAAACAGACTTGAAACTTTGGGATATGATTTGGGGTGGTCTTTAGATATTCACAATTGTTTTAAAATTTTAATATGACCATTGGGGTGGAACCAGGGGCTGAAGATTTGGTGTTTTTTAAAAAAATCTAAATATTTTAAATACTGTAGGTGGAGATCTGAAAGTTGGTTTATGTCATTGTCAAGGCCAGGGCTATAAAATATATAATGCCTTTTGGGGTTACACTTCTGACCTTGCCCAAGGGGTGAGCGCAGTGGAGAAACTGCCAGTGGCATGGTGGCAGGTGTAAAGCAGATAGGGCCACATGCAATTTGGGTGCCACTAGCTGGGAGACAGTTGAGATCCCACATTCAAACAATATATTGCTTGAAGGACACAAGATGAAATCAGATATATTTGCAGTACATTGCAGATATATCTGCAGTACAGACCCTAGGAAAGGGGACTTGCTCATGGGTCATAACTTGGAAACTGTTGAGATCCCCAACCTATAACTATATATATGTTTGAAGTTCAAGAGGAAATAAAACTAGATATATATCCAGCACAGACCCTGGGTTGTTTCCCTGGGGTTGAGAATTTACCCCGACTCGTAACTTGGAAACTGTTATGGTCCCCACCGTACAACTATATTTACATTTAATGGACACAAGGGAATATATGCACTTGTACATCCAACATGTATCCTGGGTCATTTCCCCTTCAATAGGAGACTTGCCCTTGGCTCATAACTTGGAAACTATTTAGATTCACACCATGTAACCATATATACACTAACTAGATATGAACAAAACAACAAAAAAAAACACATTTACAGTATTGAAACATTTGTTCCAAGATCAGGCCATACCTCTAGCGGCATATACTGGATTCTTGGTGATATGCAATGTCATATTTACCTAATCCTTTTTTTTTGTTCTGTATCTCACTTTGGATTACATTGATTTTGATGTTTACCCAAGCAACCATTCAGTGTGAAAGCTATACATGCTTTTTAAAGAAAATGTGGAATCAGCGTGCATAGATACTTGCGTAATTTTGTTCACAATCCTCCAATATTATTCTCCTATGAAGTGTTTACTGAAATCAGCCTATTGGCAGGATGATATTTTGTAAATTTACACACTGGAACTAGTGGGTGTGTTGCTGTCCTTTCTTGAAGGCCAAGGTCACAGATCATAGTTGCATTTAATTTTAGTGTGCTGTTTGTAACTCTGAAACTGATAGAATTAGTGGCTGGAAAATTTGTGAACTTTTACATAGCGGTATATGTAAGACAAGGGTGCCGAACATGTCATACATAACACCTTCGTGGTTTCTTTTCACAGTGAACGGTTGACATTACTATCTTTGTTTGGAACTGTAACTCACAAACTTTTAAATAAAGTAATAAATATAAAGCTTGGTATTGTTATACATCATGAGTTGATGTTGTCACTTAGCACTTATACATATCTTTAAGGCCAGGTCTCAGGTCAGTATCATTTTTTTGTGTGTTCAAACTGTCACCTGTTAAATTCTTAATAGAATGACGTGTTTCACCCTGTAAAAACAGTTTGAGGGTGTATCTTGCACCTGTCATGTGTACCAACAGCAGGGTCCTATTAGCAAGATCAAAGTCACACATGAAGCTTACTCACATTTTGTATTAGGACTGTTGAAGGTAGTGTTATGCAACTTATGTTTACATCATAACTTCTGAATGTGCCATTTATTTGTCATGGAATTTTCAGCAAGGTTAAAATCATAGATCAACATATATATTTTTGTGTCAAGGCTCTAGCTCACAAATTCTTAGTGATAGTAATGGTTAGATGAAACTTTGTACATTCATGCATCATGACCTAATGTCATATCACATAACACACTATTTTGATCCAATTGTTAGGGTCCTGGTCATTTTTCATGGTTGGGCTGTAGTTCAGAAGCTATTTTAGTAATGAAAATACAATTATTTTAGATAGTGTGTCTTGCACCACTATCATGATCCTATCTGCAAAGTTAAGGTCACAGTCATCTGATGGTTACTTACTTGTAATGTCTTGGCTGCAACTTTAAAGTCATTAAAAGTAGTATTATCAAAATTTAAAAATGTTACATCTTGACTTTTTGGTGACTTTCACAACCTTTCTCTAAAGATTATGGTCACATGCCAATATACATATTTTTCTTCCAAGTCTTGAATTAAAAGCAAATATTTAGAGAGATGAAACTGAAAATGCTCATATCCATGATGACCTGACAGTCTTTTATATACTACTTTGATGGTTCTGTCATGAAGGTCAAGGTACCGGTACTCAATTTTTGTATCCAAGCTGTAGCTCTGAAGCTATTTGAGATATTAGGAAGAACGTGTGTATACTGATATATAATGAATAGGGCCAGATTAAGACCTTTAGAGGCCCTAAGCACTGAAAAGATTATGCTGCCCTACCCCCCCCCCTCATTTAATTCAAAATAAAAGCAATGCTAAACAGTAATTTCTCATTTTTTTTTATGCCCCTACATTGCTGGTGCCCTAAGAACGTGCTTAGTCTGCCTATTGGGTAATCCAGCACTGATAATGACTAGATAGTGTTTTGCATACCATGTTTTGTGTCATTTCTCATGGTCAAGGTCAAGGTATGAACATTTCTGATGACATGTGACTTAGGTGTCATGTTAAATTATGGTATGAATATTGATGTTTTTATAACACCCATCTTAAATTGGGCAATCCTTGATTAATAGCCATCATTCAAGAGATGTGGCCAGTTCAAACTATTTCCATTTTATACTTTCATGTCAACAAGTGGACAGTATATGGGATTTACTTTGTCCAACAAAAAAACACGAACACTCTAATAAGACTTAAAACCTGGACACAATGTTCATCGCTTTACACATAGCATTAGTGTTCCTTCAGAGATTTCATTACACAGGATCATTATACATAAACAAGATATTGACACCAAAGCTGAAGCTGGACACTCCCTTAAATGTATAAAACAAATTCACCTGATGATATTATATGTTAAATGATACTGACGTTATCATATACAAAGATTGTAGCATTGCATTCACCATAATGTGAAGATGCTTTTAATAAAAATGTGTGTGTGGTTCATATAACCAGATGTTTTGTTCAAAATTTCAAAATTCACAGTTCAAAGTTGAATATTCACATTTCAAAAGTCACATTCTTTGAACAAATTTATCCAGGGTCTGTTCCACCCTCCTTCTGAACTCAACGGTTCCTTGAAATTCCATCAACTTCTATATGGAATGCCAATATCTTTTGAATATCAAGGTACGGTGCGCCACATACATGTAGATTCCTATGGTAATGACTCGCCAATGTGACGACTGATTCTCCTTGTCCTTGCCATACCACTCAACATTCACTGCTGTTGCCAGCTATGTTGCCCTTTCTCCTGCTCTGAGGCTGTAGTAAACTGTCTGTAAAGTAGATACTGCCTGAAAAGATCTCTGATTCTTGTGAGAGCATATAGAATATACATCTATAAATACTACGAAAACATGTGCAAGACCCAAAGTTACAGTATCCACGCATATCATGAAATATGGGTATCTCGCTGCAAACGATCTACAACGAGATGCAATTATTACTTGATATTTTGCTTAGTCAGGGTAAAAATAAAACTACACTAGGTTATGCTGTATGCATCCACAAAATCCACTGCATATAATCATTCTAATGTAAGTATTTTTCCTGCCCTATTCCATGATATATCCAACTTTCAAGAATTTATTAACAATTGCAGAAATTCTTTATCCATGCTATGCTATAATGCTAACACTTGCCTACTGTAACCAACTTCAACTGAGAGCGCAACTTCGGATGCAAATGTTTCAAACAAAATTTGGTCACTATAGGATATTTTTCAGGATTTGTTTCAAACTTGCTCGAAAACAATGTGCCCATCCTCCCCATTTTGAGCTGCATTTTTAAGACAATGCCCATGGCATACAGCATGACATGTATCAAAGTGAGAGTAATCCACCTCTTGCTTCACACAGTCTCAGCTTAGAGTAGACCCCTATATATCATGCATCATGAGGCCCAAGTAGGTCTGAATCACTTACCTGTGTATTAAACTGGCTTATATTAGAAGACATACACCCTGTCCAGACTTCATGGGTCCTGCATCTCAAAAAATGTCAGCTGATGTGAAATGATGTATAATATGTCATGCGATCACATATTTCCTATTATTAGAATGACAAGCATTGCCAATTAAATTCCTGCTTAAGTTATTGACAAGGACAAGACTATACATAGAGGAAGGTACGCTTACTGATCCGACGTTTTGCATTTCATGGCCATAAGAAGCATGATCCTCCTGTTCCCTTACTGAAAAATGTGTTAAATGTAACTCATTTAAGAAGACATTCAATCGAAATCGAGCTTTGGACACCCACTTTGAAGGCAACCCTCCCACTTTTGAAAGTGCTACCTATGGCCATAAATGTTCCTGTTACTTTTAATTTTTCTTCTTTTTTTCTGTCCTATTCGAGATGTAGAAAACTTGTGAAACTAAGATAGTGTTCAATGTAAAAAGGAGGTCAAGTTTAGACACATGTAGTGATTTCCATATTTAAAAATAGAGCATGACTACAAGTAATATGGTCACATGACACCTCAATGTGCAAGATGCATTCACGTTCATTTCTGTGGTACCAGTAATAGAAAACTATTTACTGCTGTTGGTGATGTGATGAAATCATAACGCATTACCAAGCTGGACCGAATCAGAGCCTAATTTTCTGAACATTAATTGGTAGAAAGGTATGTATGCATGCAAAAGTGCACTGGAATCTGAATCACCGAAATGGAGTTGGAAATTGCTAACACTGAATCCAAATCACCAAAACAATGTTATTAAACACAGAAACTGAGTCTGAATCACCTAAACAAACTTTAGCATTATAGAAATGGAGTTAGAACTGCCAAAACATAATCCAAATGGATTTATAGAAACGCATAAATAGAGTCTCAATCACTGAAAACCAAAAATGGAGTCAGAAATCACCAAAGCGGATTTTGAATTCAGCAAAATTGAATTTAAATCACCAAAAACGTGTTTGGATCACCAAAACAGGCTACAGAAAAACCTAACCGCATTTGCATATTACCGAATCTGAGTCTTAAATTATCAAAACAGACTATGACAAAGTGTGGGGCCAGTTAGTCAATACTGGACACTCATTAAGAAATGACGGTCCAGTAAAATCCAGCTCTTGCCAACGAGGAGGCCGCCCCATGTGAAGAGCCACACGTGATGAAGACTTACAAGCATCAATCTAAATATAAACAAATTAAATAATGAACAAGGTCACAATTATAAAACAAGCAGTGTACAATACACTAAGATTGATGACTGTCAAAAATACAGTGTACATAATGTGTTATGATGCAGAAAAAAATATACATACATACATACATATAAAACTCACATGCAGTCAAATAAATATGGTATCCTCTGATTCTAGTTTGTGTACACATTTCTATTTAAAGGCCATCTACCTAATAACTATACATTTTTATCAAATACACACAACATACGATCATCATGGTTAATAAATACAAAATTAGAGTGTTCAGACGTACATGGTATGATGGAAAAAGAACATACATACATTTACTCTTATACACATACATATAAAACTACAGATCTCTCATGCTGTAGTTTGATCTTTCCTTTCATATGCAATCAAATATAGCATCCTCTGGTTTTAGTTTATGTACACACTTCTATTTCAAGTTCATCTACCTAATGAATATATACTTTTATCAAACATACACAATATACAATCATCATGGTTAATAAATACAGAAGGAAACGTGTTAATAACATTTATACATGTAAAACTACAGACCTCTCATGCTGTAGTTTGATCTTTCCTTTCAAATGCAATCAAATAAATATAGCATCCTCTGATTTAAGTTTATAATAATAATAATAATGATGATGACTTTGTATAGCGCCTAATCTTTAGAAGCTCTAAGTGCTTTACAATATTAGATAACACCTAAAAACATATATAATGATATGATTACGAAATAAACACCATGAAATTAGAAAACATGCTGAAAATAATTAAGGTAAGTAAACATTATTAAGTCTTTAAGTCTGTTCTTGCAGTCGAAATAGATGAGTTTTAAGAGCACTCTTGAATGAGATCACAGTGTCTTTGTGTTTAAATTCAGTGGGCAATTCGTTCAATGTTTCTGGGCCCTGGTATGCAAAAGAACATTGTCCATATGACTTCATTTTGATAGCGGGAATAATGAGAATACGGGTGTTGGAAGATGAGAATAAGTATCTTTCTGGTGTGTACACATGGGTGAGGTGAGATAGGTATGGTGGACCGGAGACAGTCAATGAAACATAACAGAGAACAAATTTTTTGTTTGATTCTGGATCGAATGGTTAGCCAGTGTAGGGTACAGAGCATGGGGTGTGTTTGCTCGGTTTGTGGTAGTCTAAAGATGATCCGAGCTGCTGTGTTTTTAACTTTTTGAAGTTTCTCTGTACATCCCTTGTTTAACGGAGAATATAATCATTATCTGATGCATGTGACGGTGCGTCAAAAAAGAAGGTAAGTTCAATTGCCATCTCGACTATGTAGCATATCATAAAAAAATAATATAATTGATGCTGCCATGCTTGGTATTATTAATTCCTTTTCCTTCATTTTTATTAACTTTAAAATGTATTGGGTATATTTCAGAGTTTACATTCGCCTGCTTTCATTTTAGGGATACATTTAATATGCAGATATAATTATTGCAATTTTTTCATATGGCAGGATGGTGTCCATTAATGAAGAGGTAATCAATCATACTTAATACAAAGTAACAAATCTGCAAAATTTCAAATTTGTCATATTGGCTGATAGACCAATAAAACTGGTGCATATCACCTGCCTGGAGTTTTATACACCTTGAGCCGCATAGCTATGTCTTTAACGATTTTCATCTAAATGTTAATGATGTTCGAATTTTTATTGGTAGAAAATGTATTTTGAATAACAATTACATGCAAATATAAAATAAATATACATGTATACATGTGCACTCATGTATCTACATAGTTCATGTATGTATTTATATGTAGCTTGACGCATGTTGTGTGTTTATATATTTGCATAACAATTATACTGTGTATAAATAGCTGATCTTCCAAAATGTTCCTAGCTTGAAATTGTAATATACCCAACTGGCAGAGACATATAGACATGTCAACACGACCATATTTACACGAGACACAGACATATAGACATGTCAACATGACCGTATGTACATGAGACACATACATGTAGACATGTCAACACGACCATATTTACACGAGACACAGACATATAGACATGTCCACACGACCGAATGTACATGAGACACAAACATATAGACATGTCAGCACGACCATATGTACACGAGACACATACATATAGTCATGTCAGCACGACCATATGTACATGACACACATACATATAGACATGTCAACACGACCATATTTACACAAAACACAGACATATAGACATGTCAACATGATAATATGCACCTGAGACACAGACATAAAAGGCATTAAGCATATTGTCATTATACAGTGATGTGCCGACATCACGAATGTAATTCAGAAAGTACTCAATAACAAATCGTTTTTATGGTTTATTTTCAAATTCACAATTTATATTTCAAAATGATAATTCACACTGCCACAATTCCGCACGGTCTTGTCCTTGGAAACAGAAAAAATAATATTGACAAACTTGCATTAGATTACACATTTTTATCCACGTTTCCTTACGCTGATCGGATAGATATGGTCCTCATAATAGCTACCTGAAAAGTCTAATCATCGCCGTTAATTTTATTTCAATCTTCAGTCGTCAACTAATAGAATGAATTAGTCATATTTCCTTATATAGTGACTTATCTCGTCAGTTGTTTAATAATTTATTTAACTAACTAGTTAGTTAGTTAGTTAGCAGGTTAGTTCGTCAATCAATTAGCGCTTAAAAGGCGGTAACAATTGTATCACAGACACATACCAGAGATATTTAGTTATTCCGGGTGATTTCTTAGAAGTTATTGTCATATATTTATAAATATCATCATCATTTGGTAAAGTAAGTTTTGTATTCCCTTAAATCTTCGTAATTTGAAATTTGTTTGCACATAAAATTGATATTTTTCAGATATATATCGGTTCTTTTTTTTAGGGGGATTTGGAGTATACCAAATGTAGCTTTCCCAAGCCAAGTGGTGTGAATCCTTGAATTTTTTATCATTCGCAAAGGTTTCTTAGCATACATTTGTTTATTCTTGGAGCATAGTGTTCAAATTGTAGCTATTGTGACGTAGGTTTTGTAATTCCAGAATTCCCTGCAATTTTCCCTAAATTGCTATGGGTTTGTATCACAAAGTGGACGAATGCGAAATTATTTTTATTGCAAGGAGTTTACAAAGAGTCGCTTTACTATCATAACGATTATGATTCCTGGAAATCTGTATGTATTTCTACCTGATTGTATCATTTGACTAGATTGTATCATTATGCTAGATTCTATCATAATTGTATTTATTGCAAGATTTCATTATTAAGGTGACATTACAAAATGTCATTTTCTAAATCTATGTTATTTTTCTAATCCTTGAATGTTTCATCATTTACAAAGGGTTTGCTCATAATTTGATGATTGTTTAGAGCTTTTGAGCATGTTGTTTACATAATCTCGTATTTTGACATAGGTTTCGTGGTTCTTTGAATGTATCAAACTTTGTAAAGGATTTGTATCAATAATTTTAGGATTTTAATATTTTCTTTTTTGAATACCATTTCAACTTGACCATTGTTTTAGCTAAAGATCTGATAGTATCTAAGAAAGAAAATAGACTGTCTTGTAGACCTATGGTTAAGTGCTGGGCTCGGAGCCTTAAACGCTGAATCTTATGTAGCAGTCGGCTACATGACTGCCACTATAACTTATGAATAATATTGATATATATTCAATGCCATTCGCCTGTTAATATTGCTACTTATCTATAGCATTATATTCGACTATTTATTTATCGATTTGTTTCTTTATTTGCATACAATTAGCATGAGTGTAACAAGAATAAAATGCTTACTACATTCCTTCATTGAAAAAACTCTGATTACTGGTTGGAAAAAACAATCAAACATATTTA
Organism: Margaritifera margaritifera; assembly: GCA_029931535.1. Classification (NCBI taxonomy): domain Eukaryota; kingdom Metazoa; phylum Mollusca; class Bivalvia; order Unionida; family Margaritiferidae; genus Margaritifera; species Margaritifera margaritifera. Next base: position 1,091,876 of record JAQPZY010001097.1, on the reverse strand, counting down.
AAATATATATCTTTTCCAAAATGTGATTCCATCTACTACTCTACCAATGAGCGAAGTTGTGGTTTTATTTTTCTATGTTTAATCAGTATGCCAAATTTGATATCAGTGTCGAATCTCTCTCTCTCTCTCTCTCTCTCTCTCTCTCTCTATATATATATATATATATATATATATATATATATATATATATATATATATATATATATATATATCCGCATTTTACACCCATGCTTAGAATAAATAGTTCCATGATGCTGATACAGTACTGAGAAACGAGGAACATTTTATATAGCTTTTATATTAAGGTATTAAAAATGAAATAGAAAATTATTGGTGAAATATCATCCATGTGTAGAAACATATCCTTGCATTATCACATGAAACAATACGATACTACATATCCCATCATGCAATGCAACACATGGGTGTATACTCCTATAGGAGCTATATTGCCTAGAAGAAAATGCTATATATTTCTGCTAGTTTATGACTTTTCAAGGTACCATATATAGGTAATTTTTCGCGCTGTTAAATTTTAGGTAAAAGTCTTTATTTTTTGAGAAATTTCCGTGTGTTTAATTTACGTGAATTATTTTTTTCCATTAAAGTGGAAAAATGCATCCTATGATGGCGGCGCACGGGGAATATACTTTATTTTTTGCGGTTGTATTGTTCCAGTCGTTTCCGCTGTTTCTGTCGTTTCGACGGTTCTGCACATCAGACACAGCTTATTGAGAATTTCCAGCGAGACTTTTCATAATCTCTTTGCGAGCTTCCGTTTTCTCTCTGGCCATCAGTTAGTTTTTGACACCTCGTTGATGACAACTGAATCGTGTGCCTTGTGCGATGCAGCCCGTATTTCATATTTCATGGAATTGTATTTGTCAGTTTCCTCGAGGATGAGCTTGAAGTCTTCCACGGAGATGGCGTTGTCATGAAGCGTCTTAGATATGTGGTCAAATATTGTGCTGAGTTTTCTCTCGCCGAGCACACTAATTTTGTCATTCTTTTTGGCCTTCAGGGAGAGCCACCTGCTAATAAACATTTCCGGCCATGGAAACCATGGAAACCAGCCCGAAGCCCAAAGCTGTGATCTCAAGGGCAACTACAATGGGGTCGGCAATGATTGTTGGCAGTATGCCACTCCATGCCACACCTGTGCTCACATACACAGCCATTAAACACGTTTAACGGGAGTAAGTACTTTTTGTAGAACGCACGCCGCTGTTCAGCCTCAGCCCTTAAGAAATTCTGAGCCTTGCAGACTTTTTTTCAGGTGAAAATTTAAAAGCTCCAGTACATATATACAATATACATACATACATACATACATACATACATACATACATACATACATACATACATACATACATACATACATACATACATACATACATACATACATACGTACATAGATACATACATACATACATACATACATACATACATACATACATACATACATACATACATACATACATACATACATACATACATACGTACCTACGTTGTTTGTGCATGCGTTGATACTTACATATATGCATAGCGAGAGTTACCGTCAAACCTATCATCTTTAAACATATACTTTCGATTGAAAACTAGATACAAATCGATAAAAATGTCAGCAATATTATAATGGACCAAATATATGTAAATTCAGATATCATTTCACAATAACCGGCATCGGCTCTTTGTAGTTATTTACTGAATATTGAAATAAAATAACACACTAAATAAAAGCATAAAATGTAACATAAAGCATTAAAACTAGAACTTTCTTATATATCTAGTAAATGTAAATATAAAATGAAACTTTATTATTGATTGAAGATTTCTAATATAAAATTACTTGCTGGAATACATGCTAGAGGTAAAGAGCTGTAATATAAACATTTGCATGCATAAATGTAGTCTATCGAGTGTGATGGCCTATAATATTTGAAGTTATGTCTCTAGGGTTAAAGTATTACCATGATCATATATAGAATGAGAAAGAGAGGAAGAAAGAGAGATAATGGTTTGACTTGTTTCTTTGAAACCTCTGGATATGTCGTTGTACGGCACAAACTTACCCAACACGCCCGGGTCGGTGTTTTGGTAAACTTCTATCAACCTGGAATATTCTTAACTGTATTATCTTGAATTAAGATGAGGGGCGTGTTAGAAGCCAGTCTGTGTTAGATTATTACTAAATGTACCTTATTAAACATCTTAAATTCGATAATATTGATTGTAGGAGACAATAGTTTTCGTTTTCATAGCTACTGCAAGTGGTTATTCATCGTCACAAGACAACTGGGTGTACCATATTTGTCTGGACGTGTTTACCTCATTCAGCCAACTACCATGCTTACATTCATTTTGCGAACATTGTGTGTGCGGGGAGGGGGGTCACAGTGTGGATTTTTTCTCTCCTATACGATAGTAATTTGTCCTCCATTAGGAGTGTTTGTGTTGCTGCTGCTTGTCTCACGCGGCAATTTATGCAAGTCATACATGGGAATAGCACCGTCCTGATCTAGGCTGCTTCAGTCGTACCCATGGTAGCTTATTTAGCATTTGTATTTTTTCCATTGTGTCACGAGGCTCCAAATGCTTACACTTTGCGCAAGACGATCTCCACCCTATGGTTAAATAGGTTGGTTCAAAGCGCGTACGTGACAACTTTTATTTGTATTGTTCTTTTGAAACATTTGGAAACCCAGCTTGAGGCACTAAGGTGATACTCAATTTAATATGCAAAATATTTGTTAGACACGAGACTCGATCCAACAAGAGTTGGCTTCGAATTCCAATGCTTGAACTAACTCAGCAGTATAAATCAGTTTTAAAACAATCTAATTGCAATAATACATGAAGACTGGTTTCCTCTGTATGCCTGTGCACTCTGTTGTCGACAATGCTGCAACTTCACTTCCTCAGCTATCAATAGTTATAATGGCAGTAGAATATTGTCTGTCTGTTTGTGCTTCAGTATATCTCTGCAACTGACTTACTTTTATCAGCTAAGAATGTTTGTTCCGCCAATAATACTGTCATTGTCTGTTTAATCTGTATGTGAATAGCCTCTCCATGCTGTATAAATTAACCAGACTTATTGTTCTAAGGCCATTCTAGTGTTCTAGATAGTTAGCGGCCAATGTTCTCATATGGAGAGAGAGAGAGAGAGAGTTGTGTACATTGAATGTAAGTAATGTGATAGCTAGCATTTGAATGAATCTGTTGTGTTCGAGTACAACAATTATAGCTTTTGTTCATCTCAGTTTAATGGAGTAATAATTTTTCAAATAGAACCATAATATATGTGGGGTTTTTCAGTAGTAAGGTATGTGTCCCAAAACTCATGTACATATATAATGGGTGGTGTACAGTATAGAGGGCTAATAAAAGCGCGATAGAGCAGTAATTTGAATTTAAGATTGGATCATTGTTTATTTTTCCTTGTTGTGCGTCGGCGAAAGCCTAATTCCAAAAAGATCATATGGTTTAAATTTAAGTACTGTACACGTGCTGTTCTCGTGTAGGGTACGAGTGCGTGGTTCATGTTTTTATGCAGTAGTACGGAAAGCGCGTTCGTGATGTTCTCGGAAGTGGGTAGGGAGAGGATACAAGGGTATTTGTTTATGCAGATCTTCCAAATGAATTTACAACCACAAGTATTTATGGCCTTTGTGCACAGGTGAACTTGGTATCACTTTTCGAACTTGGTTTTTGAACCAATATAATGCACCGATTATTTATTATATTTATTATTATTATACTTATTTTTATAATACTTATTATCATTATTATTATTTTATCAACATATTTAGTTTATTGCACTACTCAACAAAATATTAAAATACATGTATATGTTGTTCTCTTCCAAATGTATGTTCCACACAAGATTACATATCTGGATTAACCAGTTGTTCAACTCGCCGAGATCAAAAGACAGCTTATTGAGAGGACTGTGATTAGTATGGAATGAAATGAAGCCAAATATGGCTATTGTTAGTAACATATGCCCTTACAGACAAGATTTATATATTGAATAACCGCTGACCCTAATGAAAAGGAATGCAACTCGTCATTTTCTGGTTGAGTTTTATAAACTAAAAAGATTTAAATTGTTTGTTTAAGTGGCAGTTGATTAAATATTTTATCCTATTCGTAATTACAAAACTGTAATCTAGGCTATCTTATCAGTTAAAAGAAATTGCAATGTATAGTTTCTGCTGTGCTCCTTGAAAGTAATATGGCCGAAATCCGCGGTTTAGTGACCAAGAAGGGCACACAACTCTTATATTATACTAGTTGTAAGTTTCAGTTAGAAAATTGTTAAGATGGCCCTTATGATACGAATTTGCTCTATCAGTGTTTTACAAGCTTCTTGTTTTCTCTGAGCTAATTTAACTTTCACCCTATGGCTGCTTTGTAGAAAATCTATAGCTTTTCAGTACACCGTGCTCCGATATTAATTGAAAATCAATCATGGATTCCTGTTTCTTTATTTCTTTCTTATAATGGTAGTGAAATCTTGTGATCATGCTACTAAGCAAACAGCAACAAAGCAACATCCACAACTACGCGGGCTGCTCCTACTTGAAATAGCACTGACCGCAACAACAATGGCACCAACAACTGCAACAACAACAATAATAATAATAACGACGACGACAAAATTGCAAAAATTAAACAAAAAAACTTCTACTACTACTGTCAACAGAATCGACATTAACAAATACTAATATTAGTAGTAGTAGTAGTAATAATAATAATAATAATAATAATAATAATAATAGCAATAATAATTGATTATAGCTAGAATTATGTGCTTCTTAAATACGTATCCACCCGCTTCCCTGTCTCGAGCTCACCCGAAGAGTTAACCTCTTGAAATTTAACACTTATCTATAAGGTACAACATTACTTGATTTCTGTTTTTAAATGCAATTGATATACATTAAATTATTAAAAATTGACACTTATATTCCAAACGATTTGACAAACAGAAAGGAAAGGGCCTATCGATATCCCCGGATTTTTTTATAACAATTCCCAGCGACGTTACTCTAGCATTTTTAGTAGATGAGCGTGGTATACAGTCCAGTATATATAAATGCATAAGAACATACTTTCCGAGATTAGTAATTTCATTAGCTTAGTTTTGACGTACATAGATTCATACATCAAATTTATATATATATATATATATATATATATATATATATATATATATATAGAGAGAGAGAGAGAGAGAGAGAGAGAGAGAGAGAGAGAGAGAGAGATAGATATACACGCACACACAATTTCATATTGATAGGTAAATTGACCTTGTGGTTTATGGTTAAATTTGTAAGGTATTATAAGTTACAGTTTTTTGTCTGCATTTACATAGGGATAACTTGAAACAACGACATTGTAGGTGGAGAAGATTTAATATTCCATTTTTGACATGTTCTGTGATACATAGCAATGACGATACTTTATTACAAAGTTCTACCCATTGTCCGCTTAAAATATTGATACTGCATTTTCTCAAAATCTAAAGTGATTATTTGGTTATGTTATAAAATCATAGAACGACCCAAGCGGGATCCGATAGTCATTACAAAATAAATAATCTTCAGAGATAGTGCTGTCCAATCTCCACACACTTCCGTCGAGATCAGTTTGAGGATATAATTACAAGACGACATATGGCGTCATTAGCCACATACCTTGACAAGTGTTCAGTACAATTAAGTTTTATTTATAAAAGAAATACTGATATGACTGCTACATTTATAAAAGAAGTACAATTAAGACAGTTACGGTTATGAATGAAGTACAGTTAAGACAATTGCATTTATAAAAGGAATATATACAAGATAGTTACATTTATAAAAGAAGAACAAATAAGACATTAGAGTTTATAAAAGAAGTACAATTAAGACAGTTACGTTTTTGAAAGAAATATAATGAAAAAGTTACATTTGTAAAAGACGATAATATTGTCGTATACGATACTCTTTTAAACTGAAACTATTAACGTGAAATGATATGTGTCAAGAAAATAACACCTGTCTCTCTACACAAGAACGTTTCAATGCACTCCCCTTTCAGCTGGATTTAAAGAACAAGTATGAAATACTTAGGATGCGTGCAACCGCTGCCGCTGCGCTAACGGTACAAACAAAAATCATCTTCTGAGGTGCGAGTGCTGATGGCCGAATGGGTTGAAGGACTCACGGTACTAATTCAACTCCCATAGTAAACCTATGTAAACACCATGATATTAAAAAGTCAATAACTTTAAATTCCTAAATGCTCATGATGAAACCTATATTTATCAGTATAGACCCATCCTTGATGCAAGCTTCTGTGTTAATAAAAATACATGAGCCGCTGCATATTTTGGATCTACATGTGCATGAAACTTGTATTATCCATTCTGCACCTAATGAAGCAGGTGCTACTGTTATTATTGACTGTTTCTAAGTCAAGTCTGTAAAAATACTAAAATTGCATCAATAGCATCTTGTTTCTATTTTTTAGGTGCCGATTGGATAAGCTCTCAAAGGAATAATTAACTAAAATTTTACTTTTCATTATTAATCAAGTATGGACCACCAAACCCGTACATACTCTATAGTATCTTCACCCATTTCTAGACTGGTTCACAGTTGTTCCATATAATTAGTACCGTGAGTCCTGAAGGGACTGGTCTCAACGGATATGTAAAAATCCTAAATTCGCGAGACTCAAGTTCATTCTGTTGTCACGAGCTTCTACACCATAATGAAAACTTCAGTGAAACTATCTGCATTCACATTGTCAAAAAAAAAACAGCACTCCAAGAAAAGAGCAGTCACTAGAACAAAATTTGATTCTTATTGACATGCGTGATCTCAGTGACAATACAGGGTTAGATTCGTTAAGTAACACAGTGTAAAGTGAAGGCTAAGTACGTTCATGCTGATTAAAACCGAAATCTCCGACATAAAGTAGATCGGATAGGCACCGATAAAATGTCATGCTTTGTTTTCTTTTGGAATTCTCGGTTCACGTATTTTTTTGGTAATCTATGAAATAAAGATGATACATTTCGTTGTTAGAGACATCGTTAAGAACGATGTTATGAAAAACGTTCTATAAGGCTTGACAGCTTTAATTTCATAGATAAATCATAAAGTCAACCTGACCTCTTAACGGTGCTTATCAGACCAATAATTTATAAGTAGATCTTCATTTCAAAAATCAGATTGGAATATTTGTTTTGTAAGACATGCATTTTAAATAAACCAAGTTGACCTTCATTTTAAAATTCAGATTCGAATATTTTTTTTTTGTTAGACATGCATTTGAAATAAACGAGCAATGTGAACTGATTAAGCTTCAATGATGCCTGTGAGTACAAAATTAATTACACATAATAAAACGTTTTGCATAACAAAGTTAAACTGTCTTGATGAGCATTCAGCAGTCTAACAAGTATTACTTTGCACAGGGTCCCCTTGCTTTATTTATTGGTCTGAAGGTAACACCTACACCTTCTTACCTGCGTATATTAAACATTAGACATTTTTCGTGGATAATAATATGTAAATAAATATATCAACTACCCACGATAACCTGCAAACTAAACCATGTCTTCCAGAAAAAATACATGTAGGAAAATGATAATTGAACTCACGTACAATGTGAAAATATCATCGAGGAGTATTCATTTGTAAGCGATCGGTAAACTGTACAAAAGATATATATATATATATATATATATATATATATATATATATATAGAGAGAGAGAGAGAGAGAGAGAGAGAGAGAGAGAGAGAGAGAGAGAGAGAGAGAGTGAGAGAGAGAGAGATAGAGAGAGGGTTTTGGGAGGGGAGAGGGTTTGTTGAGGAGACAGAGAGCAGAAGAAGAAGATAGGGATAGAGAAATGTTGTTCTCGATGTTCGAATTCGCATTGTTCTTTTGTACATGAGAGGTTAACAGAAGAAAGATTTTGGTGTAGCTGTTTTCCTCGTGTTTGATGATGTAAAAAATGATCAAAATGGTTGGATAAGTTCAGACAACTTTTAAGAGGATCAGATGACACAGATGTTTCAAGCATTCTCGAATTGGAAAATAAATCTGTGCGAGGCAGATACAACATGCCTAAGAGTTTTCTGATCTTGGGAGCGACACCTACGTTTTAAAAGTTCTCTTTCTGCATCGTCACAAATATAAGACCTTGCAGATGCTTCGGTTCTAATGACACCAACCTTTACAGGGATAAATGAGTAAGGCTGCATAAATATATGGCTTGTAGAGTTCTCTGGATCCGGTGTACTTACCTACGTTTTACATAAATATAATTTAAGTCCTCTGAAGTAAGCCGATTCCCGTAGGCGGTGCCTTATACAGATGAGATTCTCATGAGGCATTGCTAAGTGTTTGCTTTAGGGATATATTCAAATGTAATATTTCATGTACTTTATATGGAGATAATTGCATGCTACAACTTTGACGAAAACAAACATGTCAACCAGATGTCACGTCAAAAATAACAATACCAAAGAGGTAAAGAATGTGGTAATGTTATGAAAACAAATTGAAATCATTATAAAGGAAGCGAAAGAAAACAATTAAGTCAAAAAAGAAGAATTAGAAGAATTACTTGTTAAAAAGAGCACTATATTTAAAACAAATTTAATTTCACAAAATAGTACTGTAATAATATGCTAAATGTATATCTCAAGGAAACAAATGCCATAATCTGAAAGGGGATTTTGAGCGCTATATTTAATTTCACTTTCAGCTAGAAGAACAAAATGTAGAATGAAGATGCAAATATAAATATATGTATAATTTAGAAGATCTCCAATTCATTCATAGACAGATTATACGAATATAGATTTGAGAGGGAAAATAATTAGGATTAGTATTTTATTGTTACAATGCCGACCCTAACTGGAAAAATATGAACGTATTAAACTGAAAATGCTGGATAATGAAAATTCAACTTGATTTTTAGCAATATAAATTAGAATTAAGTATTCAATTTAGCAGTTAGAAATCATTAAAAGATCGTTGAAGTAATAATCACATAGTTTGGCCAGGAAATAAGCAAAGATGCAAGTTGAACTTTTGCATAGATAGATTATCTAACATTGCATGGTGATAATAATATATATATATATATATATATATATATATATATATATATATATATATATATATATATACCAATAACAGGAAGTTCATTCACTGCATTATCAGCATGAGTGAAATATCAAAATGCTTGTCTTAACGTTGCCATTTCAAATAACAAAAGCTTCTTTAATGCCGTAGAGTCACCATCAAGAGATTACAGGCCATCAAGACATCAACTTCACACATACGAACATTGGTTTCACGTATGCCCGATAAAGTTAAAAGACGTTGATAATTTTTAAAATATGTATTTGACATATCTGTCAATGTCATGGCCAAACTTGTAAAACCAGAGAGAGAGAGAGAGAGAGAGAGAGAGAGAGAGAGAGAGAGAGAGAGAGAGAGAGGGTGGGGGGCTGGAAATCATGTATCCAAACTGGAAACACTTGGATTTGTCTTCATTCACAACTGCAGTACATAAGAAAGAGAAAATAAATCATGGACATATAAGCTAATACAACCTTAGGAAATATAATACTTGATTTTCTCAGAATGATCTGTGGATTGCCGCTGCTGACCTTAACTTTCTGAATCTATCATTCATGATACCTTGTTCTATTTTGTCTGTCTTTACAGACGCTGGTAACCGCAAATCTTTGAAAGCCATGAAAATATTGTATTCATTCAAATTGAAAATCTCATCACGATTTTAAGAAATGGTTATGTCTTTAACGTGTATTATATTAAAATTGCTTAATGCTGGACCGGCAACGTCTTTTTTAATCTTTTACATCGAATAATATTAGGTACAATCATAACGTTAGGTCCCAACGCAGATGTTTCCACTTGAAGTAACTATTTAGGTTTGATACTACTCTGAGTATGCGTAATGCAATGATATGTTAGACTAAGATGCTTAACATTATGTGGTGCATATTCGTGTTTTTGTAGAGATATGTATTTACTGGATGTTGGCATTACTGCACTTTAGTTTTATCTATTCACTACACATTTAACGAGATGTTTAGCTGAAACAACACTGATGCCCATTACAATAGTAATAAATACATCCTCATAAGTACATAAGCTATCACTTTATGGAATGTTTGTAAAAATTATTAGATCTGAGTTGTCTAATTTTCTCTAAAATAGCATTAGACTGTGTAAAATAATAGAGAGCAAAAGCATCATCCAAATTATTCAGCATCCTCGTAACGAAAACGTTGTTATTTCATTCCTTCGTTCCTGTAGCTGTGTGCCTTTGCTCTGATTTCTTTGTCCTGTACAGTTTTTTTTTTTATTCCACTTGTGACGTGTTTTAATAGTGACTTCTTCTATCTGCATCAGATCGTTTAGGATAAACATATAAATACTTGGTTTTAATGCCATACCGCTAGTTATTACTACACCAATCATAACTGGTGATGTTATCTCTTTTTGTTTAATGCTAAAAGTTTAATAGTGCTTTTTAAGCAATCCGCCCTATAACTGCATAGCAGATACAGTAACATATTGAGCTGTATTAATATAACAGTGTGAAATATTGCCTTGTTTAAATATTATGTCTGTGATTCTAATAATCTATATTGGCGTTTGTTTTCTTTTGTCCACCAATGAAACCCACTGAATAGAAAAATACTCGTTTACCTTTCACAAATAATCCAGTGTAAATATTAATCATGCAATTGTGATAATGTTTAGACTAAAGTTTCATTTGAAACAGTAGATACAACAAATATTGAACCAGAGTCTGATTTCTTTAGTTGAATTAAGTTTCTGTCTAAGTTATTTATTTCTACTGATACATGCTGGCAAATTTGGAAAGAGCATAGTTAAATAGATTAATTTAAGGCATCAGGTATGTAAAAATGTCGAAAGAGCATCCCGTTATTACTGAACATTACTCTAATGTTAAGCTCCACCTCATCTTCCTCATATCCGATCAGGAGAATTTGTTCCGTCTCATCTGGTATGAAGCAATATCCTTCCCATCATTGGTTTCATTTTATCATCCAACACCTTTTTGTATTATTGATTCTTATAACTCATTAAGTTTAGTAACAAATGAAATACACTTTTTTCCCATTTTTGTGTTCAATTGAATTTTGAATTCCTGTAGGTTTTCTACTATTTATGATTTAACTGTATCAATTCTCCCACTAAACGGAAGAGTCTTTTCATCTACTTCATTTTTGAATCCATCTGTTTACGTTGTAAACATTTATTCCATATAATTAAAATCTGTTATTGTTCGTTTCACCTTTTTACCTAATTAGTCAATACTACCTTGCACAGCACCTATAGTATTCATCAGTTTTTAGATAACACATTCTTTGGTATCTGCGTCAGATTGTTTTATTCCAACAATAAGTTCACGTTTAAAAGTGTGTAAGGTCTGATCTTTAAATATTTTGATTGTGTTGCTTAAAACAGTTATAAACCTTAGGCGTGTCCAGAGTTTTGATTATACTTTTATTCATACTTATTTTGTTCTGTTTTCGTCTTTCTTTCTGATTATTGTTGTTAAATTACTCTTATTTTGCAACAGTGAGAATGTATTCTTGTTATCAGTTATCTTATCTTACAGTTTCGTTACAGTATCTTTAAAATCATTAACTGATTCTTAATCTCTTCATCATTCTTTTTTTTTTTTTTTTGGAGTTCATTATTTAAGTCCTTCTGTAACTGTTCTAATTGTGATTGTAAATTAGCATTGTCTTTTTGAGATTTGTTTATTTGCGTTATGTCATTTTCTAATGCACACATCCCTGGGTTCCTTTGAGTTTTTCTTTTGTTCAATTGAATATTAGGTATTGTATCTGCTTTTTCTCTTGCTTACTTTCTCACAGTTGGCTAGACTTTTTTTAAAACATTAAACAGCGTTTTACATCTCTGCTTAAATAAATCAGGTGCATGCAAGAGCTTTTTCTTGTTGTTGTCAATTTCTTCCGCTGCTCTTTAATTTTTGTAGCTCCTTCAGTACCCCTCAAGAGAAGTTTGTTGTCTACTTTTCTACTTTTTCTTTAAGACATTTATAATTATAAGTCTAATGCCTTACGTATTAGAGAATCAGCAAGCTTTTGTACAAACTGTTTATTGATTGTCTAGTTTCCATGCTTAATGGTGGAGTAAATGAATCCACAGAGGTTCCGTAATTACCGCCAATTGCCATATTCGTCGCATAATATGAAATAGTAAAGAGCCATTGAATAAACTAGTCGATTGAAAGCAATAACTAATGTGTTTCTGTTGGTTTACTGTCTGCTTGCGTGTATGTCTTTCCTTTTCGCTCTTTAATTTTCAAGCCATTTAATTTGAAGGAAACAATTTGGTATACTTGCACATCATCACGAGAAGGTGTGTCGCGTACCTCATAAGGGTTTTTGTCTTCAAGACCAAGGTCACGGCTCAATATTTTACGATTTCCGTCACAAATTCGTTTCTGATCTATACCTATAGAGCTGTTTGAGATTAAGGGATGACTCATTTCAAATTTACACACCAGTAGTCCTCTCGGTTACCACATTGAGGGTCCTACTTTGTAAGATCAAATCATGACTCAATATTTTGAGTTTGCCATGAAACTACCCATTCTTCTCTATAACATTAGACCTGTTTGAGAGTACAGGATAAAACTGGATACAGTTCGACATCAACATTAGAGGATGTGTTGCCTAACACATTGGGGATCACATCTTTAAAGTCAAGGTTATAATTTAATATTAAGTACTCCATCACAGTTTCCTTTCCGCTCTATAACTTTGCAGCCCGTTAAGCTTTAGTGATGAAACTTGGTATAGGTATACATTGTCATTAGAATGTGTCTCATGAACCACATTGGTGATCGTATCTTCTAGGTCATGGTCATGGGTGAATATGTTAAGTTTTCCGTCACACTTTAATTTCTTCTCTTTAGTTACGATTATTTTGAGATTGAAAGATAAACTTGGTATACTTATACATCTTTATTAGCAAGCGTATTGCATACCACATTAGTCGTCGTATCTTCAATTCCAAGGTCATGTGTCAGTATTTTAATTGTTCCTACATTCGTTCCTTTCTAACATTAGAGTCATTTGAGACTAAAGGATGAAACTTAGTATATCTTTCATGTATCATACTGGGTTGGGGGGGTGGGGGTGGGTATAGTTAATCCAATGTGTACATGCCAATATTTTACGTTTCAGTAGCATTTTTCCTTACCTTTTGTAAATTTTTAGATTTTAAATATAAATTAATGAAGTTTCATGGTTAGTTTTGTTTCTGCTTTTCTTTGAGGTTCAGGGATGAAACACTGTTCACTTACTTTTCTCTATCTTTTGAAATCCGATGTATGTATCACAGTCAAGGATTTATCTTCAATGCCAAGGTCACTGATTAATTGTTTCCTCGCCCTTATGCTATTTATAAATGAAAATAATAATAATAAAGAACATCTACAACAAAAGCGATAATTTTCTACCTTCCATTTGTTTCCCTTTGCTTACCCAGTCATTGAAAATAGTAGGGCGTGCCAGATTAAAGTAGGATATGGTGCTCTGTATTATGGTGTGCTAAAGAGTGCGAAATAAAAAAAAACAAATTAATTGGCTCAGTTTTCATTCATATTCCATAACGTTTCAATTTATGTTCGAAATTTCTGATTCCTGTGCGATAAGTTGTGTTATAAGCGACATTTGAATCGGTAATACCAATCAAAAGCCGGCAGTCGATGGGAGCCAATCTGGTCACATCCTTTCACTTTCTAGTCAACAGCCCGCTTGGCGTTGGTTTCATTAAATATTTTAGGATTATCATCAACCTCAAAATCTGGAATCAAGCAATCCGTTCGGTTGAAATTAAAATGGATGCAATCAGATTGCTAATTCTTGACATGAGACTGAGGGTGAATTTATGATGTCAATTGATACCTGAATCAGGTTAATAAGTGATTTTGTATATTTCGACTGCCGATCGCTTGCTGAAGTAATACCCATTGTCTTGGTATACGGTACTCATCGTTTTGCCCTCCATTCAAACTGTAGCAAGAGCAATGACGCATAACGCGATTTATTGCAGTAAATGTGTAACATATTATCAAATAAATAAGTCCACGCGACCAACACGACAAAAACATCACTTTCGCCGACGGGTAAGGATAAGGATCAAATACGTCACACACATACACTGTTTATATTGTTATTTTAATCCGGTCGCCAAAATAGACTGTAACGGCAAGGTCTGCTTGCTTATTGTATCATTTTGAATGAGCAAACTTTTTACCTGGCCCTGGGGTTTTACGCAAACTATCACGACATCATACACGTGGTTTCTAAAAACGAACAGCTTGTTTTAAATTACCCGCAGAGTTTCTTTTTTTTTCTTCATTTCTCCCGTAACCTTCCTGGTCGTAGGGGCGCAACTGATGACTTTGCGACAATCTCTCTCCATTTCGCCCTGTTCTCCACTGCTCTTTGGGACTTCGCAAAGTCCATGATTGTCCACTCTTTGATATTGTCTTCCCATCTCCGATTCTGTCAGAGAGTTTACCAAACAGATAATATGAATTACTCATAATGTAAATCATCGCATACCCATATTTAGGCCATAGTGTTGACAATTTAAAAAGATAAATAACAACAACGCATAGCAAATTAATTTTGAACTGAAATGATAACACTTAAAATGTTGTCGAGCAAATCGCTAATTTTTGACCGAGGAAATTTTTTTTGTATTTCGCGCGAGTCAAGACTTGTAATGCACCAATGGAACTGCAAAATATAACCCAGGACATTCCGTGACGTTATCGATATAACGTAAAATGAACAGAAGCACAGCTTTCCTTGGCGCGTCAACTATGTCTTTCTCTCTGTCTGTTTTTGTTCTCTCTCTCTCTTTCTCTGTATATATCCAGATTTTCTGTGACCGCTTTCCTTGGCGGTTCAGATATGTCTGTCTGTCTGTCAGTCTGTTTCTCTCTCAATCTTTCTCTCTCTTTGTCTCTCTCTCTCTCTCTCTCTCTCTATATATATATATATATATATATATATATATATATATATATATATATATATACCATTTACCTACTCGGAGTCTTATAAAGCAAGACTGTTATCCCATGGTTCACATTACTAAAAGAAGTATTATCGTTCAAACAATTAACTTTTTCACTTTCGAGTAATTTTGTTTACATTAACCCGCAGGTTACCTCTTGTAACGACGGTCATATCTATAGTTTTTGTCTACCTGCATACAATTTCTGGGGGCAGCCTAACTCATGCTACATTAACGTTGAATGTCATTCAGCAAATCATTCTATAATTGTTGACGCAATTCTTTTCCAAGCACAAAGTTCAAGTGTATATTTTCGAATAATCCAGATATGTATATATATATATATATATATATATATATATATATATATATATATATAAATCACGTTTCTATTCTCGTCTGATTTCGCAGCTGAGTGTTCAGATGAGTTATTACATTTCGTTTTGGCAGGATTCTGGTAATGTAGAGTGAAAGCAAGGAAATAACTTGTATTTGCAAAACCGAAGAAATTCGAGCTGACAGAATTATTTAGAAAACAAAATATGTGAGACCAAAACGCTTTAGTTTGAAATAATACCTAAATAAAAAAACAGGTTAATAAATTGTTATCAAAATTGTTGTCCCTTACGTTATACCTGTTGTTTAAAAATTGCTACTCGCATGTGATATATATATATATATATATATATATATATATATATATATATATATATATATATATATATATATTATTTCCCGCATTGATCTTCATTATGTACACTTTTAAGATTATTTTTATGGCATAAAATGATAACTATTATCATTAACTGAAGGCCTGAAGACTGACAAAAGCTCATGTGTCAATTTGAGATGTTTCATGTGATTAAGACCAATAACCAGTCTAAATAAATTACAGCAGAACTAAGAAATTAATCGGAATTTTGCATGCAAAGTGGTAGCTTCCTGAACAAATTTCTTTACGTATTCTAAGTTAATTCCTTATATGTTTGAACTCGAAAACCCATTGTATAGATTCTGTTACGAAGTACCTTTATCCTAGCTCAAAATTTTGATAACGATAAAATCCATTGTCTTTTCTCATCCACCTTGAAAATTAAACTCAGTGTTGATTTCTATCTTCGTCTAATTAAATAATACCCTGAAATAAACTTTTGGGAAAAGTAAAAAAAAAAAAAGAAATAATATTATAAAGAAATAAAAGAGCTGAAATATCTCTTGAGCTCTTTGGAAGGCTGTTATTTACAATCGTTCTAATCAAGGTCAATATTAAATAATACTTTGAACTCAGTTCATTTATAATTGTATCGTAAATGTCGATCCTAAGAATAAGCGATCAGAAAACGACATTTGTTGATTTGACTAGTCTAATTACTCGGATTTCAGCTTTATTCTATTAGAAAACTGAAATAGCACAGCTTGATGTTTTTGAGAAATATTTGTTCTTACAATATGTATTTTTCCAGTTACATATGTTGTAAGTTAAAATTCAAATAAATCGCAAGGCACTAAAATTGAAAAAGGAAACAGAGGGTAAATGATATCGTCTGAGTAAACCAAATGCTTTAATTGAGCGGAAACATGGCACATGCACATATGTTAATGTTACGAATTTAGTTTTCCATACGTAAGCTACATTTATTCGGTTAGTAGTATAATTAAAAGTCTTACTTGGATTCATCAGCTACTATTGAAAGAACTAATTTACAGATACTTTTGATTAAAATGAAAGACATATGAATAGATTACATCGTCCTTAAAGTCGATGATGTAAACATCAATCACTCGTATAATCCACATTTCTCAGTCCGGCATAAAGCTTTTCCTGTTTTTGTTTTATTTCTTTTTTCTTTTCGTTAATATGGCAAACTTGATACAACCTTAATTCTGAAAAGTTTGACCCGCAACAATGAGTTGTCGAAATTTAAAGATTACAGGGCATTTAGCTGCCTATCAGTAAACTGATGTACAAAGAAGCATGCAAAAATAAGACATTTCAGAACGGATTATTGACAATAAAATCAATGATCCATGATTGTATCCAACAATAAATAGGACAGAAGAGCAGTAAACATTTAGAGATTGGTGCTGTTGTTGTTTATATTGCTCTAACTTTGACACATACTTTGAACCCAAATAAGTGCAATTTCTAACCAGAAGTTTATTTCATACCTTAGTGGAAAAATGGTGAAAATATCTTTTACAAACTTTCAATTCGATGACACTTTTTTATGTACAATGTAACACTAATTCAAACATTCGAATCAACTTACTATTAAATTTTATTGCTTTAACAAAAACTCGAGCATCCACGTTCTCTTTCCAGGCAACGAAGGCTACAATCAAGAGGAATATGATGAATGGGAGTTAATTATTAGAGCTGATTTCGCTGTTATGGACCAAAACAAAGACGATTATATTGATACAGAGGATTTCAGGTGTGTACATGTCTCATTAGCTTGTCTGCAGAAACATCAATTTAATCTATGGTATACCTCCGGTGTTATAAATATTGTCTTTGTCATGATTTCATTATGTCCATTCGGATTGAGCGAAGTGCTTGTCTCGGCCCAGCTTAGGCAAACCACTATAGCCTATCAATTGAAATAAAAATGGATACGACAGTCTTGGCATTGAGATATGTAAGTTTAATTTATAAATCTACAATAATGTCAAGAATTGAATTTCATTCAACGAGGACTTAGCAATATTGTGCTTTTATTTAGTCAGATCAAGATAAGGATACAGGTCGCGAAGGATCGCAGGGAAAACTACCTTCCATGATCAGCGACAGTTCGCCCATGTTATTTGTATGTGTCCAAAACTAGCTAAAATAAAGCAAATGCAATAAGAATCAGCTGCAATTGCAGAGGCCGCCTATGTACTGCTCCTGCTCACTTCAATAAAATTCCCTTTAAGAACCAGTATGTTCCTATCTAATACTCGCCTAAAGCAGCGAACAATATACAGAGCAGACAGACATAATCTTGAGTATATTTTACATAGGCACGTATGACTTTGTGATACGTCGTTGTAACAAGATGAATCCGGGTTGGGATTGGATTAGTGAAGACAAAGAAAGCACTTGCGTTAATGAGATGTTTATTTATAAACGCAATTTAAAGATGAATGAATCTGACACCATTATAACAAAAAGATATAAGGAAAATGATATAGTTCCTAATATGGAACTATCAACAACAAGTAACTCAACGAGAAAAATCAAATTAACGAATGGAATTTAAGCAAACGTTAATAACGTCCTATCACCAATCAACAAATAGAAGCATATGATCTACACCCTAATACAGACAAGGTCTTATTAAGCACCAAGGGTGACCAAAGCATGTGATTTATATACGACTACGAAAAATGCATCATTAACAATTTATCCACAAGAAGGATGCATGTATTATGCACTTATCAATTCATCAATCTATCAACTCATCAATTTACCACTCATTTAGTGATATTGAAATATGTATGCATGAATGTATGAATCTATCACTCATATAGCGATATTGAAATTTGAATGCATGAAATTGTGCTCAGATAGCAATAATGACATAACAATGAAAACATGGAACATATATATATATATATATATATCGTGGCGTCCAGTTGACGACCAGAATGTATTTCCGGTTCCAACCGCTCTAGCCAATGGTCAAGGAGCAACCACGCATGGTCCGTCCCTCCCAGTCTGTTGAAGGATCCCTCGAGAGCCTTCTCATTCAACACATACCCGATGGTCGCGAAGCCTCGTTCCCTCACATCGGGAACACCAGTACTCTTTTCGCAGCCAACGTCACCAGACACAGCGTACACGTCACCAGGAACTCCACAGAGTTCTGCGACTCCACATCACCAAACCATACACAAAAGCAGCTCTACAGCTGAAGATTGCTCCCGTAAAGTGGTAAGCTTCCTGACAAGACTCGTCGTATTGTAATTTGTACATAGAGAATTTGCTCTGTAAGTACCCAGCTGTGATGAGTATGCGCAGCTAGGTACTTGGGTTTTCACTGCAGGCAATTTGCACATGCAGCATGGGTTGAATCGCGCTCAGTATTTCGAAATAACTAGATCCGAAAAAAATAAACCACCCTCGTGGACTTTGTAATCGTGCTTTCTCTCTGAAATACTCTGTACTGAGCAGGTGAGTGGTTGCAGTTACCTGGCTCTGTCAATTTTATGTTTAACAAAGGTGGCTACACTCAATATGAAAAGATCATATATGGTAAAGGCGTATACTTTTTATTCTTATTTTGTACTCATCGCCTTATAGGCAACTTTGCTTTCGTTTTATTGACTTTAGGCTAGGCCCAGACATTAGTTATCCAAGTTGTTGTCCTTAGATCAGAATTAGACATTGAATTACGCTCTACTCACACAGTCATATTTATTAGAATTGCTGTTGTCTTAGTAGACTATGAGAGTGTATGGTTACTTTTGCCGTCGTATTCGATAACGTTGTTTGATTTATCATAGTTATCAATAGCTGTAGTTAGGCAGTTAAACATTCACATATATCCAATCGCCTATGCTATGCATATTTTACTTACTTGGACTTTAGATTGTCACTTCATCTGCTGATTCTTATGGAACTCGATGTAGACACCATGCTTCAAGCTAACGAATTAAAATTTTATCAATAATTGCTTTTATGTGTCTGCTTATGTATCTAATAGTTGCCATTTTCTGAAGGTCTGCTTATGTACCTAATAGTTGCTATTTTCTAAAGGTCTGCTTATATACCTAATATTTGCCATTTTCTAAAGGTTTTCTTATGTACATACTACTTGCCATTTTCTAAAGGTCTTGAACATTAGGAATTTGAGCAAAATGTATCGTTGATACTTGCTAGCCAAGAGGTTTAGCATTTGCATTAATTTCAATTCAGGCCTTTAAAAACTTTCCATACATCTGTAAATATCTTATTTAAGCATCAAGGACAAACCTGCCTACATAGAGTATATATTCAAGCAATACGACGTTAATGGAGATGGGAAAATTAATTATGAAGGTAAGCTATTAATAGCTACATATTACTACTACTGCTACTATTACAAATACTAATAATAATTTTGCTTTGGAGAATGGTATTCTTTTGTGTGAAACCCTAATTGTAATAACTTTTTCTCTTCCATTCACCTATCACACAATCTAATGAATGATAGCAAGACCCGCCAAATTGCATTAAGTCATGTTTTCCTATAAAATAGGGAGATTGGTGGCACTAAAAATAAATCATTCACTCAATAAATGTGCATACTGAAGTGATTGACTTAGTGTTATAATGGTTCTTTACTTGTTTTTATTTTTCAAAAGGTTTGAAAATTAAATCAGCGAATTGCCTCAAAATACAAAAAAGTAGTGTCCATGTACGTCTACTCTTAAAACATATAGATATCAATAAATCCTTGAAAGTTATCTGTTCTTCATGAGTATATCATGAATGACAAAAAACGAAACAAAAATGAATAACACTTAAAAAAGAAAGAAAACTATAAGGATCCATATCATTGTGTTCAGTTCACCTGACATCATTCATGTAGAGGATATCTTCGTTAGCCAAGAGTCGTCTATCTACTTCGTTCCACATGAACACATGTCATTTATAGCTAGCCAAATCAGTATCTGATAACGTGCAGCTGAAAGAAAAAGAGCCAATCAGATAGCTCATTATATTTACCTTGTACGATAGCTGGGAACAACCGTAGAAGGTTTTGTAGACATCGACTCATACACGTTTTTCATTCTAGTCAATGTATATGTATATGAACACCATAAAAGGCAATATACTGAAAATCTATCAGTCTAAGTAATAATCTCTCTAAATGGTCAATTGATTTTACTTGCTATAGATAGTAACTCTTCAATCACAAGAGGGTACTTGCTCAAATCATTGTTTTGGCTAACCATACATGCGGAAGGTCGATGTGGAACGAAGTGGATCGAAGACTGTTAGGGAGCAAATCCAAATACAGATGAAAACAGACCTAAGATAAAGTGGAAAGCCGCTTATGCACGTAATCTCGAATCTGGCTAACACAAAGTTTTTCTGGACTAGTATCGCCCCATTGTGCATACAAGACGAAGTCATGAATTTTTGGCACCATTGTAAATAACGAGGGAGAAAGCTAGAGACTAAGTATGGCTATCTATTTAATAAAAAATGTACCCCATGGCCACTAGTAAGAAATTGTTTTGTACTATCTATGCAAAAGAAAATCCATAAGTATACCATACGGGCAACACGAAGTGTTATTTCCGGTAGGTGAAAACATTCGGTTGACTCGAAACTAATACAGAGTCTTATTCAACTCAGTAAATCTGAACAATATGAACTAAAGCTCCTAAAATCAGACAAATGAATGTAATATTGCCTTTCAAGGAACAAATTTCTCCCAAAATGAAAGTACCATTTTTTCAAAATTCAACTTGGCATTAAAGTTGTGGAACTGCAGGAATAATACCGAGTAAACCTCTTCGAATGAACTAATATCAACTTCTGATTGGTTCATGCCAGGAAGGTCAACTTCTGATTGGTTCATGCCAGGATGGCTAACTTCCAATCGATTGATGCCAGGGATGAGGTCTAGGATAAAATGACGGATTCCTTGGAGAGAGATAGGTCGGATATTATGTATTATTCGTTATGGAGAAATATGGTAGGACAAATATTAGTTACTACGGCGCACAAATCGTTCTTACGTAACAAAAAATCGCTTTAAATAAATCGAACATGCACTTTTTATATCGATACTCTAGAGGGTATGCATTTGTGTTTTCCAAACTCAACAATTAATGCCATGTAAAGTAATAAATTCCAAATACAATAAGAATTTGTTGGGAATAATTGTTTTAAGTGTCACATAAATGTGTGTATGTGTGTGTGTGTGTGTGTGTGTGTGTGTGTGTGTGTGTGTGTGTGTGTGTGTGTGTGTGAAATTCATTGCTATTTTAGCCTGGACTACTTTGATCTCGTTATGTTATATACGTCTTAAACAATGCTGAACGTTTTTCTTTCATGTAAATCGATTGTTGTGTGAAAAAATTATTACGTCGCACATTTTGCATACCATTCAACTTTATACCACTCCTTTTTTATGCAACATGAATATCCAAGATGGATTGACCGAGGGTCTTTTGCCTGGTTATATCATTCTGTATTATACGATAAAAAAAGTTTTCCACGCCTTTCTCTCTCATTTTATGACAATCGGATTTTTATAAACTCAAACAACTATTTTCAGAAACCCTGCTCAACATATGAATATAATAAACATTGTATTATGACTAAACACTGTAGTTTCTCGTTTATATTCATGGAGATTTTTATATTATATAAGAATATTAATATTTTGATATAGTTAATATATTTACTTTTATTTAACAATTATATTTGTTATAGATTTTACAAATTATCAACCCATGATACTTGCTTATGGCAGTTTAATTGATAATGTATAGAGGAGTCAATTAAGACATCCCGGACATACACACCTAATTCAAAGTATCTCAATATTTCTCGCACCTAAAACAAATAGATGCGCAATAATAAAGCACCTTAACTTGAACGAGTTCTTACCTTCCAGTTTATCTCAGGTAGGTGATATTTAATATCTTTTCAGGTATATCCCAGGTAATTGATATTGTATATCTTGTCAGGTACAGTGATATCCTACATAACTTCCACCACCACCACCATTACAATTACTAATACTGCGACTACTGATGAGGCTGGAGATGCTATTATTACGCATACTACTACTATTTTGCTATTACAACAACTACTGTTTCTGCTACAGCAACTATTTCTACTGCTATTACTACTACTGCTGATTCTTCTGGAACTGATGATACTGCTACTATTATCTCAGTTGCTGTTACTGCCATTACTGATGATCATGATAATTATTAATATAAATGAAACTTGAAAGCAATGACAAAAATTATAGTCGTCATGACAGGGGTGACTTTGGCTGCTAAATAAGATTTTAGTAGTGGACATATTGACGATGTAAGTGTTAAAGGTATGCTTAAATAGTGGTATTTCCATAAAGGAAGGCATTCATTAATTATCATAACATTGAAGAACATTTTCTTTTCATTGCCTCTCATAAAGTCAAAGTCAGCAAAAGTAATAATTGCAACAAGAAAAAGTACTACAAGTTGCAACTGCTACTACTACTACTAGTAGTAGTAGTAACACTATACCACTATTAATGTCATAACATTTTATCTTGCCTAGTGTTGTGCTTGGATATGATATGAACAGGTATTTTATAATATGTCAGAAATGTGATTTGTTTAGCAGCATAGAATATCCTAAACCGACCGTTCTCTTAAATTGCCAGATCATTATTTTTATGATAAACCTTTAATGAGATTCACGATGAGGTGAACTTGCGAAAGTGGTAAGGTTGAATGTCGAATTTAATCATATATGCTTCCTTTCAGGAGAAAGACTGGTATAGAATGAAAATGAAAGTTTATTTTCACGTGTTAATACAAATATATTTCATCTTGTGCTACAAAAAATAATATTTTGCCACTCTGTAAAATGTAACGTTTTCGTACACCTCAGGTATAGCATCGGACTTGTAATCCAAGAGTTGTGGGTACAATACCTGCCCAGACCAGACCAGGACAAGTGCCTCGGTGTGTCCTTGGGAAAGGCCCCTAGCTCCTATTTCTTCAGCATGATATAGCCAATAATGTGTTGAAAGTGCATTTAGAAACCAACCAACCAACCACTTCTTTAAATACACAGTTCATGATAACGCATTTTCTCAGAAGAAAACTTCCATATTTCGAAAACAATATTGAACTCAAAATGAAAAGCTCTTTCAATGCGCCTGTTATTTGTTAGTTTGTTTCATACACTTTCACATTCACAAGGTTAAAACAAAAACAAATCCTCTAGTTATTTTTGTTAGTGCATTGTACAAAGATGCAATGCAAATATATTTCATAAACGTCGGTAAAATTTTTCCGATCAATGTTATCTGAATAGTTGGCATCTAAGGAATACTGAGGTAAAATAATCACTTAGTTTTCTAGACTTTTAGGGTATTTTTCTTTGTTTTAAAAAGTATAAGTGAAAACCGAACATTGTCCCCTTATATGGAACTTGCATAATTTAAATTCCTCATAATTCAATTTGCAATGTTTATATATTAAGTAAGATTTATTCTCCACGGGAATTGTGAGATAAGAAAGAAGAAAGGGACATATAACCGCAATCATGTATAGTGAATCTTCTGTTAAGTAAAATTTCATGTTGATAGTTTTACTAAATTTCTAACTCTTCAGTGTTGTTTGTATTGATTATTGTTTCCTTTTCTATGCTATGACCAGCCATGTCATTGTATTTTTTTGCCTTGAGGGGGCCGGCACTTTTTAAAAGTCGATTTCTCCTTGATAAGCTCCAATACATACATACATAAGTACGTACCTACGTAGTTCGTGCAAGCGTACATACTTACATCTATAATAACGAGAGCTAACGTCAAACCTATCGTCCTTAGACAAGTATTTCAGATTGTAAACCAGATAAGAATCGATAAAAAGTCAGCGATGATATAAATAGGCAAAATATATATAAATTCCGATATCATTTGACAATAACGGGCATTGGATCGTTTGAGTTATTCACATAATATTGAAATATAATAACACGCTAAAATAAGAATAAAACATAACAGAAAGTACTAAAACCAGTATTCTGCTTATATATCTAGTAAATATAATATAAAATGAAACTGTATTATTGATCAAGATTTCCAATATAAAATTACTTGCTGGAATGCATGCAAGAGGATAAGTGCTGTAATATAAACATTTGCATGCATGAATGTAGTCTATCAAGTGTGATGGCCTATTTTATTTGAAGTTATGTCTCTAGAGTTACAGCATTACCTTGATCATATATAGCTTGAGAAACAGGGAAATAGAGACAGATAATATGTGTCTTGATATTTTTACTTGTTTCTGGGAAACCTCTGATTATGTTGTTGTATGGCACAAACTTTACTCTATACGCGCTTGTCGGTACTTTGGTAAACTCTTATCAATCTGGAAGATTTTTAACCGTATTATCTTCAGTTAACATGAAGGTGGTGTGAGAAGCCAGTCTCTGTATGATTATTACTAAATGTTCATTGTAAACATCTTAAATTTGATAATATTGATTGCAGGTGACAATAGTTTTCGTTTTCATAGCTATTACAAGTGGTGATTCATCATGAAGAGACAACTGGGCGTACCCTATTTGTCTGGACGTGTTTACCTCATCCGGCCTGCTACCATGCTTACGTTCTTCTTGTGAACATTGTGTGTACGGGTGAGGGGGAGGGGGAGGGCACAGTGTGGATTTTTGTCTCACCTACACGATTTAAATTTGTCCTTAGGAGTGTTTGTGTTGCTGCTTGTCGCACGCGGCTATTTATGCAAGTCATACATGGGAATGTACCTTCACAGCGTCTCTCTCTCTCTTTCCTAGGCTGCTCCAGTCGTACTGATGGTAGATCCTTTAGCCTTTTTTATTTTCCCGTTGTATTACGAAGCTCCAAATGCTTATACTTTGCGCAAGACGAGCTCCACCCTATGGTTGAATAGGTCGATTCAAAGCGCGTAACTGACAACTTTTATTTTTATTGTTCTTTTGAAACATTTGGAAACCCAACTTGAGGTACTAAGGTGATACTCAATTTAATATGCAAAATATTTGTTGGACACGAGACTCGATCCAACAACCGTTGGCTTCGAATTCCTGTACATAAACTAACTCAGAAGTAGATATCAGTTTTAAAAAAATATAATTGCAAGAATATATGAATACTGGTTTCCTCTGCATACCGGTACACTCTGTTTTAGACAGTGCTGCATTTCAGTTTCTCATCTATCAATATATGTGCCGGCAGCACAATATTGTCAGTCTGTTTTTGCTTTAGTATATCTCTGCAACTGACTTACGTTTATCAGCTAAGAATGTTTGCTCCGCCAAGAATACTGCCATTGAGTTTGTTTAATTTGTATACAAATAGCCTCTCCATGCAAAGTATTAATTCACAAGACTTATGGATTTTTCTAAGAACGTTCTAGCGTTCTAGACCGTTTGTGGCCAATGTTCTCGTACAGAGAGAGAGAGAGAGAGAGAGAGAGAGAGAGAGGGAAAGAGAGAGAGAGAGAGAGTTGTGTATATTGTATGTACGTAATGTGATAGCTAGCATTTGAATGACTCAGTTGTGATGTTTGAGTACAACAATTATAGCATTTGATCGTCTCAGTTTAATGGAATAATAATAGTTCAAATAGAACCATAATATGTGTGTTTGTTTCCGTAGTGAGGTATTTGTCCCAGAGCTCCTGTACACATATAATGGGTGGTATAAAGAACAGAGGGCTAATAAAAGAGCGGTAGAGCAGTAAATTGAATTTAAGATTGGATCATTGTTTTTATTTTACCTTGTTGTGCATCGGCGAAAGCCTAATCCTAAAAAGATCGTATTGTTTAAATTTAAGTACCGTTCAGGTGATGTCCTCGTGTAGGGTATGATTGTGTGGTTTATACTTTGTATGCAGTGTTTTACAAGCTTTTGTTGTCACGGAGCTAATTTAACTTTCACCTTATGGCTGCTTTGTAGAACATATATAGCTTTTCAGTACACCTTGTTACGATATTATCTGAAATTAAATCATGGATTCATGTTTCTTTATTTCTTTCTTACAATGGTAGTGAAAACTTATGACCACGCTACTAAGTACACAACAACAAAGCAACATCCACTAATATACGGTCTGCTACTACTGGTAATAGCATGGACCGTAACAACAATAAAATCAACAACTGCAACAATAATAATAATAATAATAATAACGACGATTACAACATTGCAAAAATTAGAAAAAAACAACTACTAGTACAATAACAATAATAATAATAATAATAATAATAATTATAATAATAATATTAATAATATTAATAGTAATAATTATAATAATAATAACATAATAGCAATAATAATTAATTATAGCTAGAATTATGTGGTTCCAAAATACGTTTCCACCCGCTTCCTCGTTTTGACCTTACCCGAAGAGTGAGCTCTTGAGCAAGAGCTGCCACAAAGGCAAAAGTTAGTTGACTGCGTGTATTTATATGTTATGCCCAATTAGTATATACACAAATGTATGCTGATCTATAGACATTTTGTTTCCAAATATATCTATAGAAAATAGTTCCTTGTTTTATCAATGCAACAAGTTAAAAATATTCATCCGAGTCATTCGAATAAAGCCCTCCGTACATGTACGACTGGTGTAAAATACGATAAGACCATCCCAACAATCATGTTGAACACAGACAGACCTATAAAACATGGTATGGGGATTCTTGTAAAATGCCCAAGTACCTGCTAGTAACGATGTATTTATATTTATGGACTGATGACGGCTTTTACAAATCTTGTAATCTCTGTCAAATGGTCTGCAATGAAAGGCACACTTTCATTTTTGTTGCCTCTTCAACCATATATCTAGTAGCAAGTTATATTTTCTGTACATCTCTTCCCAAGTTCATTGAACTCCATTTACATCTGTCAGCATCTCATAGCCCATATAAGGCATGAGCCATGAGGTACAACCCATTAACACGTGCACAACATCACTGACGAATACACGTAATATTGCCATTTCCTGAAAATGGTTTATCATATATTTAGTGATAAATATTTCTGAGCTGCTAAAATTAAACTTACATTGCAAATGATGATTGGAAAAGGTGAGACAAATCAATTGTTATTCAAGTGTTCTGTTTCCATTTTGTGACAAATTAACATGGTGATGAATAACATTAAATAAATTTTCTTTCTTTAAAGTCAGAGAGAGAGAGATGGATATGTTTTGAAAAGTGCGGGATTAGGAACAAATAAATGATATTTAGCTTGTGTAAATCTTTTAGTTTGTATTTACATGACTCTTTAAAAAGTTTGTGAAGTTGACAGAACTTGAAATCAAGCTTCTGTTCTAATGAAATTTCAGTAACAAATCAAAATGCATTGAAGAAATTGTTCTAAATTCTCCGGTGGAGAATTCTACTGGAGGTTTTTTCTTCTGACAAGTAATTATGCAATCATACGCACATGAACAAAGACATACACATACACATCAATACAAGTAATATAAATACAAAAAAAGAATCTCATTGATTGTTCCATTGGAAAACAAAACACAAAACAAAACAAAACAAAACAACAAAAACGAAAGATATATTCTTAAAGAAATATATGGAAAGATATATTCTTAAAGGATACAAAAGTTTTGACTTGAATCATCCACCTTATAATCAATATATAAGTCTTGAAGCAACGTCAGAAGTTTACTAATCAACCATAAATGTCTGTTTGGCAACTATATTTTCAAAGCTGGTTTGCCTGGGGACAGCAAAGTATTTAAGAAACAATCTACCTCTTTGATCCCTATATTGGAGAAACAGTCACCCCATGCTGCTACTATATTTAGGGTGCAAGGAACTGTATTGTACACACATCTGATGCCACATCAACCTGCCTAAAATAAAAATTTATTTAAAACAAAATACAGTACACTAGTAAGGACACAAAGGTCCATATTTTTGGATAGCTGTAATAAATCAAAACACAAAAATATAATTCATTTGCTCTGACAAGTCAATGTAAGCTCATAGTTAAAGAAGTTTGTGCACCCGAGCCCCAAATTCCAAAGGTCATTTCTTACACAGATTGATGCTCACGGTGCACATTCAAGCCAGTTCCCTTCGTGATAAATGTGGGAAACGTTGTGTACCAAACACCTTGATGCATTCAAAGTAGTGGCCATCAAGGTAGATATTGAGATATTCTGCTTGTCTTGAACCCATCGTGTCTTCTGTTATGGGTGGGTAGCTCTGCTACATAGATACTGTCAATTAACAACGGGAGGTGTATGTCTCACATCAACGTCAAGAACAACATAATCCCGAATCTCCCAATTCAAAAATATATTAATATTTTTATTACTAAACAATAATAGTTCAAAAAGTCGCACAATAGAATTAAGTTAATAAATTTGACAGTGGACAGTTACGAAACTATCCCCAGCTACCTGAAGGTTTTGAAAATAGGGCTTAAAACGTGGAAACCAGCTTTTGTTAATTCATAAGGAGATTGATGCGGGTCCAATATTCAACCTGTCCAATATCTCTAAAAAATATATTTAGACACACATATAATATGAGGTGCAGTTTTTAATTACCACCTCAATATGTAAAGAACAAGTATAACTACATTTCGAAGATAATATGTTTATTATTTGTTGTTGTTGATATTATTCAAAGCTCTTGATACAATATTCACAAAATTATAACACGAATTCATTAGGTAAACCTTGTCATGCGAGAGTCCATTTAGTTTTAAGGACTGACTTGCTGTTAAGAAGTTTGCGGCTGCATTTCTGTTTTGTGGATGTGGATGTCTGTGGGTGTGGTGTGTGTGGAGGGGGGGGGAGATATGTAGCTGGATCACCGGGAGAACTTAAAAGGTTCACAAAACTTTGCAAGCATATATCGTCTACTATCGCTGTTAATAACTTGGCAGCGTACACATATCCATGGCACTATCAAATAGCAGGGGAAGTACACGCAAGGTCAATGGCGCAAGCAGACTGTTTGTTAAGCGATGAACAACAACAGACAGGACTGTGAATTCGTGAAAATTAATAAAATATTAGCACAATATTGTGACATCATGGATATATATTAAAGAGTTATGTTTCATCCCGAGCAGGAATGGAACCGGTGCCGCGTGTAAACGTACCTATCCACTAGATCTTATGCACCAGGGATCAAACTCACAAAATGATTGATGGAAAGGACTCGAGATTCATGAGAACTAGCTCGCTAGGCAATCAGAATTTAACACTCATCTATATGTACAACATTATTTGATTTATATTTAGAAATACAATTGATATACATTAAATTATTATAAAGTGACATTTATATATCAAACGGTTTGACCAACAGAAAGAAAAGCGCCTGTCGGTATCCCTGGATCATTTTGTAACAATTCCCAGCAACGTTACTTCAGGATTTTACTGGATGAGCGTGGTATACAGTCTAGTATATATAAACGCATGAGAAGATGCTTTCCGATATTAGTGATTTCATTAGTTTAGTTTCATCGACATAGACTTATACATACAAAGATGTGCACACGCACACACAGTTGCATATTGATAGATAAATTGACCTTGTGGTTTATGGTTACATTTGTAAGGTACTATATTTTACAGTCTATTGTCCGCATTTATATAGGGATATGTTGAAACAACGACATTGAAGGTGGCGAAGACTTAATATTCAAGTTTTGACATATTTGGTGATATATAGAAATGACGAGATTTTATTACCCATTGTCCGCTTAAAACTATTGATACTGCATTTTCTCAAAATGTAAAGTGACTATTTGGTTATGTTGTCATATCATATAACTGCTCAAGCGGGATCCGATAGTCATTACAAAATAAATAATCTTCAGAGATAGTGCTGTCCACTCTCCACCCACTCCCGTCGAGGTAAGTTTGAGGATATAATTAGAAGACGACATATGGCGTCATTAGCCACATACCTTGACACGTGTTCAGTACAATTAAGACAGTTGTATTTGTAAAAGAAATACGGTTAAGACTGTTACATTTATGAAAAAAGTATAATTAATACAGTTACCGTTATGTAAGAATTACAGTTAATACAATTGTATTATAAAAGGAATACATACAAGATAGTTACATTTATAAAAGAAGTACAAATAAGACATTAACGTTTATAAAAGAAGTTCAATTAAGACAGTAACGTTTTTTGATGAAGTATAGCGAAAACAGTTACATTTGTAAAAGACGACGGTTCAGGTAATATTTGTTGTATACGATACTCTGTTAAACCGAAACTATTAATGTGAAATGATATTTGTCAAGAAAACAATACCTCTCTCTCTACACAATAACGTGTTAATGCACTCACAGTTCAGTTGGATTTAAAGAACAAGTATGAAATATTTAGGATACGCGCAGTACATACAATTCGTCATTTAAGGTGTTAGTGCTGATGGCCGAGTGAGTTGAAGGGACATGTCTCAATGGATATGTAAAAATCCCGAATTCGCGAGACTCAAGTTCACTCTGTGGTCACGAGCTTCTATACCATAACGAAAACTTCAGTGAAACTATCTGCATTCACATTGTCAACAACAAGAACAGCACCCCAAGAAAAGAGCAGACACTAGACCAACCTTTGTTTCTTATTGACATGAGTGATCTCAGTGTCAATACGGGATTAGATTCGTTAAGTAACACAGTGTTAAGTGAAGGCTATGTAGGATCATGCTGATTAAAACCTAAATCTCCGAGATAAGTAAATCTGATAGGCACGGACAAAATGTCATGCTTTGTTTTCTTTTGGATTTCTCGGGTCACATATATTTTGGTTATCTATGAAATAAAGAGCTACATTTCGTGTTATACATATCGTTAAGAACGATGTTATGAATAACGTTCTATAAGGTTTAGCAGCTTTAATTTGATAGATAAATCATAAAGCCAACCTGACCTCTGAACGGTGCGTATCAGATCGATAATTTATAAGTAGATCTTCATTTCAAAAATCAGATTGGAATATTTGTTTTGTAAGACATGCATTTTAAATAAACGAACGATGTGAACTGTTTAAGCTTTTATGATGACCGTGAGTACAAAATTATTTACACATAAAAAAACGTTTTGAATTTCAAAGTTAAAACTGCCTTGATGAGCATTCAGAAGTCTAACAAGTATTACTTTGCACAGGGTTCATTTGATATAATTATTGGTCTGAAGGTAACACATACACCTTCTCACCTGCGTATATTAAAGATAAGAAATTATAACAGTTTTACAGAATTTTCAAAGTTTACAAAATATAGCTGCATTTGTCGTGGATAAGAATATGTAAATAAATATATCAACTACCCACAATTATTTCCAAACTAGACCATGTCTTCCAGAAAAAACACATATAGGAAAATGATAATAGAACTCACGTACAATGCGAAAATATCATCGAAGAGTATTCATTGTATCGGAACGGTGATCTTCACAAGAGAAACAGGGGGGGGGGGGGGTGTTGTTGAGGAGACAGAGAGCAGAAGAAGAAGATAGGGATATAGAAATGTTGTTCTCGATGTTGACGCTATGACTTCGAATTCGCATTGTACTTTTGTACATTGGAGGTGAACAGAAGAACGATTTTGGTGTAGCTGTTTTCCTCGTGTTTGAGCATGTAAGAAATGGTCCAAATCGTTCGATGAGTTCAGACAACTTTTAAGAGGATCAGGAGAGACAGCTGTTTCAAGCATTCTCGAATTCGAAAATAAATCTGTGCGAGGCAGATGCAGCATGTCTAAGAGTTTTCTTATTATGAGAGCGACATCTACGATTTAATAGTTCTCTTTATGCATCTGCACAACTATAAGACCTTGCAGATGCTCCAATTCAAATGACATGCACCTTTACAGGAATAAACGTGTAAGGCTGCACAAATCTAGGACTTGTAAGGTTCTCTGAATCGGGTGTACTTACATACGTTTTACATAAATATAATCTAAGTTCTCTGAAGTAAGCCGATTCCCGTAGGCGGTGCCTTATACAAAAGAGAATCTCATGAGACATTGCTGACCGAAAATATTGGTTGTGTAAACTATGCAAAAGTTGTGTTACTATGCCGTTTAAACCAACCAAACATACTCTCAATTTAATAAGACAAAACAGATATAAATAAATGTTAGAAACTAAAGAAACAACAAGATTACGATAATTCATGACATCATAATTACTTCTGATTTGATTTAATGTTTTGAACAGTAATATAAGAACTTTCCACTGGGGTATATTACCAAAATATCCCTTGCCAATATATTCAGATCAAAATGGAAATATGTTTATGTCGTGCACGGTAAGGGAGAAAGATACCTTACCTATCTAAGGTGATGGGGGAGGTAACTGCTCATTAAAGCCCTCTTTGCTACTCAGCATATATGGTATTTTGCGTTTGCCTTACATTGAATAATAGTAAGTGCTCTTGGAATTTTGAATATCAAAGCGATATTCAGCTGATTTGATTTGAAGTTATTATAAGACAAACTTTTTAAACTTTTTCCATAATTTTAACTTTCTTTCCACTAGGCTTCAATTGGTCAATATAACAAATTCTCGAGGACATACCTCACACATCTTTTATAGTAGATGAACATCAAGATGACAATGTTATATTGGATACCAATCGAGGTTTATCTGTTTTATTGTGCAATTCACACTTTAAGTACGTGCTACTTATAAATGGAGCTGGGTAATCCCTGTCATTGGCTGTTACTTTTTGTATGAACACCAAGTTGTTGGAGATGCATAGGAAAATGAATCAAATAAAACACACACACACACACACACATTTATATATATATATATATATATATATATATATATATATATATATATATATATATATATATATTTAAAGCTGTTTATATATATATATATATATATATATATATATACATGTATGTATATACCTGGAATTTAAATTTGAAGAAAAAATGCTCTAGGTCAATACAACCCAAGGAAGTTTTAAAACCATTGCATTTGTCTTGTAATTTATTAACTTTTGCAATTGTATAGGCAGTGAAGCTGTATAACACAGACGATACAATACGTATTCTATGTCAGAAGTACGAAATGTTCGCGTTTGTCGTTATTTTTTTTCTAAAAGTGTTGCTGAAGATTACTTTAATTAAGTTGTCAAAATAGGTAAAATGATATTTAACATTTTCGTCTTTAAATTGTTTTTAAAGTTGCGCTTCCACAATTTTGTCATCATCGGGTCAGAAAACAAGGATGCTTCACAATCTCGTATGTCCTTTTTAAATGGATTGAGCGTGACACATGCGAAACTAGTAGTATTATTGTTAAAAGTCTTAAGCTGACCCGTGAAGGATTTTTCACAATCTTTATTTGAAAATACATAAAAAGAAAATCGACTTCTGGATTATACAATGACATTTAACTTAACCTTTGGCTAAAAACATTAAATACGAGTTAAAGATCGTTTGTTCTGATACCTTTGTACATACTTTTATTTGTATCTGGAAAGTTGTTGTTCTGTTTTTTTTTTTTATGCAAACAAGTAGAACAGGATCCTAAAGAGTTATGTGTAGTTCATGAGATATCAGTAAATAATCATTTAAGGATACTTTATAGATGAGTATGTGGCTTCACACCTTTCCGCCCTCAGAACAGTTGGATTTGTGTTTGATATTTTTATAGTTTTCTTGTTTAATTTTTTTGCAGAGAAGCGGATCATGGATATCCAGACAAATAGGGTAAAGACATGTTTCCATTCGGATCATGCATATATAAATATATACTTGTATGTAATGCACACATGCATACAGATAGACAAACATACATGCATAAATAGGCACGTGCAAATATAAAAGTTAAAGATGTGTCATATATGCGTGACTCCTATTTTTAAAGAGCAAATAATATTATAACATTTCTCATATAAGGTACCCCATCAAGATCACCCCACCACGTTCCGGCCGCGGAAACGCACGGGAAATTGGTTTACAACCGGATCCTCAACTGTTTGATGTTATAGTGTTTTCTGACCTTCGAAAGGTATAAGTGCCTTTCACACTTTTTGCATTAAAGCTTTATTCTTTCCTAAGGCAGGCATTATACTGAGTGATGGTATAAAGGTAACTCACGTGAAATTTAGATCCCAAATTACTCTAGCAATGTACTCTTGAGTCCCGTTATAAGTGTGTAAAGTATATTTATTGCTTGGAGGATTTCTGTTTCCTAGAAAGCGTCTGTTCAGCGGCGAACAGGATTATGACATAATCAGTGACATAATAACAGGGAGAAGGTTAGAAGAAGAAGATAAGTGGAATAAACTAAAAAGACAAAGTTTAGAACGCCAGAGATCGTGAAATATAAAAAGGTCAAGGTTGTCAAAGGATAAATATCAAAGGACTTGAAAGTAGCAGAAAACACAATATATTTTAATACAATATATGTAATGTATAATATGGCTATCATTCTAAAAAGTAATTCATTGCTAAAGAAGACCCTTCTGATCTATTTGTACTTTAAAACAGAAAGTTAAGTTGCTTAGGCAAATAACAAGCAATTGTGAGAACGGATTGCACTGGACAAAATAATATTGAATAAGCTGAATGGAGATAATGTTACCCGAACAATCTTCATAACATGCACGTTGCACTAGCTGCCGATAAGAATATACGTACGAAATGATCTATTTTATTCACGATGATCACAAGTGGCAGTCATACGTTGTTGATTTCGAATCATAAGGAAAATATCGGCTATAAATACATTTGGATTATGATAGACATTAAAAAAGTAAAGTTACACAAGGATGAAATATGTTTTGCATTAAAATAATTAGAGTGCGAAAGCTATAAAAGATACAGTTTGATGAAGAGAAAGCATTTTATATATTGAAGGTTACGGAATTTTTGGAGAAGGAAAATATCGAAAACTTTTTCCACTATGCCGGAAAGAAGGCATTTGCAATAGAGAAGTTTGATACAACTCTGAAGACAAGAATGTAGTAATATTGCACTCAGATAGAAACTAGAAAATGCTTAAATGTATTGCCTAATCTGATTGATGGATATCATAACATTTCCACCACGTATATATAAATTATTTGAAAGATTATTGTGCTAAGTGGAAACTTGTGGTGAACACTTCAAAAACAAAGGTTATGATTTTCAGAAAAGGTGGTACTTTACCTAGAAATGTGGAATTCACTTACTGTAATGAAAAACTGGAAATTGTAAATAAGTTTACATATCTCGGACTTGTTATGACGTCTGGTGGTGCCTTTACTGAAGCACAGACAACATTGGCAGGGCAAGCCACAAAAAGCGATATTTTTACTTGAAAAATACCTTTTTAAATTTACGTCCTTAAAACAAGCCATGTGGTGAATCTTTTTGATAGACCGATAAAACCTATCTTAAATTATTGTTGCCAAGTTTGGGGATTTATTCCTGCTAAATGCATTGAAAGAGTGCATTTACATTTTTGTAAAAAGATATTAGGAGTGAAGAAGGCGACACAAAATGATTTTATTTATGGGGAGTTAGGGAGTACGACAATGATAGTCAACATATTTTATTACATTGTGAAGTATTGGTTTAAAATATTAGAGGTAAAGGAGGACAAATATAAAAAAAAAAAATATATATATATATACTTATCTATATATATATATATATATATATATATATATATATATATATATATATATATATACCAAATGATGTTGAACGATTTAGAAGCTCTACGAATAAGCTAAATTGGGCATATTTAGTTAAAGATTTATTGTCAAGATTAGGATTCTATGAAGTTTGGGTTAACCAAGGGGTCGGCAACATTGACATATTTTTACAGTCATTTAAATTAAGGCTATCTGGATGGATCGTCCTAAAAACAGTAGTCGAGCATTATTTTATATAAATATTGCAAATTTCGGATCAAAACATTACCTTGATAGCATCCACTCTTTGAAATATAGAAATGCAATTGCTAAATTTAGAGTATCCTCTCACAGAGTCGAAGTTGAAGCGGGTAGATGGACGAGACCATATAAACCAATTCATGATAGACTTTGTTCTATGTGCAACCTCATTGAAGATGAATATCATTTTGTCCTTGAATGCGTGTTGTATAAAGATCTAAGAGCCAAATATATAGAGAAATATTTCGGAAAAAGACCAAATATGTTTAAATTTAGCTATAACTTATGAATATCCAGAATACCAGAATTTTGAATAATTTGGCCATTTACATTTCTAAAGCTTTTAATCATAGAAATAACGTCGTATATGCATAGATCATGTAAATATTTTGACTGACCACCATTTCAATATGAATTTGAATTACATAACCACTCATTTTAACTTACTACCTTTAATAATGTAGATATATCTTTCTCCCTACGGAGAAGTTTTGTGAATTAATCTGCTTATTTCATTTGCATGGATTTGTATCTGTATGCATATGTAATTTCGTTTCTTACTATGATTTCTTTGTATATTGTAGACTATAGATGAGGATACATTGTTGTTTATTGTACTATCTGCCATTCAATTCAATTCATTGAAAAATGTATCCTCACAGTCCGTTTGGGCTATTGTAATGAATAAAGACTCTCTTCTTCTTCTTATATATATATATATATATATATATATATATATATATATATATATATATAAAACCCTTCAACTAAAGGCAGTGATCCGAAAATGAAATATACAGTATTGATTATTTTGTTATCTGACAACTGAGTACCTTATTGAAGACAATTTTTTTATATAAGCCAGACTGCTTGAATGTCAAAATACACATCAAATATTTGTAAAATGCTATCTGCCTAATTTTCAGAAGCAATGTTTAAAATCTGACAAGCGATTGTATGCGACTCTGTTGTACATACACTGGAAGACTTAAAAAGACCGAATAATGAGGAGATATTTTTTACGAAGAGTTTTCATTATTTTAACAGTTTTGAGCCAGAAGAAAATATTATGCCCCTAAAAGGATTGGCAAAATTCAAACTTAAAATTAACGGTTTGATTTAGGGACATATTCAAATGTAATATTTCCTGTACTTTATATGGAGATAATTGCATATTACAACTGTTGCGAAAATAAACATGTCAACCAGATGTTACGTCAAAACAAACACTAACAAAGATGTAAAGAATGTGGTAATGTTATGAAATCAAATTGAAATCATGATGAAGGATGGGAGAGAAAACAATTCAGACAAAACAAAAATTAGAAGAATTCTTTGTCAAAAGAGCAGTACATTTCATACTAATTTTAATTTCACAAAATAGTACCGTATAATAGGCTAAATGTATCTCTGATGTAAACAAATTCCATAATCTGAAAGAGGATATTAAGCGCTATATTTAATTTCACTTTCATCTAGAAGCAAAAATGCAGAATGAAGATGCAAAATAGAAATAGATGTATCACCTGAAAGATCTGGAATTCATACATAGAGAGATTATACGAATACAGATTTGAGAGGGAAAATAATTAGGATTCATATTTTATTTTTACAATGCCGAACCTTACTTGAAAAATATGAAAGTATGAAACTTAAAATGCTGGATAAGGAAATAAGCAAAGATGCAAGTTGATCTTTTGCAATGACAGATTATCTAACATTGCATGATGATATGTAAATAAATAAATATATATATATATATATATATATATATATATATATATATATATATATATATATATATATAATAGGAAGATCATTTACTGCATTACCAGCATGAATGAAATATCAAAATGTTTGTCTTAACGTTGCCAATTCATGAAACCTTGTTCTATTTTGTCTGTCCTTACATAAGCTGGTAACCGGAAATCTTTGAAAGTAATGACAATATTATAGTCATTCAAATTGAAAATCTCATCACAATTGTAAGAAATGGTTATGTCTTTAATATATGCTCTATTAAAATTGCATACTGCTGCACCGGCGACGTCTTTTTGAAACTCTAAACCGAATAATACTAGGTACAATCATAACTTTAGGTCCTAACGCAGATGTTTCCAATTGAAGTAACTATTGAGGTTTGATACTACTTTGAGTATGCGTATTGCTATTATATATTAGACTAATTCACTAATATTCTGTGGTGTTTACTTATTTTTGTAGAGATATATTTATAATATGTTGGCATTATTGCACTTTAGCTTTATCTATTCACTACACATTTAAACAGATGTTTAGCTGAAAATTAAAACAATGTAATCCATTAAGATAGTAATCAGTACATCCTCATCAGCTCATAAGCTATCACCTTATGGAAATGTTTGTAAATATTATTAGATCTGAGTTGTCTAAGTATCTGTAAAATAGCATTAGACTGACTAAAATAATAGAAAGCCAAAGCATCATCCGAATTATTCAGCATCTGCATAACGAAAACGTGTTATTTCATTCTTTCGTTCCTGCAGCTGTGTGTCATTTCTCTTTTTTCCTTGTCCTCTACAGTTTTCTATTCTACTTGTTATGTGTTCTAATCGAGACTTTTTCTATCTGCATCAGATCGATTAGGATAAACATATACTTACTTGGTGTAAATGCAATACCGTTAGCTATTACTCCACCAGTCGTAATTGTTGCTGTTATCTTTTTTTATTTAATGGTAAAAAATTAATATTGCTTTTAAATCAATCCGCCTTATAACTGTATAGCAGATACAGTAACACATTGAGCTGTATTAATACAGTACTGTGAAATATTGCCATTTTCTAATATTATGTCTGTGATTATATTAATCTGTATTGGAGTTTTGTTTTCTTTTGTCCACCAACCAAACCCAATAAAGAGAAACATACTCGTTGAGCCTTCACAAATAATACAGTGTAAATATTAATCATGTAATTGTGATAATCTTTAGGCTAAAGTTTCAATGGAAACAGTAGATACAACAAATATTGTACCAGAGACTGATTTATTTAGTTGAATGAAGTTTTTGTCTAAGTTATTTATTTCTACTGATCCATATTGCCACATTTTGAAAGAGCATAGTTAAATCCATTAATTTAAGGCATGAGGTTTAATACTTTAAAATTTCATAAAAGCATCCCGTTATTGCTGAACATTACTTTAATGTAAAGCTCCAACCTATCTTTCTTATATCCGATCAGGAGAACTTGTTCCGTCTCATCTGGTATGAAGCAATATCCTTTACATCATTGCTTTTATTTTATCATTCTACACCTTTTTGTATTAATGATTCTGTCTTATAACTCATCAAGTTTAATAACAAATGGAATACTCCTTTTCCCATTTCTGTGTTCAATTGAATTTTGAATTAATGTAGGTTTTCTACTATTTATGACTTAACTGTATCAATTCTTCTACTAAACGGAAGTATTTTCATTTACTTCAGTTTTGAATCCATCTGTTTACGTTGTAAACATTTATTCAAATTTGTCAATACTACCTTGCACCTCACCTATAATATTCATTAGTCGTTTATATAGTTTTGATTATACTTTCATTCATACTTATTTTGTACTGTTTTCATCTTCTTCCTGATTATTTCTTTTAAATCGCTCTTATTTTGCAACAAGAGAATGTATTTGTGTTATGAGATATCTTATCTTACATTTTTATTACAGCACCTTTAAAATCATTAAATGATTCTTAATCTCTTTTTTGGAGTTCATTATTTAAGTCTTTCTGTAACTGTTATAATCGTGATTGTAAATTAGTACAGTCTTTTTGAGATGTGTTTATTTTATTCAAGCCATTCTCTAAAACACACATCCC
The DNA here is from genome assembly GCA_029931535.1 of Margaritifera margaritifera. Classification (NCBI taxonomy): domain Eukaryota; kingdom Metazoa; phylum Mollusca; class Bivalvia; order Unionida; family Margaritiferidae; genus Margaritifera; species Margaritifera margaritifera. The sequence goes on along the minus strand of JAQPZY010001097.1, from coordinate 1,051,292 downwards.
TGGGTTCCTTTGAGTTTTTCTTTTGTTCAATTGATTCCAAGTATTATTGAATGTTAGGTATGGTATCTGCTTTTTCTCTTACTTACTTTCTCACAGTTGGCACGTTTTTTTAGCAATAGACGGTTTATTAAATCTTTGCTTAAATAAATCAGGTGCATGTAAGAGTTTTTTCTTGCTCTCGTCAATTTCTTCAAATGCTCTTTAATTTGTGTAGCTCCTTCAGTACCCCTCTGATTAATCAAGAGAAGTTTGTTGTCTACTTTTCTCCTTTTTCTGTAATATATTTCTAATTATAGGTCTAATGCCTTGCGTATTAGATAATCAGCAAGCTTTTATACAAACTGTTTATTAATTGTCCAGTTTCCATGCTTAATGGTGGCGTAAATGAATCTACAAAGGTTCTGAAATTACAGCCAATTGCCATATGCGTGGCATAATATGAAATTGTAAAGATGCATTGAGACTCAACACTACTCGATTGAAAGCAATAACTATGTGTTTCCTCTATGTTTACTGTCTCCTTGTTTGTATGTCTTTCCTTTTTGCTCTTTAATTTTCAAGCTATTTAATTTGGAGAAAACAATCGTGGTATACTTACACATCATCACGAGAAGGTGTGTCGCGTACCTCTTAGGGGGTTTTATCTTCAAGGCCTAGGTCACGGCTCAATATATTACGATTTCCGTCACACATTTGTTTCTGGTCTATACCTTTAGAGCTGTTTGAGATTAAGGGATGAATCATTTAAAATTTACACACCATTGGGGGTCCTACTTTGTAAGGTCAAATCATGACTCAATATTTTAAGCTTGCCATGAAACTTTCCATTCTTCTCCATAACATTAGACCTGTTTGAGAGTACGGGATAAAAATGGCCTTTGTTCGACATCAACATTAGAGTAGGTGTTGCCTAACACATTGGGGATCACATCTTTAAGGTCAAGGTTATAGTTTAATATTTTAAGTACTCCATCACAGTTTCCTTTCCGCTCTATGACCTTGCAGCCCGTTCAGCTTTAGTGATGAAACTTGGTATAGTTATTCATTGTTATTAGAAAGTTTCTCGTGTACCACATTGGGGATCGTATCTTCTCGGTCATCATCACGCATGAATATGTTACATTTTCCATCACTCTTTCATTTCCTCTCTTTAGTTACGATTATTTTGAGTTTCAAAGAGAAACTTGGCATACTTATACATCATTATTAGTAAGCGTGTTGCATACCACATTAGACGTCGTATCTTCAATTCCAAGGTCATGTGTCAGTATTTTCAGTTTCCCTACATTCGTTCCTTTCTATCATTAGAGCCATTTGAGACTAAAGAATGAAACTTGGTATATCTTTCATGTATGATACTGGGGGCCCCATAGTTAATCCAATGTGTATATGCCAATATTTTACGTTTCAGTAGCATTTTTCCTTACCTTCTGTAAATTGTTAGATTTTAAATATAAGCTATTTAAATTTGGTAAACCTGTACATTGTCACTAGAAGATGTGTTGCATTTCAGGGTCGAGGTCACAAGTTTCATGGTTGGTTTTGTTTCTGCTTTTCTTTGAAGTTCAGGGATGAAGCACTGTTCACTTACATTTTTCTATCTTTTGAAAATCAGATGTATCACTGTCAAGGGTTTATCTTCAATGCCAACGGCACTGATTAATTGTTTCCTCTCCCTCATGCTATTTACAGATGAAAATAATATTAATAAAGAACATCTACAACTAAAGCGACCATTGTTTCCCTTTGCTTACCCAGTCATTGAAACACGTAGGACGTGCCAGATTAAAGTAGGATATGGTGCTCTGTATTATGGTGTGCTAAAGACTGTGAAATTATAAAAAATATTAAATTGGCTCAGTTTTCATTCATATTCCATAACGTTTCAATTTATGTTCAAAATTACTGATTCCAATGCGATAATTATGTGTTATAAGCGACATTTGAATCAATAATACCAATCAAAAGCCGGCAGGCGATGGGAGCCAATCTGGTCCAATCCTTTCACTTTGTAGTCAACAGCCAGCTTGGCGTTGGTTTCATTAAATATCTTAGGTTTATCATCAACCTCAAAGTATGAAATCAATCAATCCGTTCAGTTGAAATTAAAATTGATGCAATCAGATTGCTAGATTCTTGACTTGAGGCTGAAGGGGAATTTATGATGTCAATTGATACCTGAACCAGGTTAATAAGTGACTTTGTACATTTCGACTGTCGATCGCTTGTTGAAGTAATACTCCGTTGTCTTGGCATACAGTACTCATCGTTTTGCCCTCATTACAAATTGTAGCAAGATCAATGACGTATAACGCGATTTATTGCAATAAATGTGTAACTTATTATCAAATAAATAAGTCCACACGGCCAACAAAACAAAAACATCACATGGGTAAACTATAAGGATCAAATACGTCACACTCACACCCTGCTTATATTGTTATTTTAACCCGGTCGCCAAACTAGACTGTGAGGGCAAGGTCTGATTGCTTATTTTATCATTTTGAACGAGCAAACTTATTACCTGGCCCTGGGATTTTACGCAAACTATCACGACATCATACACTTGGCTTCTGGAAACGAACAGCTTCTTTTAAATTACCCACAGAGTTTACCAAATAGATAATATCAATTATATATAATGTAAATCATCGCATACTCATGTTTAAGCTAGGTGTTGACAATTTAAAATAGATAAATGGCAACAACAAACACATAGTAAATTAATTTTAAACTGAAATTATAAAACTTCAAATCTTGTCGAGCAAATCGCTAATTTTTGACCGAGGAAGAAAATTATTTCTTCTTTCGCGCGAGTCAAGACTTGCAATGCACCAATGGAAAGGCAAAATATAACACAACTTTTCAGTGACGTTATCGATATGACGTCAAATGCACAGAAACACAGCTTACCTTGGCGCGTCAACTATGTCTTTCTCTCTGTCTGTTTATCTCTCTCTCTCTCTCTCTCTCTCTCTCTCTCTCTCTATATATATATATATATATATATATATATATATATATATATATATATATATCGTCATCAAGCTCCGTTTAAACCGTAAAGCACCATTTATCTCCTCACATTATTATAAAGGAAAACTGTTATTCCATAATTCACATTACTAAAAGAAGTATTATCGTTGAAACAATTAACTTTGCATTGATCCAATCTCGAGTAATGTTTCAGATTAACCTGCAGGTTACCGCTTGTAACGATGCTCATATCTGTAGTTTTTGTCTACCTGCATACAATTTCTGGGGGCAGCCTAAGTCATGCTACGTTAACGTTTAATGCCATTCAGCCAATCATTCTATAATTGTTGACGCAATTGCTTTCCAAGCATAAAGTTCAAAGTGTCTGTTTTCGAATACTCCAGAGGCGTGGCATTCTACATTTCTGACCTTTCTTGACCACTAAGGTAAATGGAGAGGTACATAAGCAAGGATTTCAATGCGACCCGTCGGCAGCTCCGAATAGAGATCGAGTACAATTTCTCACGATGAGGGATCCCGTCGCTTTTTTGCTGTTTGTAAGCCTACTAGCGATCGTCTTTCCGAAAGGTATTTACTCATTCATTTCCTGTCCTTTTATCTCTCTTATCTTATCTTATCTCGTCTGATTTCGCATTTGAGTGTTCAGATGAGTTATTACATTTCGTTTTGGCACGATTCCGGTAATGTAGAGTGAAAGCAAGGAATTAACTTGTGTTTGCAAAACTGAAGAATTTCGAGCTAACAGAATTATTTATAAAACAAAATATCTGAGACAAAAACGCGTTCGTTGGAAATAATATCTAAATAAAAAACAGGTTGATAAATTGTAATGAATAATTGTTGTCCTTTACGTTATACTTGTAATTTAACAATTGCTTTTTAGTACCATGTCTCTAAAACATTATTTTATTGTTTGAATCATACACCCCTTTTACTTTCAATAAGCATACCGTGATCTTCTTTAAGTGGTTTGTGTGTATAATCCTTGAAGTTCACCTTTTCTTATCTCTGCACTTTGTTTTCGCCGTCGAAATATTAAATTGTCACCCTCAGACACGCCTGCATTTACTATCTACTCGCATGTGATATATACAAGATTATTTACCGCATTGAGCTAGATTATGTACACTTTTAGATTATTTTTTATGGCATAAAATGATGAATATTATCATTAACTGAAGGCCTGCAGACACACAAAAGCTCATTTGTCAATCTGACACCTTTCATGTGATTAAGACCAATAACCAGTCTAAATACATTACAACAGAAGGACGAAATTAAATCGGAATTTTGCATGCAAAGTAGTAGCTTCCTGAACAAATTTATTTTACATATTCTAAATCAATTCCTTATATGTTTGAATTCGAAAACCCAATTATAGCTTTGGTTACAAAGTACTTTTGTCCGTGCTCAAAATTGTGATAATGATAATATCCATTGTCTTTTCTCAGCCACCTTGAAAATTAAACTCTGTGTCGATTTCTATCCTTGTCTAATAGTCATTAATTAATACCCTGAAATAAACTTTTGGGAAAAGTAAACAAAATTAATAATATTATAAAGAAATAAAAGACCTGAAATATCTCTTGCGCTTTTTGGAAGGCTGTAATTTACAATCAGTCTAATCAAGGTCAATATTAAATAATATTTTGAACTCAGTTCATCTACAATTGTATTCGTAAATGTCGATCCTAAGAGTAAACAATCAGAAAACGTCATTTGTTCATTTGACTAGCCAAATTACTCGAACTTCAGCTTTATTCTAGTAGAAAACTTAAATATCACAGATTGATGTTTTTCAGAAATATTGGTTCTTACTATATTTATTTTTCCAGTTACATAAGTTGTAAGTCAAAATTCAAATAAATCGCAAGGCACTAAAATTGGAAAGGGAAACAGAGGGCAATTGATATTGTCTGAGTAAACCAAAATGCTTCAATTGAGCGGAAACATGTCTCGGACACATATGTTAATGTTAAGAATTTAGTTGTCCATATGAAAGCTACATTTGTTCGGTCAGTAGTATAATTAAAAGTCTCATTTGGATTCATCAGCTACTGTCGAAAGAAATAATTTACAAATACTTTTGATTGCAATGAAAGAAATGAATAGGGTGCATCGATGTGAAAGTCGATAATGTAAATATCAATCACTCGATTAATTCACATTTCTCAGTCCGGCATAAAGGTTTTACCTTTTTTCCTTTCTTTTTTATCTTTCCTTTTATATATAAAACTTGATACAACCATAACTCTGAAAAGTTTGACCCGCAACACTGAGTTTTCGAAGGTTAAAGATTACAGGGCATTTAGCAGCCTATGAGTAAACTGATTTATAAAGAAAAATGCAAAAATAAGACGTTGCAGAACGGATTATTGACAATAAAATCAATGGTTCATGATCGTATCCAACAGAAATAGGATAGAAGAGCAGTAAACATTTTGAGATAAATTTTTGCTGGTGCTGTTGTTGTTTATATTGTTCTTACTTTGACACATACTTTGAACCCAAATAAGTGCAATTTCTAACTAGAAGTTTTTTTCATACCTTAGTGGACAAATGGTGAAAATATTTATTACTAACTTTCAATTCGATGACACTTTCTTTTGTACAATGTAACACTAATGCAAACATTCAAATCAATCTACTATTGAATTTTCTTGCTTTTACAAAAACTCGAACATCTACGTTCTCTTTCCAGGCAACCAAGGCTACAATCAAGAGGAAGATGAGTTAGATGATTCAACTATTAGAAATGAGTTCGCTTTTTTTGACGAAAACAAAGACCATTATATTGATAAAGAGGAGTTCAGGTGTGTACACGTCTTATTAGCTTGTCTGCAGAAACATCAGTTTAATCTATGGTATACATCCGGTGTTATAAATATTGTCTTTGTCATAATCTTCCTTCTGTCCATTAGGATTGAGCGTAGTGCTTGTCTCGGCCCTGCTGAGGCAAACCTCTATAATTCATCAATTGAAATATAAATGGATACGACAGTCTTGGCATTGAGATACGTAAGGTAAATTAAAAAATCTACAATAATGTCAAGAATTGAATCTCATTCACCAAGGACTTAGCAATATTGTGCTTTTATTTAGTCAGATCAAGATAAGGATACAGGTCGCGAAGGATCGCAGGGAAAACTACCTTCCATGATCAGCGACAGTTCGCCCATGTTATTTGTATGTGTCCAAATCTAGTTAAAATAAAGCAAATGCAATAAGAATCAGCTGCTATTGCAGAGACCGCCTATGTACTGCTCCTGCTCACTTCAATAAAATTCCCTTTAAGAACCCGTATGTTCCTATTTAATACTCACCTAAAGCAGCGAACAATATACAGCGCAGACAGACATAATCTTGAGTATATTTTACATAGGCACGTATGACTTTGTGATACGTCGTGGACTTTGTAATCGCGCTTTCTCTCTGAAATACTGTGTACTGAGCAGGTGAGTGATGGCAGCTACCTGGATATGTCAATTTCATATTTAACAAAGGTGGCTACACTCAATCTGAAAAGATCATATATGGTAATGGCGTATACGCTTTATTCTCATTTTGTACTCATCACCTTATAGGTCAACTTTGATTTCGTTTTATTGAGTTTAGGCTAGGCCCAGACATTAGTTATCCAAGTTGTTGTCCTTATAGCAGAATTAAACATTGAATTGCGCTCTACTCACACAGACATATTTATTAGAATTGCTGTTGTCTTAGTAGACGATGAGAGTGTATTGTTACTTTTGCCGTCGTATTCGATAACTTTGTTTGATTTATCATAGTTATCAATACCTGTAGTTAGGCAGCTAAACATACACATATATCCAATCATCTATGTTATGCATATTTTACATACCTGTACTTTAGATTCAAGATAACGAATTAAAATTGTATCTATAATTGATTGTATGTGTCTGCTTATGTATCTAATAGTTGTCATTTTCTGAAGGCCTGCTTATGTACCTAATAGTTGCTATTTTCCAACGGTCTGCTTAGGTACCTAATAGGTACCATTTTCTAAAGGTCTTTTTATGTACCTAATATTTGCCATTTTCTAAAATGTATTCTTAATACTTGCTAGCCAAGAGGTTTAGCATTTGCATTAATTTCAAATCAGCCATTTGAAAACTTTCCATACATCCGTAAATTTCATATTTAAGCATCATGAACGTCCCTCCGTACGCAGAGTTAGCATTCAAGCAATACGACGTTGATGGAGATGGGAACTTGAATTATGAAGGTAATTTATTAATATCTACATATTGCTAATAATAATAATAATAATAATAATAATAATAATAATAATAAAAATAATAATAATAAGTTTGCTTCGGAGAATGGCATTATGTTGTGTGAAACCCTAATTGTAATAACTTGTTCTCTTCCGTTCACCTGTCACCAAATCAAATGAATGATAGCAAAGCCATAGGTGTGCAAAATTGCATTAACACATTTTTTCCTATAAAACAAGGAGATTGGTGGCGCTAAAAGTAAATCATTCAATCAATACATGTGCATATTGAAGTAATTGCCTCAGTTTTATAATGGTTCTCTGCTTGTTTTTTTGTTTTCAAAGGTTTGAAAATTGCATGTACATTATCAGCGAATTGCCTCAAAATACAAAAAGTAGTGTCCATGTACGCGTACTCTTAAAACTTATAGATGTCAATAAATCCTTGAAAGTTATCTGTTCTTCATGAGTATATCATGAATGACAAAAAACGAAACAAAAATTAATAGCACTTAAAAAAGAAAGGAAACTAAAAGGATCCATATCATTGTGTTTAGTTCACCTGACATCATTCATGGAGAGGACATCTTCGTTAGCCAAGAGTCGTCGATCCACTTCGTTCCACATGAACACATATCATTTATAGCTAGCCAGATCAGTATCTGATTAAACGCAGCTAAAAGATAAAGAGCCAATTAGATTTCTCATTATATTTACATAGAAAGATAGCTTGGAACAACCTTGGAAGCTTATGTAGACAACGACGCAAGTAACATGTAAATTACTCTAGTTTCATACACGTTTTTCTTTCTAGTCAATGTATATGAACACCATAAAAGGCAACATAATAAAATCTATCTGGCTAAGTAATAATCTCTCTAAATGGTCAATTGATTTTACTTGCTATAGATAGTAACTCCTCAATCACAAGAGGGTACTTGCTCAAATCATTGCTTTGGTTAGCCATATTTGCGGCGGGCCGATGTGGAACGAAGTGGATCGAAGACTGTTGGGTAGCAAAGACAGGAGAGGAATACTGCACTTTATTATTGCAAGGAATAGTACTTTAAATGTTTCTGTAAGAGGAAATTATATATTTGTTATACATTTTTTACTCGTTGTATTTGTCGTAACTCTATGTTTATCTTAAATTTACTAGCCTAACCTGAAAACCGTACTCATACATTATGATGCTACACGAGTTGAAAAATAAATGTTGTGTTTTGTTCTGTTTTACTTCACGACGAATCATTACCGTGATATACATATGTGGCTTTTACAGCCATATAGAAAACAAGCCGCAGAATAATTACAATAGTTCATTCAGCTCAGCATCTCGTATGATATTTGCGTCTGTAGCTCAGTGAATTTTCACGGGAGGTTCTCGAAATTTAGACAAAATAAAATTGCCCAACTCGTTTCGCACAATATTTTTGTATCAACATATAGAGCAACTCCACTCATTCGATACACGCTGAAAAAAGAGTGGCCTGTGTACATGTGATCCGCCATGTTGGTCCTGAAGTTATGGAAGAGTCCATTTTGACACAAGATTGAAGGTTATATCAGCCGTCGCGTGCCACACGGAATGAAACATCGTCTACTTCATCTAGTTTTCATTAAACTGTTTCAAATTTCTACTTAGCATCTCTTTATGGTATGATTTGTCTAATGAACAGAAGATGTTTGTTTATTTGTGGCACTCGACGGCTCCCATAACTGCCCAGTCCTGTGTGAACATTTGGATTCTTCCATAACTTCAGAATTACATGTATGCAGACCACTCTCTTTTAGCATGTTTGGAATTGGTAGTGTTGCGCTGTATGTTGATACAAAAGGTGTTGAAATCATTCGTACGCGAAATAGATTTGCTAATTTGTGTTACATTTACGGAGCTACAGACGGGAATATTATTCGCAATTCTAAAGAAACTGTAGTATTTTTTTATTTTTTGTTTTAACGAAGTTTGTGTATTATCCTCTTCTTGTAATTTGTTCTCCTTACTATATCATTCAGAACTTTTTCGTCTGAATATGAAATAGTAGTAGTTACGATTTTTTTCCCGCTAATATTTATGAACTTTGAAATGTCAATCTTAATCTGTATTTCAGAGTTTAAAGAAGAATACCTTAACTATGTCCTGACTAAAACTATGGCCTGATTCTGATATATTCACTGACGAGAATATACCGGTACCAGAAGTCAGGAAATGAAACTGTGCTAGATAGAAAGTGAAGGGCGTGTACATTTCAATGATTATTCAGACAGCTATCTTTCAAGAAGAGTCTTTTACGAAATAAAAACAAAATCAATTCTTTTTCATGTAAAGAATTAATAGAGTCATCACTGATTAAACTTATAAATGACCAGGCTTTTTTTTACGTGTTTTACCCCCCCCCCCCAAAAAAAAAAAATAAAAAATAAAAAATAAAAAAATAAAAGGTGGGTTTTGTACTACAAAAATAAATTTCAAGTAAGCAAGATATTTTCGTATATTTTGCACATTTTTTTACAATTTTTTTTCTGAATTATTCATAATTGCTTGAAAATCCCCCAAATCTGAAACTGCTGACATAATTTCAGCTTACAGGATGAATTTAAAAAGACACTGTACATTTTGTAATTTTATATCAGATTTGTACGACTTTAAAGCAATATTTACACAGGAGCGCAATGAAATACCTCGTCTCACAAAACGTTATCAATTTAAAGAAAAATATTCTATGTACTCGACTGAGATTTATTAAAATAATATATACTTTTTGAACGTATTTCAAAGTGTGATTGTCATAATGATAATGCTTCGTAGTCATCTGAAAATTGCACTTTGGGAAACGTCATGTTTAGATTAATTCAGTATGGTGATAGAAAAGCTTTACAGTGGTCGAAGTCAAATGAGAATAGTATTATCTTTTAATTGCCTTATTAGTCTTTGAGATTCAAGTTGAGTTGTTTTACCTTTTTATAGATAAACAGACCACATATGGTTTTTACTACAATACCTTTTATATTTTAAAGCAAATGTGGAGAAACAGAATTTGATATAGCAGCAATTGTTTATTCCGCCTGATAATACAATATGTGTAGCCTAATACAAGGTCCACAGGTGATTTCATGGTCAGGGAAGAACCTTTTCATAGGCACCGCCAACCACCCTGATCCCGACAACGATGCATTTTTGTAATATGTACAATAAATAATATACAAAGAGTAAACAGTTGGTGATCAACCAATCCTTATAATGATAAGAAACTTTTTCTTTGCAAAAATAGTATGCATGTATGTATGTATGTATGTATGTATGTATGTATGTATGTATGTATGTATGTATGTATGTATGTATGTATGTATGTATGTAATTACTTATGCATGTATGTATTTATGTAATTAGATACGTTTGTGTGTAAAGGGATTAACATCATATAGCACAATCATGGATATACAATGCCAAGCAAATTTAGGTATCACGAGAAAGGAACACAAAACAGAGAGAATTCAAAGAATATGTGCATAAGTCTTAGAATACAGAGTCCAATCGTTGTGTTATAAATCGCATTCTTTTAAAAGGTCCAGAATCTTCCATCATTATCATCTTGGAGCATGTGGGAGGGTACTACTACTACTAATAATAATAATAATAATAATAATAATTAACAATAATAATAGTTAACTTTTTAAGAGCTGAAATCGACAAATTATGCTGTGTAATTGAGTTCTTTGGGATGAAGTTCATGTAGAAGTATACTATTTTGGAGTAAACCTTCACAAGGAGTGACAGATGACAAAGAATGAATTACAACTAGTCAGGGTGTACTGTCAAAGAAGAGGGGAGGTGGGTTAGGGGCAACTTAATTTTAGTGTGTCAATTTTTGTTAACTGATCACAAGTTAGGGAAAATTAATTGCAGTGAAGCGAAGAAGTTTTAGTGTTACATAATCTTGTGATAAATCATATCTGTTTGCAAAATCGCCGAAATTAAACATAAACTTAGATCTCCACAAAATTTGAATGACGCAGAATCAGTATCCACATTAAATATATATCGTGTTGTCAGTAAATAAAATCTACAAAAAAGGTTTAATTATGAAGTATTTTAGAGAAGTTTTGCCTTAAATTTTAAAAGAAACTTTTTATTTTTATGAAAATGCGCAAGTATTCAGTTCACTTAATCTGTTCTCATCTGTACTTAAAAATAAGCTATTATTATATGTTCGTTTTTTTCTCTCTCTTAATTCAACCTTGTTGGACCTCTGCCATTTTTTCCTTCTTATATACTCAATTTTGTCTCCATTAGCTTTAAATTGTCGGAATCATGTAGTATTTCTCGATACTGCACACCTTCATACTGAACGACACGTATAAAAATAATTCTTCATTTTGAATGTTGCCGTTTTAAATCAGTCCCCTAGCGAGTCTGGGATGACATCGGAATATTACGGCATAAAGAGCTTTACTGTTGGCGACAAGCGTTGTGAAAGATAAATATCCCTTTTTCCACATGCGTGGTATGTGGATTCAAAACGGGTTCATCCTAAAATTGTTGTGTAATTCATCATTTTTACATTATCGAACTTTACTTTTACTTGGCACCATATCTCCACCGGATCTCAATAGAAGGCATCTATTATGAAATATAAATACCTCTTTTCCTTCTTGTATGATATTGGGACAAAACGGGCTCATATTTAGAATCACTCCCAGAAACGAAATGAGTATATAATAAATACCTTACTTCGTTTGAATGGGGATAGAGGCGGCGCGAGGGTTCGAGGCGCCCGGGGGCAATGGTCCTTAGTGGCGCCCCTACCGAGGCGCCCGGAGGCAATGTTCTCTATTAGCGCCACAACGATAAACATGCACACATTTCCAAACTTGCCAAAGAATGGAGAACCGAATCATCGGAAAGAGTGACACGGCAAAACTGATCCTTCTACATTTACAGCCTTGACAGTTACACCAACCCCCTCCAGCAACGTATACGAATTTCTAAAATCCACGATTTTCAACAACATAAAAAGCCTACACTGAACAAAATAGGAGATATTTCATATATAAGGCGGTAGCCATTGCGTCCCATATATTACTTTAACAAAGAGGAAAGTGGACCATGAATAGACCTATTTCCGACCAAATTATTCTCATTTAAAAAATTCCACATACAGATATAAACAGGCCTAAGATAAAATGGAAAGCCGCTTATGCACGTAATCTCGAATCTGGCTAACACAAAGTATTTCTGGACTAGTATCGCCCTATTGTGCATACAATACGAAGTCATGAATTCTTGGCACCATTGTAAATAACGAGGGAGAAAGCCACTAGTAAGAAATTGTTTAGTGCTATCTATGCAAAAGAGAATCCATAAGTATACCATACGGGCAACATGAAGTGTTATTTCCAGTAGGTGAAAACATTCGGTCGACTCAGAACTAATCCACAGTCTTATTCAACTCAGTAAATCTGAACAACATGAACTAAAGCTCCTAAAATCAGACAAATGAATGTAATATTACCTTTCAAGGAACAAATTTCTCCCAAAATGAAAGTACCATTTTTTTCTAAATTCTATTTGTCATTAAAGTTGGTGGAACTGCAGGAATAATACCGAGTAAACCTCTTCGAACGAACTAATATCAACTTCTGATTGGTTCATGTCAGGAAGGTCAACTTCTGATTGGTTCATGCCAGGATGGCCAACTTCCAATTGATTGATGCCAGGGATGACGTCTAGGATAAAATGATGGATTCCTTGGAGAGAGATAGGTCGGATATTATTTATTATTCTTTTTGGAGAAATATAGTAGGTCAGATATTATTTACTACGTCGCACAAATCATTCAGACGTAATAAAAAAATCGCTTTAAATGAATCGAACATGCACTTTTTCTATCGATACTATAGAGGGTATGCATTTGTGTTTCCCAAACTCAACAATTAATGCCATGCAAAGTAATCAATTCCAAATCAAAACGAATTTGTTGGGAAAAATTGTTCTAAGTGTCACAAAAATTTGAGTGTGTGTGTGGGGGGGGGGTGTTTGTGTGTGTGCAATTCATAGATATTTTAGCCTGGACTACTTTGATCTCGTTATGTTATACACATCTTAAACAATGCTGAACGGTTTTCTCTCATGTAAAATCTATTGTTTTGTGAAACAATTATTACGTCGCACATTTTGCATACCATTTAAATTTGTACTACTCCTTTTTTCTGCAACATGAATATCCAAGATGGATTGACCGAGGGTCTTTTGCCTGGTTCTATCATTCTGTATTATACGATAAAAAGATTTCCATGCCTTTCTCACTCATTTTATGACAATCGGATTTGTATAAACTGAAACAACTATTTTCAGAAACCCTGCTCAACATATGAATATAATAAACATTGTATTAAGACTAAACATGGTAGTTTCTCGCTTATATTCATGGAGATTTTTATATTATATAAGAATATTAATATTGTGATATAGTTAATATCTTTACGTTAATTTAACAATTACATTTGTTGGTGTAGATTTTACAAATTATCAACCCATGATACTTGCTTATGTCAGTTTAATTGATAATGTATAGAGGAGTAAATTAAGACATCCCGGACATACACACATAATTCAAGGTATCTCAATATTTCTCGCACCTAAAAGAAATAGATGCGCAGTAATAAAGCACCTTAACTTGAACGAGTTCTTACCTTCCAGTTTATCTCAGGTAGGTGATATTCAGGTGTAGTGATATCCCAGGTAATTGATATTGTATATCTTGTCAGGTACAGTGATATCCCAGGTAGTTGACATTGTATATCTTCTCAGGTACAGTGATAACTTCCACATAACTACCACCACCACCACCATTGCTATTACTACTACTGCTACTACTGATGAGGCTGCAAATACTATTACTATGCACAATACTACAATTTTGCTATTACTACCACTGCGGTTTCTGCTACAGCTACTATTTCTACTGCTATTACTACTACTGCTGATTCTTATGCAACTACTGGTACTCCTACTATTATCTCAGTTGCTGTTACTGCCATTACTGATGATCATGCTAATTATTAATAGAAATGAAACTTGAAAGCAATAACAAAAATTTTACTCATCATGACTGGGGTGGCTTGGGCAGCTAAATAAGAGTGTAGTCGTGGAAACATAGACAATGCAAGTGTTAAAGGTATGCGGAAACAGTGGTATTTCCATAAAGGAAAGCATTCATTAATTACCATAACACTGAAGAACATTTGAGAGTTTGAGTTCTCGTGCATATGATCTAGGAGGTAGGTACCGCGACACGCGGCACCGGTTCCATTCTTGCTTGGGATGAAATATAACTCTTTAATCTATTTTGTATTTGTATTACTTGTATTGTATGTGTCTTTGTTCATGTGTGTATGATTGCACAATTACTTGTCAGAAGAGAACACCTCCAGTAGAAATCTCCACAAGACAATTAAGAACAATTTCTTCAACGCATTGTGATTTGTTATTGAAATTCCGTTAGAAGAGAAGCATGGTTTCAAGTTCTGTCAACTTCTCAATATATGTAAAGAGTCATGTAAATACAAACTTAAAGATTTACACAAGCTCAATATAATTTATTTGTTCCTTATCCCACACTTTTCAAAAAATCTCTCCCTCTCTCTCTGAGTTTAAAGAAAGAAAAGCTTATTTAATGATGTATGTTACCAGGTCAAAATGGAAACAAAATGTCCCAAAATGGAAACAAAACACTTGACTAACAATCGATTTGTCTCACCATTTCCAAGTATCATTTGCATTGTAAGTTTAATTTTAGCAGCTCAGAAATATTTCTCACTAAATATAGAATAAACCATTTTCAGGAAATAGCAACAGTAGCTCAACTTACGTGTATTCCTCAGTAATATTTTGCCCGAGTTAATGAGTTGCACTTCATGGCTCATTCCTTATAAGGGCTATGCGACGTTGACTGATGTAAATGGAGTTCAATGAACTTGGGAAGAAATGTACAGAAAACATAACTTGCTACTAGATATATGGTACAAGATACAAAAAAAAATGAAAATGTACCTTTCCTTATAGACCATTTGACAGAGGTTAAAAGATATTTAACAGAAGTCGTCAGTCCATAAATATCAATAGACAATACATCGTTACCAGCAGGTACTTGGTCATTTTAGAAGAATCCCCATACCATGTTGTGTAGGTCCGACTGCATTCGACATGATTGTTGGGATGGTCTAATCGTATTTTACACCAGTACTAAATGTACGGATGGCTTGATTCGAGTGACTCAGATGAATATTTCGAATTTGTTGTATTGATAAAACAAGGAACTATTTTCTATAGATATATTTGGAACAAAAAATGTCAATAGCTCAGCATATATTTGTGTATATACGAATTGGGCATAACAGATAAATACGCACACTCAACCAACATTTGCCCTTGAGGAAGTTCTTGCTCAAGAGGTTAACTCTTCGGGTGAGGTCGAGACAGGAAACAACTCAAAACATTATCTGTCTTTCTTCCCCTCTTTCTCATTCTATATATGATCATGGTAATACTTTAACCCTAGAGACATAACTTCAAATATTATAGGCCATCACACTCGATAGACTACATTTATGCATGCAAATGTTTATATTACAGCTCTTCGCCTCTAGCATGTATTCCAGCAAGTAATTTTATATTAGAAATCTTCAATCAATAATAAAGTTTCATTTTATATTTACATTTACTAGATATATAAGAAAGTTCTGGTTTTAATGCTTTATGTTACATTTTATGCTTTTTTTAGCGTGTTATTTTATTTCAATATTCAGTAAATAACTCCAAAGAGCCGATGCCGGTTATTGTGAAATAATATCTGAATTTACATATATTTGGTCCATTATAATATTGCTGACATTTTTATCGATTTGTATCTAGTTTCCAATCGAAAGTATATGTTTAAAGATGATAGGTTTGACGGTAACTCTCGCTATGCATATATGTAAGCATCAACGCATGCACAAACAACGTAGGTACGTATGTATGTATGTATGTATGTATGTATGTATGTATGTATGTATGTATATTGTATATATGTACTGGAGCTTTTAAATTTTCACCTGAAAAAAAGTCTGCAAGGCTCAGAATTTCTTAAGGGCTGAGGCTGAACAGCGGGGTGCGTTCTACAAAAAGTACTTACTCCCGTTAAACGTGTTTAATGGCTGTGTATGTGAGCACAGGTGTGGCATGGAGTGGCATACTGCCAACAATCATTGCCGACCCCATTGTAGTTGCCCGTGAGATTGTCACAGGATGAAGCCGGGTTGGGACTGGATTAGTCAAGACACCGAAAGCAACTGCGTTAATAAGATGTTTATTTATAAACGCAATTTAAAGATGAACAAATCTGACACCATTATAACAAAAAGATAAGGAAAATTATAAAGTTCCTAACATGGAACTATCAACAACAAGTAACTCAACGAGAAAAATCAAAGATGGATTTAACAAATGGAATTTTAAACAAACGTGAATAGCATCCTATCACCAATCGACAAATAAGAGTATATGATTTACACCCCAATATAAACAAGGTCTTATTAAGTACCAAGGGTGACCAAAGCATGTGATTTATGCACTTATCAATAGAATACTCATTTATCCATCAATCTGTTAACTCGTCAATTTATCAATTTAACAAGCGATGTTGGAATATGAATTCATGAATCCGTCGTTCATATAACGATATTGAAATGGGGATGTATGAAATTATGAATATGTCGTTCATATAACGATATTGAAATGGGGATGTATGAAATTATGAATATGTCGTTCATATAACGATATTGAAATGGGGATGTATGAAATTATGAATCTATCACACATATAGCGATATTGAAATGGGAATGAATGTAATTTTGCACAGATAGCAATATTGAGATAACAATCAAATGGAACACGCAATAAATATAACTATCGTGGCGTCCGTTTGACTACCAAGATGTATCTACGGTTCCACCCGCTCTAGTCCATGGTCAAGGAGCCACCACGCATGGTCCACCCCTCCCAGTCTGTTGAAGGGTCCCTCGAGAGCCTTCACATTAACACAGACCCGTTGATCGAGAAGCCTTGGTCCCTCGCATCGAGAAAACCAGTACACTCTTCCGAAACAACGTCACCAGACACAGCGTACACGTCACACGAAACCACACAGAGTTCTGTGACTTCACACTCCACCAAACCATACATATGGAACAGCTAAAAGTATAACAACTAAACCGTGTAGTACATATGACACGGTTAGTACTTTTGTATTGATATATGTTGCGCATGCGCGCACATGAATTACATCTCGTTACACATTACATTAATCATTCAATGCATGCTGCGTATAATTAAATAATACCCGTCTGTTCAGTTACAACAAATAGCTAACTTGAACCAGCCTATAGTATTTCTAATATCATGGCGTTGTATGACCTAGGTATTGACTCTCTGTAGAATTTAGAATAAATTCTAAAACATCTAATATATGAAACAATTATGTCATATAAAACGAATAGTGATAAAGAATACAATCTTAAATTTCACATACCTCTACAGCTGAAGTTTTGCTCCCGTAAAGAGGTAAGCTTTCTGACAAGACTCATCGTGGTGTAATTTGTTTATAGAGAATTCGCTCTATATGTACTCTAGCTGTGACAGATATGCGCAGCAGCTAGGTACGTGAGTTTTCACTGCAGGCAATTTGCACGTGCAGCATGGGGTGAATCGCGCTCAGTATTTCAAAATAACTAGAGCCGAAAAAATAAACAACCCCCGAGTAACGCTCTAGTCGGAAACGAAACCCGAATACATTTTTGATCACATATACATATTGATATAAACCATACAATTCCGTGACAGAGATCACAGCTTTGGGCTTCGGGCTGGTTTCCATGGTTTCATGGCCGGAAATGTTTATTAGCCGGTGGCTCTCCCTGAAGGCCAAAAAGAATGACAAAATTAGTGTGCTCGGCGAGAGAAAACTCAGCACAATATTTGACCACATATCTAAGACGCTTCATGACATCGCCATCTCCGTGGAAGACTTCAAGCTCATCCTCGAGGAAACTGACAAATACAATTCCATGAAATATGAAATACGGGCTGCATCGCACAAGGCACACGATTCAGTTGTCATCAACGAGGTGTCAAAAATTAACTCATGGCCAGAGAGAAAACGGAAGCTCGCAAAGAGATTATGAAAAGTCTCGCTGAAAATTCTCAATAAGCTGTGTCTGATGTGCAGAACCGTCGAAACGACAGAAACAGCGGAAACGACTGGAACAATACAACCGCAAAAATAAGGTATATTCCCCGTGCGCCGCCATTATAGGACGCATTTGTCCACTTTAATGGAAAAAAATAATTCACGAAAATTAAACACACGGAAATTTCTCAAAAAATAAAGACTTTTAGCGAAAATTTAACAGCGCGAAAAATTACCTATATATGGTACCTTGAAAAGTCTTGAACTAGCAGAATATGTAGCATTTTCTTCTAGGCAATATAGCTCCTATAGGAGTACACATCCATGTGTTGCATTGCATGATGGGATATGTAGTATCGTATTTTTTCATGTGATAATGCAAGGATATGTTTCTACACACGGAAGATATTTCACCAATAATTTTCTATTTCATTTTTAATACCTTAATAAAAGCTATATAAAATGTTCCTCGTTTCTCAGTACTGTATCAGCATCATGGAACTATTTATTCGAAGCATGGGTGTAAAATGAGGATATATATATATATATATATATATATATATATATAGAGAGAGAGAGAGAGAGAGAGAGAGAGAGAGAGAGAGAGAGAGAGAGAGAGAGATAGAGAGAGAGAGAGATTAGACACTAATATCAAATGTGGCATACTGATTAAACATAGAATAATAAAACCACAACTTCGCTCATTGGTAGAGTAGTAGATGGAATCACATTTTGGAAAAGATATATATTTTAAATATGTTTGATTGTTTTTTCCAACCAGTAATCAGAGTTTTTTCAATGAAGGAATGTAGTAAGCATTTTATTCTTGTTACACTCATGCTAATTGCATGCAAATAAAGAAACAAATCGATACATAAATAGTCGAATATAATGCTATAGATAAGTAGCAATATTAACAGGCGAATGGCATTGAATATATATCAATATTATTCATAAGTTGTAGTGACAGTCATGTAGCCGACTGCTACATAAGATTGAGCGTTTAAGGCTCCGAGCCCAGCACTTAACCATAGGTCTACAAGACAGTCTATTTTCTTTCTTAGGTACTTTAAAATATCAGATCTTTAGCTAAAACAATGGTCAATTTGAAATGGTATTCAAAAAAGAAAATATTAAAATCCTAAAATTATTGATACAAATCCTTTACAAAGTTTGATACATTCAAAGAACCACGAAACCTATGTCAAAATACGAGATTATGTAAACAACATGCTCAAAAGCTCTAAACAATCATCAAAATATGAGCAAACCTTTGTAAATGATTAAACATTCAAGGATTAGAAAAATAACATAGATTTAGAAAATGACATTTTGTAATGTCACCTTGATAATGAAATCTTGCAATAAATACAATTATGATAGAATCTAGCATAATGATACAATCTAGTCAAATGATACAATCAGGTAGAAATTAATACAGATTTCCAGGAATCATAATCATTATGATAGTAAAGCGACTCTTTGCAATAAAAATAATTTCACATTCGTCCACTTTGTGATACAAACTCATAGCAATTTAGGGAAAATTGCAGGGAATTCTGGAATTACAAAACCTACGTCACAATAGCTACAATTTGAACACTATGATCCAAGAATAAACAAATGTATGATACGAAACCTTTGCGAATGATAAAAAATTCAAGGATTCACACCACTTGCCTTGGGAAAGCTACATTTGGTATACTCCAAATCCCCCTAAAAAAAAAGAACCGATATATATCTGAAAAATATCAATTTTATGTGCAAACAAATTTCAAATTATGAAGATTTAAGGAATACAGAACTTACTTTACCAAATGATGATGATATTTATAAATATGTGACAATAACTTCTAAGAAATCACCCGGAATAACTAAATGTCTCTGGTATGTGTCTGTGATACAAATGTTACCGCCTTTTAAGCGCTAATTGATTGACGAACTAACCTGCTAACTAACTAACTAACTAGCTAGTTAAATAAATTAATAAACAACTGACGAGATAAGTCACTATATAAGGAAATATGACTAGTTCATTCTATTAGTTGACGACTGAAGATTGAAATAAAATTAACGGCGACGATTAGACTTTTCAGGCAGCTATTATGAGGACCATATCTATCCGATCAGCGTAAGGAAACGTGGATAAAAATGTGTAATCTAATGCAAGTTTGTCAATATTATTTTTTCTGTTTCCAAGGACGAGACCGTGCGGAATTGTGGCAGTGTAAATTATCATTTTAAAATATAAATTGTGAATTTGAAAATAAACCATAAAAAACGATTTGATATTGAGTACTTTCTGAATTACATTCGTGATGTCGGCACATCACTGTATAATGACAATATGCTTAATGCCTTTTATGTCTGTGTCTCAGGTACATATTATCATGTTGACATGTCTATATGTCAGTGTTTTGTATAAATATGGTCGTGTTGACATGTCTATATGATTGTGTGTCATGTACATATGGTCGTGCTGACATGACTATATGTATGTGTCTCGTGTACATATGGTCGTGCTGACATGTCTATATGTTTGTGTCTCATGTACATTCGGTCGTGTGGACATGTCTATATGTCTGTGTCTCGTGTAAATATGGTCGTGTTGACATGTCTACATGTATGTGTCTCATGTACATACGGTCATGTTGACATATCTATATGTCTGTGTCTCGTGTAAATATGGTCGTGTTGACATGTCTATATGTCTCTGCCAGTTGGGTATATTACAATTTCAAGCTAGGAACATTTTGGAAGATCAGCTATTTATACACAGTATAATTGTCATGCAAATATATAAACACACAACATACGTCAAGCTACATATAAATACATACATGAACTATGTAAATACATGAGTGCACATGTATACATGTATATTTATTTTATATTTGCATGTAATTGTAATTCAAAATACATTTTCTACCAATAAAAATTCGAACATCATTAACATTTAGATGAAAATCGTTAAAGACATAGCTATGCGGCTCAAGGTGTATAAAACTCCAGGCAGGTGATATGCACCAGTTTCATTGGTCTATCAGCCAATATGACAAATTTGAAATTTTGCAGATTTGTTACTTTGTATTAAGTATGATTGATTACCTCTTCATTAATGGACACCATCCTGCCATATGAAAAAATTGCAATAATTATATCTGCATATTAAATGTATCCCTAAAATGAAAGCAGGCGAATGTAAACTCTGAAATATACCCAATACATTTTAAAGTTAATAAAAATGAAGGAAAAGGAATTACTAATACCAAGCATGGCAACATCAATTATATTATTTTTTTATGATATGCTACATAGTCGAGATGGCAATTGAACTTACCTTCTTTTTGACGTACCGTCACATGCATCAGATGATGATTATATACTCCGTTAAACAAGGGATGTACAGAGAAACTTCAAAAAGTTAAAAACACAGCAGCTCGGATCATCTTTAGACTACCACGAACCCAGCAAAACACACCCCATGCTCTGTACCCTACACTGGCTAACCATTCGATCCAGAATCAAACAAAAAATTTGTTCTCTGCTATGTTTCATTGACTGGCTCCGGTCCACCATACCTATCTCACCTCACCCATGTGTACACACCAGAACGATACTTATTCTCATCTTCCAACACCCGTATTCTCATTATTCCCGCTATCAAAATGAAGTCATATGGACAATGTTCTTTTGCATACCAGGGCCCAAAAACATTGAACGAATTGCCCACTGAATTTAAACACAAAGACACTGTGATCTCATTCAAGAGTGCTCTTAAAACTCATCTATTTCGACTGCAAGAACAGACTTAAAGACTTAATAATGTTTACTTACCTTAATTATTTTCAGCATGTTTTCTAATTTCATATTGTTTTTTTCGTAATCATATCATTATATATGTTTTTAGGTGTTATCTCATATTGTAAAGCACTTAGAGCTTCTAAAGATTAGGCGCTATACAAAGTCATCATTATTATTATTATTATTTTAAACTTAAATCAGAGGATGCTATATTTATTTGATTGCATTTGAAAGGAAAGATCAAACTACAGCATGAGAGGTCTGTAGTTTTACATGTATAAATGTTATTAACACGTTTCCTTCTGTATTTATTAACCATGATGATTGTATATTGTGTATGTTTGATAAAAGTATATATTCATTAGGTAGATGAACTTGAAATAGAAGTGTGTACATAAACTAAAACCAGAGGATGCTATATTTGATTGCATATGAAAGGAAAGATCAAACTACAGCATGAGAGATCTGTAGTTTTATATGTATGTGTATAAGAGTAAATGTATGTATGTTCTTTTTCCATCATACCATGTACGTCTGAACACTCTAATTTTGTATTTATTAACCATGATGATCGTATGTTGTGTGTATTTGATAAAAATGTATAGTTATTAGGTAGATGGCCTTTAAATAGAAATGTGTACACAAACTAGAATCAGAGGATACCATATTTATTTGACTGCATGTGAGTTTTATATGTATGTATGTATATTTTTTTCTGCATCATAACACATTATGTACACTGTATTTTTGACAGTCATCAATCTTAGTGTATTGTACACTGCTTGTTTTATAATTGTGACCTTGTTCATTATTTAATTTGTTTATATTTAGATTGATGCTTGTAAGTCTTCATCACGTGTGGCTCTTCACATGGGGCGGCCTCCTCGTTGGCAAGAGCTGGATTTTACTGGACCGTCATTTCTTAATGAGTGTCCAGTATTGACTAACTGGCCCCACACTTTGTCATAATCTGTTTTGATAATTTAAGACTCAGATTCGGTAATATGCAAATGCGGTTAGGTTTTTCTGTAGCCTGTTTTGGTGATCCAAACACGTTTTTGGTGATTTAAATTCAATTTTGCTGAATTCAAAATCCGCTTTGGTAATTTCTGACTCCATTTTTGGTTTTCAGTGATTCAGACTCTATTTATGCGTTTCTATAAATCCATTTGGATTATGTTTTGGCAGTTCTAACTCCACTTCTATAATGCTAAAGTTTGTTTAGGTGATTCAGACTCAGTTTCTGTGTTTAATAACATTGTTTTGGTGATTTGGATTCAGTGTTAGCAATTTCCAACTCCATTTCGGTGATTCAGATTCCAGTGCAATTTTGCATACATACATACCTTTCTACCTATTAACTTTCAGAAAATTAGGCTCTGATTCTGTCCAGCTTGGTAATTCGTCATGATTTCATCACATCAGCAACAGCAGTAAATAGTTTTCTATTACCGGTACCACAGAAATGAACGTGAATGCATCTTGCACATTGAGGTGTCATGTGACCATATTACTTGTAGTCATGCTCTATTTTTAAATATGGAAATCACTACATGTGTCTAAACTTGACCTCCTTTTTACATTGAACACTATCTTAGTTTCACAAGTTTTCTACATCTCGAATAGGACAGAAAAAAAGAAGAAAAAATTAAAAGTAACAGGAACATTTATGGCCATAGGTAGCACTTTCAAAAGTGGGAGGGTTGCCTTCAAAGTGGGTGTCTAAAGCTCGATTTCGATTGAATTTCTTCTTAAATGAGTTACATTTAACACATTTTTCAGTAAGGGAACAGGAGGATCATGCTTCTTATGGCCATGAAATGCAAAACGTCGGATCAGTAAGCGTACCTTCCTCTATTTATAGTCTTGTCCTTGTCAATAACTTAAACAGGAATTTAATTGGCAATGCTTGTCATTCTAATAATAGGAAATATGTGATCGCATGACATATTATACATCATTTCACAGCAGCTGACATTTTTTGAGATGCAAGACCCATGAAGTCTGGACAGGGTGTATGTCTTCTAATATAAGTCAGTTTAATACACAGGTAAGTGATTCAGACCTACTTGGGCCTCATGATGCATGATATATAGGGGTCTACTCTAAGCTGAGACTGTGTGAAGAAAGAGGTGGATTACTCTCACTTTGATACTTGTCATGCTGTATGCCATGGGCATTGTCTTAAAAATGCAGCTCAAAATGGGGAGGATGGGCACATTGTTTTCGAGCAAGTTTGAAACAAATCCTGAAAAATATCCTATAGTGACCAAATTTTGTTTGAAACATTTGCATCCGAAGTTGCACTCTCAGTAGAAGTTGGTTACAGTAGGCAAGTGTTAGCATTATAGCATAGCATGGATAAAGAATTTCTGCAATTGTTAATAAATTCTTGAAAGTAGGATATATCATGGAATAGGGCAGGAAAAATACTTACATTAGAATGATTATATGCAGTGGATTTTGTGGAAGCATACAGCATAACCTAGTGTAGTTTTATTTTTACCCTGACTAAGCAAAATATCAAGTAATAATTGCATCTCGTTGTAGATCGTTTGCAGCGAGATACCCATATTTCATGATATGCGTGGATACTGTAACTTTGGGTCTTGCACATGTTTTCGTAGTATTTATAGATGTATATTCTATGTGCTCTCACAACGATTCAGAGATCTTTTCAGGCAGTATCTACTTTACAGACAGTTTACTACAGCCTCAGAGCAGGAAAAAGGGCAACAGAAGTGGCAACGTGGCCTCATAGTTGACAAAATGGCAACAAGGCAACATAGCTGGCAACAAGCCAACATATGTGGCAACAGAGCAACATAGCTGGCAACAGCAGTGAATGTTGAGTGGTATGGCAAGGACAAGGAGAATCAGTCGTCACATTGGCGAGTCATTCCCATAGGAATCTACATGTATGTGGCGTACCGTACCTTGATATTCAAAAGATATTGGCATTCCATATAGAAGTTGATGGAATTCCAAGGAACCGTTGAGTTCAGAAGGAGGGTGGAACAGACCCTGGATAAATTTGTTCAAAGAATGCGACTTTTGAAATGTGAATATTCAACTTTGAACTGTGAATTTTGAAATTTTGAACAAAACATCTGGTTATATGAACCACACACACATTTTTATTAAAAGCATCTTCACATTATGGTGAATGCAATGCTACAATCTTTGTATATGATAACGTCAGTATCATTTAGCATATAATATCATCAGGTGAATTTGTTTTATACATTTAAGGGAGTGTCTAGCTCCAGCTTTGGTGTCAATATCTAGTTTATGTATAATGATCCTGTGTAATTAAATCTCTGAAGGAACACTAATGCTATGTGTAAAGCGATGAACATTGTGTCCAGGTTTTAAGTCTTATTAGAGTGTTCGTGTTTTTTGGTTTTTTTCCCAATAGGTTGTTGTATTAATATTTGCGGTGAGGGTGTATAGAGACTCTCATACTTTATTATCATAAACATTTCATTCACACACATTGTGTTCAGTGTTTTCACTTAATCCATACCTATTCGGTTTCAGTCTTGTTACAGGGTACAGTCATCCAGTTTTTGTGTATATGTTCATCCCAATATGTACACACAGTGCAAGTTTTATGTAAATATGTTTTAGCAGATGGGAGTTACAGCCCAGACAGGAAGGATGAACAAAATTTTAAGCAATTTTAATATGTCCTGGAAATTAGATTACAACAACCTAGCTCTGGTAAGCAACACACATCCATCCTTTAGTCCAGTTTGATGGCAATAGGAGATAAGGTATTCTGATTACACAGTCCAGACACAATTTTTAACCATTATTTTTTGGTTCTCAGTAAACCCTGGAAAGTAGGTCACAATTGCACAGGTTTTGGTGCACAACACATGCTCATCCAAAGTTCACCCATAGTGCAACACATTCAATGGTAACAAGAGAAGAAGTATAGGAGTTATAGCATGGACAAGGAAGACATATAGATGGACTCACACAGATGGACAAAGTAAATCCCATATACTGTCCACTTGTTGACATGAAAGTATAAAATGGAAATAGTTTGAACTGGCCACATCTCTTGAATGATGGCTATTAATCAAGGATTGCCCAATTTAAGATGGGTGTTATAAAAACATCAATATTCATACCATAATTTAACATGACACCTAAGTCACATGTCATCAAAAATGTTCATACCTTGACCTTGACCATAAGAAATGACACAAAACATGGTATGCAAAACACTCTCTAGTCATTATCAGTGCTGGATTACCCAATAGGCAGACTAAGCACGTTCTTAGGGCACCAGCAAAGTAGGGGCACCAAACAAAATGAGAAATTACTGTTTAGTATTGCTTTTATTTTGAATTAAATGGGGGGGGGAGGGCAGCATAATCTTTTCAGTGCTTAGGGCCTCTAAAGGTCTTAATCTGGCCCTATTCATTATATATCAGTATACACACGTTCTTCCTAATATCTCAAATAGCTTCAGAGCTACAGCTTGGATACAAAAATTGAGTACCGGTACCTTGACGTTCATGACAGAACCATCAAAGTAGTATATAAAAGACTGTCAGGTCATCATGGATATGAGCATTTTCAGTTTCATCTATCTAAATATGTGTTTTTAATTCAAGACTTGGAAGAAAAATATGTATATTGGCATGTGATCATAATCTTTAGAGAAAGATTGTGAAAGTCACCAAAAAGTCAAGATGTAACATTTTTAAAATTTTGATAATACTACTTTTAATGACTTTAAAGTTGCAGTCAAGACATTACAAGTAAGTAACCATCAGATGACTGTGACCTTAACTTTGCAGATAGGATCATGATAGTGGTGCAAGACACACTATCTAAAATAATTGTATTTTCATTACTAAAATAGCTTCTGAACTACAGCCCAACCATGAAAAATGACCAGGACCCTAACAATTGGATCAAAATAGTGTGTTATGTGATATGACATTAGGTCATGATGCATGAATGTACAAAGTTTCATCTAACTATTACTATCACTGAGAATTTGTGAGCTAGAGCCTTGACACAAAAATAGATATGTTGATCTATGATTTTAACCTTGCTGAAAATTCCATGACAAATAAATGGCACATTCAGAAGTTATGATGTAAACATAAGTTGCATAACACTACCTTCAACAGTCCTAATACAAAATGTGAGTAAGCTTCATGTGTGACTTTGATCTTACTGATAGGACCCTGCTGTTGGTACACATGACAGGTGCAAGATACACCCTCAAACTGTTTTTACAGGGTGAAACACGTCATTCTATTAAAAATTTAACAGGTGACAGTTTAAACACACAAAAAATGATACTGACCTGAGACCTGGCCTTAAAGATATGTATAAGTGCTAAGTGACAACATCAACTCATGATGTATAACAATACCAAGTTTTATATTTATTACTTTATTTAAAAGTTTGTGAGTTACAGCTCCAAACAAAGATAGTAATGTCAACCGTTCACTGTGAAAAGAAACCACGAAGGTGTTATGTATGACATGTTCGGCACCCTTGTCCTACATATATCGCTATGTAAAAGTTCACAAATTTTCCAGCCACTAATTCTATCAGTTTCAGAGTTACAAACAGCACACTAAAATTAAATGCAACTATCATCTGTGACCTTGACCTTCAAGAAAGGACAGCAACACACCCACTAGTTCCAGTGTGTAAATTTACAAAATATCATCCTGCCAATAGGCTGATTTCAGTAAACACTTCATAGGAGAATAATATTGAAGGATTGTGTACAAAATTACGCAAGTATCTATGCACGCTGATTCCACATTTTCTTTAAAAAACATGTATAGCTTTCACACTGAATGGTTGCTTGGGTAAACATCAAAATCAATGTAATCCAAAGTGAGATACAGAACAAAAAATAGGATTAGGTAAATATGACATTGCATATCATCAAGAATCCAGTATATGCCACTAGAGGTATGACCTGATCTTGGAACAAATGTTTCAATACTGTAAATGTGTTGTTTTTTTTTTTTTTTTTTTTGTTGTTTTGTTCATATTTAGTTAGTGTATATATGGTTACATGGTGTGAATCTAAATAGTTTCCAAGTTATGAGCCAAGGGCAAGTCTCCTACTGAAGGGGAAATGACCCAGGATACATGTTGGATGTACAAGTGCATATATTCCCTTGTGTCCATTAAATGTAAATGGGGACCATAACAGTTTCCAAGTTACGAGTCGGGGTAAATTCTCAACCCCAGGGAAACAACCCAGGGTCTGTGCTGGATATATGTTTAGTTTTATTTCCTCTTGAACTTCAAACATATATATATAGTTATAGGTTGGGGATCTCAACAGTTTCCAAGTTATGACCCATGAGCAAGTCCCCTTTCCTAGGGTCTGTACTGCAAATATATCTGATTTCATCTTGTGTCCTTCAAGCAATATATTGTTTGAATGTGGGATCAACTGTCTCCAAGCTATGACCCAGGGGCAAGTCCACAACATAAGGGACATGACCCATGGTCTGTATTGAATATATTGGTATGTCAGATTTTGTTTTGTGTCCTTCAAGCCTATATATATATATATATATATATATATATATATATATATATGGTTACTGAGTGGGTATCTAAACAGTTTCCAAGTTGTTACCCAGGGGCAGTGGCAGGTGGGGCCATGGCCCCAGCAGTGCCTATGTTGCTGCAGGTCAAAACAATCTAAATTGTCAAAATGTGCACGCGCTTGTAGTGGCACCCAAATTGCATCTGGCCCTATCTGCTTTACACCTGCCACCATGCCACTGGCAGTTTCGCCACTGCGCTCACCCCTTGGGCAAGGTCAGAAGTGTAACCCCAAAAGGCATTATATATTTTATAGCCCTGGCCTTGACAATGACATAAACCAACTTTCAGATCTCCACCTACAGTATTTAAGATATTAAGATTTTTAAAAAAAACACCAAATCTTCAGCCCCTGGTTCCACCCCAATGGTCATATTAAAATTTTAAAACAATTGTGAATATCTAAAGACCACCCCAAATCATATCCCAAAGTTTCAAGTCTGTTTCTTCAGTGGTGTAGGAGATACGCTAAATTAATAAAGGAGAGACAGATAGGCAGGAAGACATAATTCCCACCCGTTTTAAAAATGTGTGGGGATTAAAGGTATCATTAATTCTTTGGGACTTGTTGAAACATTAAGACTGTCAATGTTAAAATTATGGAAAGATTTCAAATACTATCAATACTTAGAGAAAAGTACATCTTCCATGAGACAGCTCGTTCATGAAATGAGAAACACAAATCAAATTTACATATAGTTGAACTTAGAGATATAACTAATAACTGCACACTTAACTATACTGACAAGACTTATTTTAATTTTCAATACTAGTTGTGCTTCTATAACAACTATAAACAACCGAAACTCTAGATAACACATTATGTTCCATCTACTCTATTAACCTGATATTCCAATTGTCATGGTTGTAGAAGGAATGGTTGAGAGGTACATACATAGTGAAATGGACAAGAAAAACTGCAAATAGCAACGAACGCACATTGCAGGTTATTATTATTATTATTATTATTATTATTATTATTATTATTATTATTATTGCTGTTGTTTACACAAGTTTTATAATTGGAAAAATAAAGCTTTTAAAGTTTGGGGGTTTTGTGTAAAACTGTCAATGGATGGAGCTACCACCTGCGCAAAATATTGCTTAAATTACACAGATTTGAGAAAGATGATGCAGGATATGCTCTCCTTTTGCATATTACTGCGACAGAAATCAAACCAACATAAATATGTCCGCAACAAAAGTTTCAAGTGTTTCTCAACTTTGCCAATAATCACATGGATTTTTATTTATCTCCCATATTCCACTGATGATATCCCTCTAGGTGACTACTGAACAAACACCGTGTGTTGATGATATTTTTAGCTACCCTACTCCATTGTGTGACTGTCAGTCAACTGCCATATCTGTCTGGACAAGTATTGAAGAAACCTATGTTTTAAAACTGTATTTCTCAGGGACAATTACCTCACATTACTAAGCTTGTGCATAATGCACTTGCATATCAGGATCTGTCCTGTTTTATTATTCTGATGATTTAAAGTGAACCACATATGCGACAGATGTGAGTATACATTGTTGACAGTTGTCTGTTTGACTACCCTAGGAAATAAGATACTGTATTACTATGACACAATTAGTATCAACCATCTGCAATGACTCCTAAAAATCTGAATGTGACTCCTGGATTTCACAACTTTGGGGTCAACTGACTCCTAATATGGAATTGCTAATGAGAGTTCTGTACTATTAGCCTTCTTTCTTTCCTTATAAATTCTACCTAATAGATTACAATAATTATTTGTGAAATCATAAATATCAATATGTTCATTTGACTCCCAAGAAAAGGTCCTTCTTGTAGAAAAGGGCTCTAATGGTAAGAAGTGCCCATATCTTAATCCCTGTGGCAAGAAATTTCTGGTTGGAACACTGTGGAAGTTAATAACTCAGCATACATCTTTTGTGTTGAAATCATACGGGGAATAAGGAGTTATCATTGTTCTACAAAACTGTTTTGAGCAAAGGGGACTGCATTAGTTACAACCCAGCAAAATCCTTTTTTTTTTTGGTACATCTTTTTTGTTGAGAAGGCATGAGAGCTAGTAAAAAACAAAAATATGCATGCCTTAAATTCTTCATACAAACTTGTCTCTACTGCAGCTTTATTGGAGAACATAAAGATGATGCTAAATATGTAGAAGAAAACGTCAGGAATTCCTTACTTGTAATGATGGATGGGCAGCCTAGGGTGATAAAGGAGCATAGCGGAATTACTGCCCTTGGCTTGCGACGATATTAGATTGACTTTAGCAAACCATCACAATACACAAAGTAAAAGGATCACGTGTGGAACTATTTTGTTTGACTCCTAACATACATTTGTCTGACAAGCAGCGTAGGGTAAAAATACAAAACTGTAGAGTAAATTACCATCTAACAGAAGCTTTACAGCTTTACTTGGCAGCTATGGTGCTAAGTGGAATTGGCCACCATTCCTATTTTTGCTGATTCCTGTGCCCCATTTGTGGGTATACTCCAAATCCCCATTACATAAAATATTTACCTGCTACTTCAATTATATTGCACACCCTGTGTTTCTAAACTGTAATTATTATTTTCAATAAACACTGAAAAATGCAAGTATTAGCTCATTTGGTGCATACCGAAGTATGAAATGAATGCAACATTTTAAAGGAATTTAATATATTCATAATTGTTGTGATGTAAGAAGCAAGTACTATTCACAATAAATGATGAAACAATAAGCTGGTCCCCTTAAAAGTGAGAAGAACCCATTAAATTTGACAAAGCGGGAGAGGGCAGCTGGAATTGTTTTTTTTTTTTTTTTTTGCTTTTTAAATCTGACTCTCAAATAGCGTGATATAAATATCTTTACTCTGATTTGTTGCAAACAAAAAATATTACTGCCAGTATTTTACTTTAAATGAAAAAATATCCAGGCTTAAAAGAAAATCCCGAAAATGAAATGGTTGCTCCCTATAAGGGATCCTTTTCTTAGAAAACTGGGAACAAACAAAACTGATAGTATCAGTGATACAGACTGAAAATACCAGTAACTCAGACAATAGTTAAGACCTTCCTGCTTTATCTCTATATACATGCATACTTTGCTCGGTTCAACGTGCAAAACACTTAAATACATGAAGGCAAGCCTATATATGTGGTCTATGACAGCCGAATTGCGGTACCGTGACGTAATAGTATCGGTCTTAGAGAAGCCGAGACTTCATCAAGAAGCAGCAAATAAGTCATCATCTTCATAATAAATATGAAACATACGCAGAAGTTGTCATGAAACTGGCACAGATATATCAACAAGATGAAAACATAATTTGTTACATTTGGAATACAATCATACAATGCTTTCCATCAAACAGTGGAAAAGTACGAGGACTTTCCGATTGTCTAACATGTTTGCGGGGTGAATTTATACAATTCTCTCCGCGTTGATTGAAAAAGAAAATGGAATTTTGTTGTTTGTATTGGGATAAGTGGCCATAAATGTGATATTAAAATATTTCAGACTGCATATATTATAGATCATTTAAGGTATCATAATATTACGTCGTCGGTAGTCTGAACTTTATATAACTGCACTGTATCTGTGGGCAGAACGCTAATAAATTTCATCCTTGTGGGAAGAATGCTATGTATAACATTTCGTATTCTGTATTCAAAGTTCAAATCTGCCCACAATATTTATATATCTGCCCGCTAAGTTAAATATGAATAGGGTTAGTAAATAAGCATATATACTGAATTTGAACATATATAGTTATTATATGAGATAAGAATTCTTTATTTCAAACTGCATGGTCCATACATCTAAATTAAAATATACAATAAAATAGAATATAAAATATAGAAGTATTGTAAGACATAGAAGTTCATAGGTGTCTTATGTGCAAATATACATACCCATCTACAACTACAGAATGTGTTTGTCATTGCTAGGAATAAAATCATGTGAGACATTTAAATAGTAATTTGTTCCATCTATCTATAATCTGAGAACTTAAATGAATATCATAGTTCCACAACGATTTCAAGATACAGTTTTTACTATTTGATATTCGTGTCATCATTGAAAACACATACTTTCTCATTAATTCTTCAAAACTAAATACATTATAGTTTACAAACATGGTAGAGGCACTATTCCATCTTGGAAGGCTTAGTAGTAAACGAAGACTATTATTATAGCCAATAACTAGTTTTCTTTTCATACATTCACTAAAGTTTGTCCACAGAGGAGCACAGTACATTGTGCAACAATAAGATTTGAATAATCTAATCTTGATATTCACAGAACAATTTCTAAATTTACGTAAAATCATGTTTGTTCTAGTACACAGAAATCTGTAATGTCTCATCATATCTTCATCATCTGATCGGTTGGATTTTAGCATATGACCCAAATACGTATAACTGTCGACATATGCAAGAGCATGGCCGTTAAGAATTACAGAGGGAGGAGATGGTAATTTGACAGCAGTTGACTGAAAAAGCATGCAGACCGATTTTTGTGTATTATATATTATATCATTCTCAAATGCGTAATGTTCACATATCTTTAATAATTTCCTTAACCCTGCGATAGAAGGACTTATCAATGACATATCATCAGCAAAACTAAAATTGTTAAGAAATGACGCATTTAGTGTCAAATGTATCCCCACGTGACACTGTCCCAGCTTACGATTTAAATCGTCTATGTATATATTAAATAACAAAGGCGAAAGAACACCTCCCTGCCTCACCCCATTGGTTACATGAAAGGAATTGGATACTGCACTTCCCCAACGCACATAGTAAAATTGTTTACCATACCAGTTAACTAGGGTATGAACAATGTAAACGGGTATTTGATTGTCGAGCAACTTTTTAAACAGCGTCCAATGATTAACCCTATCAAATGCCTTACTAGCGTCTAAAAAACATGCAAACACAGGGCTACCGTGTTGTAAGTAGTAGTTCACAGTTTCCTTAAATGCATAGAGGCATAAGTCTGTTGAATGTTGTTTTTTAAAACCAAACTGATTATCAGAAATTGTTACTTCACATCGTTGTAGTATATGAGAAAATAAACTTATATATATATATATATATATATATATATATATATATATATATATATATATATATATATATATATATCTTTTGATTTGAAATTAAAATTAGATGACTGCCTTCCCGTAACCCCACTTTCGGGAATTTTGTTGTTTGTATATGGATAAGTGGTCATAAATGTGATATTAAAATATTTTGGACTACATATATTATAGACCATTTAAGGTATCATAATATCACGTCGTCGGTAGTCTGAACTTTATATAACTGCACTGTATCTGTGGGCAGAACGCTAATAAATTTCATCCTTGTGGGAAGAATGCTATGTATAACATTTCGTATTATGTATTCAAAGGTCAAATCTGCCCACAATATTTATATATCTGCCCGCTAAGTAAAATATGAAAAGAGTTAATAAATAAATATATATACTGAATTTGAACATATATATAGTTATTGTATGAGTAAATAAACACATATATATATATATCTTTCGATTTGAAATTGATATTAGATGACTGCCTTCCCGTAACCCCACTTTCGAGATGAAATCCCGCAACCCACGTAAAACTAGTACATATATATATATATATATATATATATATATATATATATATATATATATATATATATATATATTCCCTCATGACGTGAATGAATGTAATCGTTGTGTGATTTTGGTTCGCTGTTATGCCTACTACTGTTCTGTACTTGCATGTAACCGTCATCTAGTCCATGGTCCAGGTGAAAGACGTGACCCGATATGTAGTAATTATAATGCATTGACTTCAATGAAGTTTTATGAATCTTACATTAATTATTACATGAATCAAGTAGAACATAAAATAAAAACGCATAAAATACATATATAGGTCAATTTGACAGAGTAACAAAGAAACAGATAGATAGATAAACAATAGAAACATTCATTGCAAAATAGTCGTATTGTGAAGAAAAAAATAACGTTTTATTTTTTTCCTCAAATATCCGATTGACATTTTAGTATTAAATGCATATCTTTTTCTTCTCTCAATAGTAACTGCTCTTTGAGAAGTTATACAACTACATACATTAATTATACCTTTCCTTCTTCTTAACATAAGAGTGCTTAAGACTGAATCTTGTACAGAGTAATAAACCACTTAGAACAGGGCTGTTATAGGACAAGTAAACATCACGAGTACGTATCATAAACGTTCTGAAAAATGCCAGTCCTCACCTGAATCGTACAATGTCGATTGATTTAAAACCTCTGATGCTTTTGAAGAGGCTTGCCAGCTAAAAATAAAATTGTAAAAATGTTAGTATGCTCTTACTTTAAGATTTATGAGTGCTTCAGTCGGCATGAAACATAATAATTTACTGCTATCCAACTGGATCATGTTAAAATAATTTGGACCTCTCACTGAATAACATATTGCTTTGAACTAGATTTAAAGTGTATTTTAGTAGAATTTTCCATGTAGTTTGTTTGCATACATAAATCTTTAGGTTAGTTTTGTTTCAAATGATGGAATAAAAATATCGGACAGAGTTTGCATAGTCTTGAGAGACCGTAAATTTTACATGTTCTGGAGAAACAGGGGGATAAAATGTCATTAAAAAATATGTCAAAGCGGTTATCCTTCATTTCTGATGATGAAATGTCACACCTGCGTTTTTTTTCCCTTTAAAACAAAGTACAAAATACCCATAACAACAAAATACCCTATGTGCAAAATTATGAAGAAGTCTGGTTTCGAATTTATGGGAGTACATTGAAGATAAGGAATACACATTAAGATCGAATTAGAATGCATATGAACCTGCTGGGGCAATACCATTCCTACATCACCCAACTTGGAATGGTTCCTGCCATCTCAGCGACATCTACAGGGCCATATAGCCATCCCACATCGGATAATTGGGCGTACTAAGCACGGTCCGTTAGATCCAAGGAAATTATTTAAAGCCCAATTTCTCCGCTTTTATTATTTGCGAGAGAGACCAAAATTGTAAAAATATTTTAGATATAAAAAGTCATGTGATATCACAGTTTATGTCGAGTTTGCTATGATAACGTTCTCTTGCTGAAAAAGGAACCAAAACCATACACATGAATTAAAGATTAGTAGAAATTAACGAAATATTTTATGAACTAACATCAATCATTTCAGGAAGTTTTCTTAAAAGAAACAATTTCTCAGAACTCAGCAATTCAATGATTAATAAGTGTTTGGGTCGTAGCTGCTTTCTTTATTCTGAGAATAACATTTAGAGAGATCATGTAATTCATCGCAATGCATTTTTTTGCAAGCAAAGTTGGCACAGTCCTTCGTGTCTAGGCACATTTTCCCACCACCCCTTCCCTACAGGTCAGCAATGATTGCATTTCGAAATTGTGTGATATTTTCCTTATATTTGTTTTGATAATCCGGTATACAGATGTTTAATTAACAATATAACCGCTTTATTGGGACAAAAAGGTGTGACCAGTCTGTAGAAGGGAGTTCTGTCACGTGCAGTCTGCTTCCAGTTTAAGATTTGTTTTTGAGTTTATATTACACATTTCTTCAATAACAGATGAATGTGATACAGAAGTTACTGGCGAATAGTTTGTTCGCTGCACGAACGTTTCGTTTTGTTTCGGGAAGGGGGAGGGGTCAAGCTTCATGATAGGTGTCACTGTATCGATCATTATTCATCAACCATATATATATATATATATATATATATATATATATATATATATATATATATATATATATATATATATATATAAAGAGAGAGAGAGAGAGAGAGAGAGAGAAAAAGAGGAGGGAGATGCATAGCGTGTGAAATTTGACGGCCGACATAATGAACTTGAGCGGAATGGTAAACATTCGCAACTTTGTCGGGTGATGTCCATGAGTAAACTCTGCCGGTCACTCAACTTGTGCGGTGTTAAGACTTTAACTGTATGAAATATCACCGCCGACATAATCAGACTTGAGCGGAGTGGTAAACATTCGCGGCACATAAAGCATACTGATGAAGTGTTCTTATTTTCATACGGTAAATTTGCACCACTTCAAAGGGTCCCATATCTTCCTGCTCTACTGAAATCAAAATCATGTACAGGATCGATACAGCTGAAGTCAAACCCGATTTTGACCTCTTATTGTACCCCCTCCAGCATTTCATACACAGGCACAACAATACTAAAAATTGGTTTATAATTATTTATGGAGCAAGAAAAGAATCCATGCAATTATCTATGTAATCACTGCGATAAACCAAGCAGAAATCGACACTATAACATTTGAAAAGGCGATCTCGTCAGCATGTATCAAGTCAAAAATGGAATACATGTTAATCTTGAATATAACACTTTGGATAAGGTAAGAGTAAGCTAAATGTTTTCACCTGCCAGAAAAAGAGCTTAAACCCATGGAGTAAAATTACGGATGGAAAATGCTTTTCATAATTACAGCAGCAATGACTCTATTGATGGAGCTGCAGAAATTGAGCAACTGTGTGCTAAATAACATGTTATTGTTGAGCAAATGTGTGCTAAATGACATGTTATTGTTGAGCAAATGTGTGCTAAATGACATGTTATTGTTGAGCAAATGTGTGCTAAATAACATATTATTGTTGAGCAAATGTGTGCTAAATAAGATGTTATTGTTGAGCAAATGTGTGCTAAATAACATCTTATTGTTGAGCAAATGTGTGCTAAATAGCATGTTATTGTTGAGCAAATGTGTGCTAAATAACATGTTATTGTTGAGCCTACCTTGGCACAAACTTAACCCTTAAAGTGCCAGTTGCAACATAAGTTGGGCCGCTGGTACATGTCTCGTACTGCTTGTCGCGACTTAAATCGTTTTTCAGGTAAGCAATTGTTTACACATCCTACTACTTCGGCTTGTCATCAATTGTTGTTGAATAAATTTGAATCGTACATTGGGCCCTGGAACAAGCATTCTGTCAAAGTCTTAACCGTCTATTCATCAAAGAAGTTTTACAAATGCATGTTTATGATAGGCACCACCTAGAAACTCTAAATGGCTGACTCCGAACATGGTTCATCTTGAGATGATGTTTTGATTCAGCAAATACTGGCTGATTCTAGTGACGATGACAATGATTTTGAAAGTTTTTAAGTATACGAGATTATTAGAGCTGGGAAAGTGTTACTGAAAATGCCAGTGAGTGATTTTGAGCCCCAAAATGATGTTTAATACGAGTCCGATGTACATGCTGGATGGACAAAAACTGACGGCATGCTGCATACCTGCCAACCATTGTGCTTTTGGCATAATCAGTACGCCTTATTTCACCTGACTACTTTTTAAGCTTACCTGTATAGGGATTACGCTTTTCAGGTACAATAAAAAAGAAAGCTATAAATAATTGTGTTTGTGGTTTTTATTATCACATTTTTAATCCAACGCTTCATATAAATTTGAGAATATTCTAAAATAAAACAAGTATACTGCTGCGTAAGAATAGCACAAGTCAGTACGTTTGTCCATTGAAGACCTGCATGTACTTTCCATATTTTCTATTTATAACAGCTGTATATAACACAAGTTTCTTCATTATGATACCTTACCTCACAGATTCATTATAGTAAGGAGTATAGTAAAGTAGTGAACCAGTCTATGCTTTAAAAATATGGCGCTAGATGTTAAGTGAAACAGGCTTTATCAATGTGATTCATGGATGCTGTATAACTGAAAAATGTTGGAGAGGGATCTTTTTAAACTTCAAAATATGTCAGATAAGTGAAAAGACAAATCAATAGTGCTTTACAAATTTGAAAAGAAGAATATGAGAGTGATGTAATACAGCACTCCGGTTGGGCACATTGTCATGCTCATTGCAGAATTTGTGGACTGCACTATACGATCATTCAACGAAAGTTAGACGTGTAGACTAGTTAAAGTGATTGTTGTATATAAATAATTTAACAATATGTTTTGTGTTTGTATTATGGTACTAATCCACATGGATTTTGCTCATCTGTGACAAGAAGTGTAACCACCTGCAGATTCAGGTTAGTAGCAAAACTAAATATACATTTGGCATACAGTTTATTGTCATTGTGACATGCAATATATAGATTACACGTTTTATGTTCAGATTACGCTTTTCTGCCACTTTAGTTACGCTTATACCTCACTAGGGGTTGGATTAGCATTAGAAATAAACATCTCATTCATGTAATTGTGTTTAGTGTTTTCGCTAGATAAAATCCCACCCGGCTTCAATTCTGTTACAATCATCACCACCACCATAATCATCATCATCATTGTTGAAAAGAGCATAACAATGCATTCGTTACCTATAAATCAAGTAAATAATAATGATACCGTTCCTTTCCTCCTATTTACAGTGTAAGAAGTAAATGTGTCAAGTTGATCTTGAGCTACATGGAAAAAAATAGATTTCTGTAAAAACTTGTACATGGTACCAGTCACGATATAAAACATAAAACAGTTCTCATAATTATATTGAGTGTTTCTCAATGTATCTTTATTGAGCAAGCATGCAGTGTAATCGTAATGTAAAGCAAAATGTTTACGATTCTTAATGAATAAGTTAAATTGTCGAATATTTCGCTTTCCTTATTTTTATTTTCGTTCTTTTTATCTTTTTATTTCTCCTTCTTTCTAACTCCGTTTAGTCGGCACTTTTTATATATAACAATGCATATGAGGATACATACTGGAGAAAAACCATATAAGTGTGAAGTATGTAATAAAAGGTTTAATGAGAAGGAACATCTGAATAAGCACATGAGGATACATACTCTGGAAAAACCATTTGAGTGTGAAATATGTAATAAAATGTTTAGTAGGAGTGGAGATATTAACAATACACATGATACATACTGGTGAAAAACCATTTAAGTGCGAGGTATGTACTAAAATGTTGAGTCGAGATGCAGATCTAATGATTCACAAGAGGACACATACTAGAGAAAAACCATTTAAGTGTGAAGTATGTAATAAAATGTTTAGTAGGAGTGGATGCATACGAGTATATATGCTGCAGACAAACCATTTAAGTGTGAAGTAGGTAATAAAATGTTTAGTCAGGATGGACCCCTGATGAATCACATGAGGATACATAATGGAGAAAAACCATTTAAGTGTGAATTATGTAATAAAATGTTTAGTAGGAGTGAACATCTAAAAATGCATATTAGGATACATACTGGAGAAAAACCATTTAAGTGTGAAGTATGTAATAAAATGTTTAGTGAGAGTGGAACTCTAATGGTGCACATGAGGGTACATACTGGAGAAAAACCATTTAAGTCTTAAGTATGTAATGAAATGTTTAGTGAGCATGGTACTCTGACAAGGCACATGTGGATACACACAGTTGAAAAAACATTTGAATCT
This sequence comes from Margaritifera margaritifera, assembly GCA_029931535.1. Classification (NCBI taxonomy): domain Eukaryota; kingdom Metazoa; phylum Mollusca; class Bivalvia; order Unionida; family Margaritiferidae; genus Margaritifera; species Margaritifera margaritifera. The sequence goes on along the minus strand of JAQPZY010001097.1, from coordinate 1,010,991 downwards.
GAAGTATGCGATGAAAGGTTTGGTCACATTGGAATTATGAATACGCACATGAGCATGACGATACATACTGGAGAAAAAACATTTAAGTGTGAAGTATGTAATAAAATGTTTTCTAGGAGTGGTAAACTAAAGCTTCACATGAGGATAGATAGTGGAGAAAAACCATATAAGTGTGAAGTATGTAATAAAATGTTTAGTGAGCGTGGAACTCTAACAAAGCACATGAGGATACATACAGCAGAAAAGCCATTTAAATGTGAAGTATGCAATGACAAGTTTAGACAGTGGAATTCTGAATACGCACATGAGGATACATACTGGAGAAAAAACATTTAAGTGTGAAGTATGTGATGAAAGGTTTAGTCCGAGTGGAAATCTGAATAAGCACATGAGGATACATACTGGAGAAAAAACATTTAAATGTGAAGTATGTAATAAAATGTTTAGCCGTAGTGAAACTTTGAATATGCATATCAGGATACATAGTGGAGAAAAACCATTTAAGTGTGAAGTATGTGCATGAAAGGTTTAGTCTCAGTGGAACTCTGAATAAGCACACGAGGATACATACTGGCAAAATCCATTTAAGAGAGAAGTATGTAATAAAATGTTGAGTCGAAGTGGAGATCTAATGATCCACATGAGGACACATACTGGAGAAAACCCATTTAAGTGTGAAGTATATAATAAAATGTTTGGTGAGAGTGAAACTCTAGCAATGCACAGGATGATACATTGTGGAGAAAAACCATTTAAGTGTGAAGTGTGTAATTAAATGTTTATTCAGAGTGGAAATCTGAATAAGCTCATGAGGATTCATACTGGAGAAAAAAAAAAACATTTAAGTGTGAAGTATATAATAAAATGTTTGGTGAGAGTTGAACTCTAACAATGCAAATGTGGATACCTGGTGGAGAAAAACCATTTATGTGTGAAGTATGTAATAAAATGTTATGTGTGATGTTTACATACCTATTTTTTGTCTATGATTGTAAGTTGTATGGTTATTTGAAAATAGTATACTTAAATTTTGTCCAGTTGTTTACATAGTATTTTCTTAGGCATTTTGCAATGAACATTTGCGACATATGTCAGGTAGGCCAGTATTTTTCCCATTAGAATTACTCATATGGTGAAAATCAATCTGTAAAGAATCAATTCTAGTTGTGTTGTTGAAATCAGATATAATTTGAGAGGAATTAATTGTTTACAATATTCATTGTAAATACAAAAGTGCTCATTCGCTTTTGGATTAATACATGATTTGGGGATTTATGTGAACTCATTCAAATACATTCTGCATTACATCATTGTGGTACATCAGGACATTCAAGGTTATTCGAATTGATTCAGAACATTCTATTATTTTGGACATGTGATTAGGACATTTAGGATTATTTGGAATTTAACTCACAAATTGTAAGTGCCTTTCGGATTTTCACTTTAAATGTCTGGAAATAAGTTGCTTGTTGATTTTACTTACATTGTTGGTGTAATATATATGTGATAAAATGTTTAGTGAGAGTGGACATCTAGCGATGCACATGAGGATACATACTGGAGAAAGAACATTTAAGTGTGAAGTATGTGATGAAGAGTTTAGTAACAGTTGAAGTCTAAGGAAGCACAAGAGGATACATAAGTAGCATAGTGTGACACTTGAGGCACAGAAATGACATTAGAGGTACAAACATTGTGCTTGAGGTACACAAATGACACTTGGGGTAAAAGGGGAATTTAACAATAGACCATATGTTTAACATGAGTAATGTATGACACTATGGGTAGTGTCAAGGGGATGGTAATGTTAAAACTGAGCATGTGATTACCCCTTGTATCTATAAATGCTTTACCAATATGATGCTGGGGGTGTCAGTGGGGGGGGGGATGAGGAATATCATGCTGATTAATGCATTAAAAAAAACCACTCCTAATTAGATTTCCATGCCTACTGGCATGCCTACCGGTCCACCCCCATCCTTCATGAGCAGCTTAACACCAAAGGAAAAAAATGACAATAAGAAGTAAGCCACAAAAAAACAAATAAAGCAAAATAACACTGCCCAAAGTCTGTGACATAAAAAAGGCCTTGAAAAACCAGCTACAAATTATTAGTGTTTTATTTACAATACTTTATGCACGCATTTTAGCAATAAATGTTGAATCCAGATGGGTGTAAAAGGTCATCTGCTAGCCTGTACCAGTCAATCTTAAGGGAGTCTTCCTCTAGATTATGCATAAAAACCATGCTCGGATAGAATTCATTTAATTTCCTTACACAGGGTTCTCCTTAGAAGTTGGAGTCCCATCACTAAAAATTGTCCAAATAACAATAGTTTTTTTCTCTTGCAAAATTTCAGAACATTCTGCATCTATTGTTGGGTCGCCAATAAAAATATGTCATAAAATTACCAATGCTCATTCATTGTAAAATGCAGGCAAACCTGTATACAGCGGCCACCCATGGGAAAAGGTCAAAGTGGTCTTTGGAGACAGGTAACCTCTGAAGGCAGGTTCACCATTCAAAGTTGGTGCGTGATAAATACATGTAGTATGTACCGACTAGCATTAGCATTATTATTATTAGTAGTAGTGTGCTATCAATATACATGTATTTTTAGTTTAGATATTTAGCAATAAGAAAAATAACAAAATAAAATAAAAAGTTTCACACAGGATTACTGTATCCTCACTTTAGTCCATCATGTACCTTAAATCACGACTGACTCTTACAAACAATTACTGATCTTTGTTTGCATTCCTGTATAACTGTGTACATGCACTCATATATACAACTCTCTCTCTCTCTCTCTCTCTCTCTCTCTCTCTCTCTCTCTCTCTCACACACACACACACACACACACACACACACACACAGAGGGAACCACTTTGTTTAAATTTTGGGATGGATTTATTGCAAAAACCTCTTGTTTGCATTATGTTTGAGGAATTCATATCACATTACTGTCTCATCGTCCTCTACTGAACCAAACCTGAATCTGGTCATATTCTTCACTTGACACTTGACAGGGTGTAAGATATATGATAAACCATGTTTCAGAGAAGGTTTGGTAGCTTATTAGATATCATAAAATACTTTGAATACAAAATGAAAACTTTCATATAGAGTTAAAAGAGAACAAAATAGGAAGAAAATTTCCATACACCAAAAAAAAAGAAATAAATAAATAAAAAATAAATTTAAAAACATATTGCATTTATGACAGTAACAAAAACATGCTACATAATACAAGCGTCAAAAATGATAACATAATTCAGTGATTGAACAGTGTGTCAGTCCCTGTAGCAGCGGGGGAGTGGTTGGGGTGGTGTAGATAACAGACCAACAGTTTTGGTCATGGAGAGCATTTCAGGTCGAGCAAATGGCCCAGGGGTAGATGGCTGGTTTGGACTCATTAAGTTTTTCATGACGAGTATTTAATGGCATCGGTGAGCTCACCGACACGAGTATTAATTGCAGTCGCAAAGAGCTCGTCCAGACAAGGATTAATTGTCGTCGAAAACGGCTCACTGTGACAAGTAATTTTTCTTTGACGAATTCTATGCATGTAGGATGTTGGTAATGTCCCACGAAGGAAGACTTGTGTAGCATGCTACTCGTGGCAAGGTTTTCAGGACGAGCAAATGGCCTGGTGGCAGCCAGTTCTAGAGGCAGGGAGGTAGACGAGAATTCAGCGCGGGCGCTTTTCATTCAGTACAAGCAAATGACCAGTTTTGGCGATGTTAAGCCTCCTTTAGACATTTTCAACCCAGGAGCAGGGAGAGAGCGACCGGACCAAAAGTTTGGAAATTTTAATCCTTCTTTCGCCATTTTCGAAGCCACCCACAGGTTCTGCCACTCACTCACATTTATATGACCTACATAGCTTTCCGAATGATTGCATCACTATGGTATACAATCAGCTGGATGTTTACTCATTCAGGTAAAACTGGGAATGTCACAACACTATGAATGCAGACTTAGTAAACAACAGCCCAAAGATGACTCGTCTAGGTTTTGATCTGATGATAGTGATTAAACAACCTTAAAATTTCTTTCATTGACTGGAAACTCACGTTATTGTTCCAACACGGAAAATAGATAATCTTTTTCTGGATCAACATTAAGTTCTGGGGCTTCATTTTGTCGGCGTGATACGAATGTTCAACCTTGGCGATGGAAGTATGGAATCTATTTGGTATGGTATGGGTTGAGATTCATTGAAATACAAGCGGTTTACGAGAGTCAGGTGCACCTAACATTTAAGGGTAATTCGCAGATCAATACATTTTTACTAACCACTGAAGTTTCTAGGTGGTTTAGCCCTAGATTCTCAAACAGGGGTTGTAGTTGACTGTGTGTACTTAAATACATCCAAACTTCTTGCCATCCAATATAGTTTCAGAAAGTAAAGCTGATCCTGTCCTGAGGACGCCTAGTGCCCCCAGATACTTAATTTGGTTGATCTCGGGACTAACAGGCTAAATGTGGGCAGACGTTTTAAATGATTACTACAAATCCTAATTAGCACTAATATTTACAGTGAAGTATATTTACGCTAACAAAGAACAGTTTTGTGAATATTAATCAATTGTGGAGACACTGGGTAATTAGCTGGTTTCCAATTTGGAGGTGCCGTAGTGTGTCCATGCGCTAAACTGTGCAGAGACTGTTTTCTTATTGATGTCTTAGTACCTTTGGCTACCTTAACTGTAGCAGCATTGGTCATAATTGGTCTTGACATATACGCATCAAAACCGAGCCTTCGGAACGAAAATGTCAAGTATTGGTAGTTTACGACTTTCTACTGCTTACAAGGAGGCCATATCGAATAAGAGCAATAGCGCGTGAGGCGGGATTTTTCAAATGTGTTAAAAAGCAGACGGGGAAAAAATATACCGCATTGGCATCCCATTTTGTCTGTCCGTTAGGAAGCATCGTATGGCGGAGGCACGCTGAATATATACCTCGGGGCAAAAAGTTGCCGCAAGGGCGGCCCTGAAGCGCTCGTCTTCCGGGCGATTTCAGAGGACAGCACGCAGCTTATGACGTATTTCCAGCCGTGGTTATTTGTTTTCAGAGCTCCGCGCGAGCCTCGTTCTTTAAACAGGCTACCAGCCCATTTTATGCAGCCTCGTTGATTGCGACGGAAGCGTGCATCTTCTGATAATTTGTTCTTGACGGTCACATACTTGTCGTACTCGTCTAGTGTGAATTTAAATTTTTCCTCGGAGATGGCATTGTCACTAAGTGCCTTGGACACCTGTTCCATGATTGTGCTCTTGCGTTTGAACTTCAAACAGGTCAACTTTACATTGCCCCTCGAATGTCCCTAAGTGTCGTCCACACTAATTCATATGTGTCTATTAGATCGTAGACCCAGATCATTTCGATGTTGCGACGGCGCAGCTATTATTTTATTGTTGCTTAAGGTAGAGCCAGTCGTCGGCCGTGAGCAGGCCTTCGCGAGTTATAGCTTGATCACGAACCTTGTCCTGCTGCTTATATGCGACAGGTTTCTTTTGGACTGCCTTGTGGCTCTCCTGCTTGGTACGCACATGCTTAACCACGGCCCCCACAGCTGATTGTGCGCCATGCACGAATTGAGACAGATACTCTACACGGAACACAACCAAATACCTGGGATTCGACCACTAGAAGTAGTCGTCGACAATCCGTTTCTTGCGTGGGTTCTTTATGGCAGGTTTCTGGCAGCGGTCCACTGTAATTACTGCTGCCACCGGATAAGTCTTTCGTGTTAGGATTTTTCAATGCCAGCGAGAAACCAAGGCCTTGTTTTGCGCGAGATTACAACCATCACACCACCTTTCGCGCTTCTTTCCTCACGGGATCGAACTTTTCCGTTACGGACCACTCGTCCGCGTCCCGGCCTTGCGAGATGAATATAACGCGAAAAAAGTATTCTTTATCCGCGAAAAGGGCTGTGAGGGTGGCGACAGCGCACGCGCTGCTCACCTATATGTCGAGAATCAAACTCCCACCCTGCACAATGTAGCCTTCTACGATATCGATATTCCCGAGCCCTGGTGGGTCATCGTCTTCAAAGCGAAACATCATAAGGACGTACGCAGGGCCGTCGACCTCAAACGTTTACTTGGTTTCGAGGAAGCTGCCGTACTAGCACCAGTTTAAGTCTCCGTGAATAGGATCGGGATGCGGCGCTACCTTGTCGAGGTCGAATCGGTCTTCGGGCTCAGGTTCGATGGCGACAAGACCCCGCCAATGTCTCATACTCTTCGCGTGGTGCGCGCTTTTGTTGTGCATGCGCGGTCTTACGAGGGGATATTCTCTGCGGTGTATGTTATGCAGTATGCCTCTGATAGCTACGAATATACCGTGCAGCATATTCTTTCGCACAAAAAAAAAATTGCTGCCGCTTAGCGGATGCGCATCTCGTTTAGCAGCTTGGCGATTACCAGACCGTACTGTGCCCTAGCCTTTTTTTCCTTGCGCTGTACGTCGCTCCTTGCCTTGTCGCTATCGCACTCTTGCTTTCCTGTGCTTTCATGGCAAGGAGTCCAGCATCGGCAGCCATCTTGAACTTATCGCATATTTGCTATCAAGGATTAATTTTGGAACAATTTAAGACTGATCTTAGACAGAACATGAAATAAATTAAATAATAATATTGGATGTATTCGATGGACAGTGTCCCCTGATAATTATGGATATGGGAAAGTTAGAGTGAAATAGAAGGATGGACAATATCCCTCTGACGGATAAAGGAGCTCAAAGGTTTTCCTACATGGTTTGTTTTAAACTAACTACCAATGAAATGCACAAATTTGGCCCTGACGGTGTAATTTATAACATTTCACGCCTTTGTCATAACACATTTTGCATTTGTACAGTCCGTGAAGAGAGCCCACCGTATAAGGCAATGTAACTATTGTACATGTCGTTTTAGGTACATGTACACATTTTTGCATCTTATTACATTTTACCAAGACTATATTGGTTTTGGCTTTTTGGAAATATTAAGTAACAGTTGACCTTTTGAATAATTTCACTGCTCTTCATATTATCATAGAGTCTGAATAAATAACTTTGTATATACAATGAGACGACGCTTCTTATGTATATTTTTCATGTGTAAAATACATTCCAGATTTCTGTCGCGAAAATTAAATGTACCTTTTCATATCACTGGAATTTGTTTTCCATTTTAATGACCTGATATTGAGATTTTTTAAAAAGACAACATTTTCAAATGTAGTCAATTTTAATTCAGTCATTTTTTTCGGATAGAAGAATGGATTAGTTTGTTGAATGTTGTTCTTTTTGTGAAGTGAGAACGGATATGTTCCTGAAACAAACATTCGTCTTATTACGTTTTTTAATAACGTTTTCTGTTTTCATATGTAATAAATCAATACTCATTTTAATTGTTTTAGCTTGAGTTTATAGAAATTGTTATTTCAATTCAAAGGCAATTATTTATTTAAAAAATCACACAGGCCACACAATACACTGTACACACAAAATCTTATTTACATCTTACTGTTGAAAGAAAAATTACCAACTGTATTCTAACAACCATACATACTGAAATAAATGAACATTGGAATGGAGAGAAATTTACGTATTTTGAAATGAGTAATTAATGTTTAAAAAGAAACAAACAAAGTAAATCAAACAAGGAAACAATATTCACACGGAGTAAGTAAATCATACGTTTCAATTTAAACGTAATCCTCTCGGTGAAAAAGTAGCAAGGACCTAAAGTCTTCTTGTAGTATATCTATCCTTCCTTCTCGCCAGATTCCCTGTTTTCTTCAAATAATGCCTGGTTGCCTGTCTGGCCATCCAGCTGTCTCTTTACTTGTCCAAAAGTCACAACAACAAAGAAGTGATGTCCATATTGGTATATGAAGCCTAATACCCATCCTACTCCCACCCCCAATCTGCCTCTAGCACGCTTGAGGACACTTGAACAGCTGAGCATCGATATCCGTGGTTACTGTGCATACACACCATTTTTAACATAGTTCGGTGAGTTTTCCCTTCTTCTGTGCAGGCAAGGTCATGTAGTTATACTTGAAAAAATCACATTAAAGCTATTACCTTTGTACATCTGGACGGGATAAATCGAATAAGAATCGGTGGGTTTTACAGAAATCGTGAAATAGTTAAGGAAGTGAGTATGCAATAATGGAAAGTTTACGTGTAAAATTATGAGGCATTATCATTTTCATTGTTTAAATAAAAAATGTATGGTACATTTTTAGGAATATTTGTACTCTACAGTAATCAGATGTAAACCTACGGTAAGGAAGCTAAAGGAGCCAAATCGAAACTTTTACTTTTGATTTATTTTGAACTCGATAGCGTACTAATGGCGGGGGGGGGGAGGTCGGAGAGGTTGCCCCTGGCGCCAGAGGTCTTGGGGCACCAAAACAGCTGATAAAAAGGTCCTTGTATTCTGGTCCTTGGGCCATCATTGTCGCCCCGGGCGCCATTTACCCTTAGTACGCCATTATTTGAACTGGGGAACTGACCTTGAAGTTTTTTTAACGAGAGATCTATTTGTCATTAATGTGCATACCTTACAAATTTTGAAATTGCTCCTTGTCCTTAAGACATTATGCAAGTAACAAAATATAATTTTCCTTTTAATAATGCCATATTTAATTCATCAAGTAACAAAATATAGTTTTTCTTTTAATAATACCATATTTCATTCATCAAGTAACAAAATATAATTTTCCTTTTAATAATACCATATTTCATTCATCAAGTAACAAAATATAATTTTCCTAATAATACCATATTTCATTCATCAAGTAACAAAATATAATTTTCCTTTTAATAATACCATATTGAATTCATCAAGTAACAAAATATAATTTTCCTTTTAATAATGCCATATTTAATTCATCAAGTAACAAAATATTATTTTCCTTTTAATAATACCATATTTAATTCATCAAGTAACAACATATAGTTTTCCTTTTAATGATAACATATTAAATTCATCAAGTAATAAAATATAGTTTTCCTTTTAATAATACAATATTTAATTCATCTAAAATCACATTCACATTTAATCACTGCATGTTATATGCACTCTTCTTGTCCAATTTTTATAGATTGCCCGAGACATCAAGGTTACTTTAAGATAAACTTTTCGAAAGATTTTTAAAGCAGTTCAAAAGTGCGTAATTCAAGATATTTGTTTAATTACTACTTATGTTTTCATCTCTCCCTCTCTGTCTGTCTCTCTGTCTCTGTCTCTGTCTGTCTGTCTCTCTCTCTCGATATATATACCACATGAGCTGAGGGTTAAAGTCCTTATGATTTCCTGACATATATTTGTGGTTATACGTTTCCAAATTATGTGTTTTATTGCCTACGCTAATGCAATGGTAATATAACTAAATCTATGACAGTTTGATCACAATTTATCAACATAAAAATATGGTACAGTTAACCTCACACCATTACACAAAAGTGATGCATATGTCTCACTGTCTGCTTAATGTGCACTCAACAATAACTGACTCCACAACATTAATAATAATAATAATAATAATAATAACTATAAATCTGACAGAAAACTATTTACCTCTAAATTTCTCCCATCTTAAGGTCCTTATGCTTCTATTTTTGGTAGCTGAATCACCTTTAAAGGAGTAGCGGACTCTATTCTATATGAGAACTCCTTAAAATATCAAATTAAGCAAGTAATAGACTTCAATTATATTTTGTACAAGCTGGATTTATTAAGCTTAAAAATGTACATATGCATATTTCTTTTACACTTTAGTCTGTTAACCCAACCTATATTTCTGACGATCGCTTAAAAAGACAGGTAGTTTTTCTTTTGTGAATCACGTGTGCCAATCTGTATACAATATACACTCAGCTCTTCTGACACATATTACACTTGAAGATAGAATCTACACTGTTAAGTGAATGAATAGGCAAGAAAAGAGTGATTGGAGAAAAGCAACAATTATGGTGCTGAGTGCATGAACAACAAATGGTTTACAAGCATGCTATATAATCAAATTGGAATTTCCTTTATCGGTTACTGCGATTTTATTTATTGTCACGTGTATCAATTTTTGGGGGTTGGCAAAATATAACAATTGTTAATACTCAAATTCTTAGATAGGGAAGGGGGATCCTTGTCTCTCAATTGATGCCGCATTGTTCTTTTGAGTCTCTGAAATGTGTGGTTTTTAGCATAAACAAAATCCACAACATAAAAACATGAATATGAACGATGAACTGACATTTCTAAATACCGATTTATGTGATTTTAAGAGCAACACAGTCAGAAAAAATGACCTAAACTCAAACTATAAATTAGAGAAACTGAGTTAAAAGTATACGTATGCACAAATCACTTATACATGAACTGCAGGTCACAGTGACCTCGTTTTCAATTACACCTGAAGTTTTCATCAAGCAACTAGACAAAGTTATATGACTCCATAAGAAATAGTGCCCAAGAAAATGAGCTAAACGCAAAGGTTAACCAAAATAACTATACTATGAAATATAAGTTACAGTGACCTAATTTTCACTGAAAGGTGTATCATTGCACATTACAGGCATATCCTAAATACCAACTTATGTGACTCTACGTATAATAGTATCTGAGAAAATGACCTTACCTAGAGAAACTGGGTTCAATGCATAGGTAAGGACAAATTACTAAACCGTGAAATATAAGTCACAGTTTCAGTGACGACTATATGCTCCTCGCGATGCAATTACTTACTAAATTATGATACTCCAAAGTTTACGAGAAGTATCGGCAGCAAACTTATGCTAACGGACTGATGACGTTGGACAAAGGGCACATAAGTTCTCATGGTGCATGACCATGTCCGATTTGATAGATTGCATGGTACACTGCCTGAGAAAAGTCGAAGACATTTAACTTATGAAAGATATGGGATAGAAATAAAGATAAAGATATCGGGGGTCAGTACTTTGTTTCTGATAGATATCGGGGTCCGTACATGGTCTCTGATATATATTGGGGGTCAGTACATTGTCGCTGATTGATATCGGGGGTCAGTACATTGTCTCTGGTTGATAGCGGGGGTCAGTACATTGTCTCTGATTGATATCGTGGGTCAGTACATTGTTTCTGGTAGATATCGGGTTCAATACATTGTCTCTGATTGATATTGGTGGTCAGTACATTGTCTCTGAAGGATATTGGGGGTCAGTACATTGTCTCGGATTGATATTCTGGGTCAGTATATTGTCTCTTCTCTGATTTAGGGGGTCAGTACATTGTCTCTGATAGATAGCGGGGTTTAGTACATTGTCTGATAGATATCGGGAGTCATTACTTTATCTTTGATAGATATACTGAGAATACAATCTATAAACAGAAACCTTGATAAAGACAAATAAATTTATATATGTATTTATTCAAAACGGACTTGTGATTCAGTCCTACGCAAGTTTTTAGTAAGCATCAGAATCTATTTTATTGAAAACATATTGGAATATTTATACAGGAGCTTGAACAAAATGTCTGAAACTATTTACCGAAAAATATCGGTAGAATACCTACTGTCTGAACACAGTGAATGGTAACATTTTCAATTTGATCCCACTGTCTTGTTTCAAAGAAATATATTCGAATTAATTGAATTATTATGGATTAACCTTTTTATCTTCGTATGCTAATAGTTATGGCGGAGCTGTGGTAGCTCTCTTGGCAGATTGTCAGACTTACAATCCAAGGGACGGAGGTTCAATACCTGCCAAGCTAACGCGGGTTGGCTGTCTCACTGTGTCGTTGGGGAAGGCACTTAGCTTCCATTTTATTCTAGTAGATACAGCAATTATGGTGTTGAAAAGTACCGTTAGAGAAAAAAGGCCATAGTACCGTTACAAAATGACAAAAGGGCCAAAAATATCTATAGATTTACAGTTGCATTAGACCACAATATGCAAGATCCAGTCACGTGACCTTACCTCAGAAAAGATCTAAAACCTTTGTTTGTAGAGTACAGTGGCAATGACAGACACGCGCTGTTATAAACATTAAAATGATCTAAAATAGAGGGATTGTAAACATGAGGGAAAATCAGGTATTTGTTATTCTTATCTTACATATGAGATCGCTCACATGCGAACTCGGTGGATCCAATGGCAAATATCAATAAACTTAAAACTGTAGTAATGGTAGCAGTAGTGGCATCAGGCGCATTTGTAGTAGCAGTAGTAGAGGTAGTAAAGTATTAGATGAATATATATCAAAATACAGGTGTATCAAAATATCTACCATGATTTGTCATCTTCAATACAATTTAAGTTCTACAAAACGTATCCATCAATCCATCATATATACATATATACATACGTGAACACATCAACTCAGAACATGAATCATAAGTGGTGGCATTTATATTCATTTATTTGCCTGACTAAACAACTATATGTAATTATATACACCAGGTGATCTAATGTACCTACCTGCTAATTATCTATATATCTAGACACCTTCTACTATTGTGTTGCTTTATCCAATCATATATTTTTATTTCTTTTTGTGCATATATAATATCATTAAATTTTAAACTACTGCTGCTAATTATAATAATAAGAAGTAGTGATGGTGGTAGTAATACCAGTAGTATTATAATTTTACTTTATTATTATTATTATTATTATTATTATTATTATTATTATTATTATTTTTTTTTATTGTTCATTAAGTCAACCTGCCCTTGAGCATACAGGTGTCCATAGATTTTTGTCTACGCTTTAAATTAGTTGCCTTTTTTAATTTTCAGCTTTACCGATAGTGCAATCAGGGTCCCAAATGCAACGCTGTTGACTTGCTTTCCTCGATTTCTTTATGCTTAAATCAACGTGTTTGTTTTGGTGGGTAACTAAAAACACATTCTGAAGTACTGACTGTATCTTCGACAACGAACATATTTTTACTACCTTGCGAACCGTACACCTAAAAAGTAATGTCTTGTAGTATTATCGCATGACTCCGTTACTGTGGTTATGGCAGATACTATGCTGTATGGAAGAAGAAATATCAACTCCTTGTTTATTTAGATTCAACGACATACATACATACATACATACATACATACATACATACATACATACATACATACATACATACATACATACAGACATACATACTCAGTCCATAGATCAATACATGTATGTACATGCATTGTTCAATTTTTCTATTTCCCGTGCTACCTGTTTGTAACTAATAGCATATTTCTTCTTACCTAGGTACCCGCCATGTATCTACTTATCTCCCTCACTACCTACGTACCTATGTATGTATGTATGTATGTATGTATGTATGTATGTATGTATGTATGTATGTATGTATGTATGTATGTATGTATGTATGTATGTATGTATGTAGTTATTTGTCTGTTTTTCTAGATACTTTTTCATCCTTTTTGTTGTTTTGCCCAATTTTATATAATTATTCTCTCTTTATGTCAACGTAACACCATTATATGTGAATGTAGTAGTAGTATTATTAATAGTAGTAATGGAGACAGCAGCAGTAGATATAATACTTGTGATGGTATTAGTGTTGGTGATGTATTTGATTCATACATACAGTTGTATCAGGCTCTCCATGGTAAAATATTAATGCATACATACAGGTGCATCAAGCTCTCCACGGTAAAATGAAAAGGGTAGTCCAAGACCGATTAACTGGGAGAATTCATAGATGGCCACAATGCGCAGTTAGAGTGACCAATTGACAGAGAGAACTCACTGATAGCTACAATACGCAGTTACAGAGACCGATGGACGGAGAGAACTCGCAGATCGCTACATAACTCAGTTAGAGAGACCGGTTGACGGAGGGGATTCAAAGATAGCCACAATACGCAGTTAAGGAGACCGATTGAATGAGAGAACTCGCAGATAGATACAATACGCAGTTAGAGAGACAGATTGACGGAGAGAAGTTACACATCTCTACAGTACGAAATTGGAGAGACCGACTGATGGAGATGACAAAAGGATAGCTACATTACACAGTTAGAGAGACCAATGGACGGAGAGAAGTCACACATCCGTACAATAAGCAATTAGAGAAACCGATTGACGGTGAGAACACACATATAGCTACAATATGCAATTAGAGAGACTGATTGACGGAGAGAAGTCACAGGTTCAATACGCAGTTAGAATGGTCGATCGACGGAGAGAAGTCACAGATCGCTACAATCTGCAGTTAGAGATACCGACTGAGAAGAGACCGACTGAGGATAGAGCTCACAGATAGCTACAATGCGCAGTTAGAGAGACCGACTGAGGAGATATGTCACTGATAGCTACAATACGCAGTTAGAGAGACCGATTGACATAGAGAATTAGCAGATAGCTACCATTCGCAGTTAGAGAAATCGATTGACGGAGATAACTCGCAGATAGCTACAATATGCGGTTAGAGTGACCGATTAACGGAGAAGTACTACATGATATGCCTGGATTTTCAAATGTCATTACCACTCCGCCAGCTATATTCACTTTATAAATATTTTTCCCGAGCTATTAATTGCACGTGCCCTAAAAACTTCCTAAGACATTTAGAATATATGAGATGACTATAATCAGGAGTCACCCGGAATGTTTGTGGGTTCAAATAATTTTGAAAATATTATGTTACTTCAACTTGCAACAAAAACCTGAATTTGTGTGTTTTTCATGCGTAGTACTTATGAGTCAGTTTAGAATACATATAGAACTCAGGGTACTCGATAATATGTATGATTTCCAGACACCAAATAGAAAAAAATTAGTATTCGTGGGGATGACATTTGTCTTCATCATCAACGTCGACGTCATTGAAGTCCTAATGGCAATTTCCCAAGTAGAATTACTAACAGCAGAAGAGTAGTAGTAATTTTAACAATATTGTACTTTATTGTCAAGAAGATAACAATTGACATTTGAACACAGATAATTATATTGTTGTTATTGCTGTGAAATAATAATATATAATTAGTAAAATGAGCATTTCAATTATGTTGTAACCTGCGTAAGAATTCGTTGTAAAACGTCACCCATTAATTTTTTTTTCTCGCCCCTCAGTGTGATTGACAAACAGACGGAGACAAAGACAGTACAATTGCACGATAGATAGATATAGATAGATACATGCCCAGTTATAGTTGTAGGTGCCTAGAATGGTAGTTAGATATGTGGATATTAATTGAGGGAGTGGAAAGAATGTAAGCAGATGTTCAGGTAACATTAGGTAGGTAAGAAAATAGATAGATAGATAGATAGACGTATGGATTGATGGATAGATAAACAGAGAGGGAGCGAGATGCACATGCAAAAGGAATGTAAACAAGGGTTGAGGTAACATTGTGTAAATAGATAGATATATATTTCGAAACAGGGGTCATGTTTGGGTGACAGGCAACTCTTATAAGTTCCCTTTCCGATGCACATGATGTAGAAAACCGTATTTTAAACTTGTTCTCACTTCACATCATAATAATGGTTCATATAATTGTAATATTTGCATAGTATAATTAATCAAAATATATATTTTCAAGTGAGTACAAAGAGAATATATCGTCAGGTCCAAATGGAGCGTTTAAATTGTATAAAATAGGTATACTTTTTAATTTAATATCGCCATGTTGAGAAATCGTATAATCACAAATTTGACCTATTTTACGGCAAGTCCTCTTTGTTAGGATGCTTTTTTTTACATGCATCTTATCTCTTGCGTCACCAACACAAGAAGCATGTTTTCGATATTCAACTAACGTTCGTCTTAAGCTAAGGTATTTAACTGCAAACTCATCGAAACATTTTTACTGAAATAGGGACCAATACTAGACGCTGTCAGTAACAAATAATTAATATATTTCGTAACATTCATGCTTCAATTGGTATTTGTAGGTCAAGCAGTTGCACAATACCGGATGTTTTTGAGGGAGTATGACTGTTTCTTTGCCTGACGACATGCGTGTAGGATAAAGTGAGGTACGCAGTATGCATTGGATTGTTTTGGGTCAGTACGCAGGATCTCACTCTGCACCATCGCCACTTAGTAAGCGCCTCTGCTATCTGGCGATTTCTATCCAATTTTTTGGATATTATCCCTACGCGGACCAACTCAGAGGACACATCTGTATGTTCAAAACACTTAATCCCATTACTTAGTTCCTTTTCATGACTTGCTAAGGTCAATCTAATATACGTCTTGATTGTAATTTAAACTAGGTAAACTTCTTCGTAAAAAATGTGTTAACATGTGTTTTTGAAAAACGTGAAATAGTCCATGCACTTCCGTTGTCAAAACTTTTGTTTGACATCTTATAAGTATCTACTGTCATTTGCATTTCCAAAAAAGTGAAATTACGCGTGCTAGAAGGACGAGCGATTGACAGCTAATGCTGCACTAGTCTCCGGAAATATGCAGTAACACATTTAGTAAAGGTGTTAGGGGAGTGCTGGTCCAGGTATGTAAAATTTAAAAAATAGTAAACAAACTGATCCACTCATATTTTAACCGCGCTCTCCTGACAATCCTGTACTTCCTATACCACCCCGACTATGCATGGTGACAGAACTTTAAAACTTTTTTCTTTTGCTCGCGCAAAGATAAAAGTGGTGTCATCTGATATTTCAGAAAAGATGCAGATTTACCGATTGCATTCGTTGATCATATTATCGAGATAAGTATCATCGACCCTGTGTAGTAGTAGTAAGGGTTAAATTACGAGTTTGATGTAGATAAATACACAGATTTTTTTTCGGCTAAATTTACAACATACCTGAAAGATCTCGTAAACTTTTCAAGGTCAATCAACAACGGCTCGTCAAAATATGTTTGGGCTGAGAAAGTTAAAAATGAAAAAAAGAGATGACATACACCAGAGAAATTTTAAGGACGGAAAAACAAGATTACGTTCTGACAAATACGTGTTATCATTAAAAGCTGGGAATATGGTAGGAAGCTAGTGGCTTTCCAAACTTGTACTCGAATGCCGTTGACTTGTTTTTCCTTTTAGCAAGGGGTTTTCCATCAGGGAGTCTGATGGGCGCAGATAACCAGTTTCATTCAGTTCAAATATATGGCCGGATAATCATGCTTATATACTACCAACGAACACATGTTAACATTAAAAGCTTGGTACATCGTAGAAAGCAAGTAGGTCCCCAAACGCTTGACGTATGTTTTGGAATTGTTTTTCTTGTGGCAAGGGGTTTTCCATATGCGAGTCTCATGAGGGCTGATAGCCAATTCAATTCACTTCAAATCTAAGCCTGGAAAATCGTGATTAACTTCTATCAACGAAAATATCTTATCTTTTAAAGATGGTTATGTTCCTGGGAGTCATTTCATGTCTTTTGTCCCTTTTGGCAAATGGTTTCCTATCAGGGAAACGTTTACATGTATGTGGTTGACGTGTTCCGTTTAGCAAGGGTTTTACCGTCAGAAAGTCTCTTGGAAGCAGCTAAAATAAAATAAAAAATAAAAGCCAGAAAAACACGCTAACATGCTACCAAAGAACATATGTTATCACTAAAAGCTAGATATGTGGTAGAAAGCTAGTAGGTTCACAAACTTTTGCCTGTATATGCTGGTCTTTCTCGTCTTTCGCAAGAGGTTTTCCATCAAGGAGTCTAATGGAGGCGGACGAAGAATTCAATTCAGCTCTAATATCAGGATGGAAAATAACACTTACATCCTCCCAACCAACACATAACATCATAAAAAGCTGGTATGTGGTAAAAAGCTTGTAGATACCTAAGCTTGTGCGTGCATCTGCTGGTCTTTTTTTCTTTGGGTAAGGAGCTTTTCACCACATAATCTGATGTAACAACATTACCAATTCAGTTCAATTCAAATTTAAGCATGCAAAAAATCACGCTTACATCCTACCAACGAACACATTTTATCACTAAAAGATTGGTATGTGGGGGAAGCTAGTAGTTTCCCAAATATGTGTATGCATGTTTTTGTCTTTTTCTCATTTTTGCAAGGGGCTATCAACCAGGGAAGCAGCTGGGCGCAGAAAACTAATACAATTCAAGTCAAATAAAATTCTGAAAAGTCGCACTTACATCTTACCAACGAACACTTGTTAAATTAAAAGCTGGGTATGTGGTCGGAAATTAGTAGCTTCCCAAAAGTTTACATGTACTTGTCTTCTTTTCCTTTTATCAAGCAGTTTTCTACCATGAAATCTAATGGGCCCAGACAACCAATTCAATTCAGGTGGAATATCAGGCCGGAAAATTACGATTACATGCTACCAACGAACATATGGGCTCATTAAAAGCTGTGTATGTGGTATGAAAATGTAGCTGCCAAACATGTACATGTATGTGGCTCGCATTTTCCTGTGGCAGGGGATGTTTCATATCTAGGAGTATGATGGGTGCAGACAACCAATTCAGTTCAATCCAAATATAAGTCTGGAAAATCACGCTTATAGTCTACCAACGAACACGTGTTGTTATTAAAAGCTGGGTTTGTGATAGGAAGCTAGTAGCGTCGCAAACTTGTGCATGTATATGCTTGTCTTTTTCCTTTTCATAATGGGTTTTCCATGAGGGAATCTGATGGGCACAAAAAACATATTCAATTCAATTAAAAAAAAACACAACAGAAAATCACGCTTACATCCTACCAACGAATGCATATTATCATTAAACGCTTTGTATAATCTATGGATGTAATATCTTCCCAAACTTTTACATGTACATGCTTGACTTTTTCCTTTTTGTAATGGGTTTTCCATCAAGGAATCCAATGGGCACAGAAAACAAATTCAATTCAATTCTAATATAAGGCCGGAAAATCACGCTTACATCCTACCAACGAATAAATATTATCATTAAACGCTCTGTATAATCTATGGATGTAATATCTTCCCAAACATTTACATGTATGTGCTTGTCTTTCTTCCTTTCCTTTTGGCAAGTGGTTTACTATCAGAGAATCTAATCGGAGCAAAGAATCAATTTAATTCACTTCATATATGAGGACGGAAAATCTCACTAACATCCTTCCAACCAACACGTGTTATCATTAAATGCTGGGTATATGTTAGGAAGCTCATAGCTTCACAGATCTTTACATGTTTGTGGTTTGGTTGACTTTCCATTTATAAGGGGTTTACCATCAGGGAGTCTGATAGTAGCAGACACATTATTCAAATCAATTACAATATAAGTCCGGAAAATCCCGCTTACGTGTTACCAACGAGCACATGCTATCATTCAAAGCTTGGTTTGTGGTAGGAAGCTAGTATCTTACCAAAGGTTTGCGTTTATGTGCTGGTCTTTTTTTCTCCTCTTGGCAAGGGTTTATCAATTAGGGAGTCAGATGGGCGCAAACAACCAATTGAATTCAAGTCAAATAGAAGCATGGAAAATCACGCTTACATCCTACCAACAAACACAGGCTATCATTAAAAGCTCGGTATTGGTAGGAAGCTAGTAGCTTCCAACAATTTTACCTATATGTGCTGTATTTTGTTCTTTTGGCAGGAGGTTTTCCATCAAGGAATTTGACGGGTGCAGACAACCAATTCAATTTAATGCATGTATAAACAAGGAAAATAAAGCTTACATCCTAATAACGGACACATGCTATTATCAAAAGATGCGTATGTGGTAGGGAGATAGTACCTACCTAAATTGTAGCATGTATGTGCTTGTCTGTTTCCTTTTGGCAAGGAGTTTTTCATTAGGAAATCTCTTGGGCGCAGACCAACAGTTAAATTTAGTTCAAATATACGACCGAACAATCACTCTTACATCCTACCAACGAGCACATGCTATGATTAAAATCTAGGTATGTGGTAGGAAGCTAGTAGCTTCGCAAACTGTTACATGTAGGTTCTTGTCGTTTTCCTTTTGGTAAGGGGTTTTTCATCATGGAATCCAATGGGCGCAGAAAACCAATTCAATTCAATTCAAATATTAGGCTAGAAATTCACGCTAGCATCCACCCAACGACCACATATTATCATCAAAAGCTCGGTATGTGGTAGGAAGATAGTAGCTTCCAAAGCTTTCTTATGTATGTGCTTGTCTTTTTACTTTTGACAAAGAGTTTTCCATCAGGGAATTTAATGGGCGCAGAAACACAATTCACTTCAAATCAAATATAAGGCAAGAAATAAAACTCTTTTCGTCTTGCCAAAGACCAAATTGAAAAGTGCATATGTCGCAGGGATCTAGTAGCTTCCCAAACTTTTACATGTTTGTGCCAAGTGGTTTGTCGCCAGGGAATCTGATGGGCTCAGACAACCAAATGGATTGAATTCAGATATAAGATCAGAAAATAATGCTTATCATTTACCAACGAACGCATGTTACCATTAAAAAGGTGGGTATGTTGCAGGAAGTTGGTAGCATCCCAAAATGTACATGCATGTGGTTTACTTTTACCTATCATCAAGGAGTTTTCCATGAGGGAATATAATGGGCTCAGACAAGCAATTCAATTAGATTCATATATGAAGTGGGAAATTCGCGGTTGCATTCTACCAACACACACGTGGTATCAGTTAAAGCTAGGTATGTGGTAAGAAGCTAGCAGTTTCCCCAACATTTACATATATGAGTTTGTCTTCTTTATTTTATCAATGGGTATACAATCAATTTAACTGGGAATACAACCAATTTAACTGAATCGAAATGTAAGGCAGGAAAATCACGCTTACACCATACGAACGAAAAACTGGGTGTGTGCTTGGAAGCTTCCCAAACATTTACATATAAATGTGCTTGTCTTGTTTTCCTTTTGATAAGGGGTTGTCCATTAAGGAATCGGATGGACGCCGACAACCAATTCAAGCCATTTCAAACATAGGGTCAGATAATCACGATTACATCCAACGAACATATACATATTATGATTAAAAGCTGGGTATGTGGTAGGAAGCTAGTAGCTACCTAACACGCTTACATCCTACAAACACGTTATTATTAAAAGTTCGTATGTGGTAGGAATCTATTATCTTCCCAAACTTTTACATGTATGTACTTGTATTGTTCTTTTTTTACAACGCCGTTTCCATCAGGGAATCTAATGGCCGCAGGCAACCGATTCAGTTATATTCAAATTAGAAGCCGGACAGTCACGCTATCGTCCTGAAAAATAATACGATTGGTGACTATAATGTGGTTATGTGGAATCTAACTGGAACATTACCAACATTTTACATGCATGTGCTTGTCCTTTTATCCTTTTGCGAAGGGATCTTCCATCAGGAAGTCTCGTGGACGCAGGAAACAAATTCAATTAATTTCGATAAAAACTGGGTATGTGGCATGAAGCTTGTATGCTTCCCAAACTGGTATGTGTATGTGCTTATCTTCTTCCGTTTGGCAAGGTGTTTTATATCAGGAAATCTGATGGGCGCACCCAACTGGTTCAATTCAACTAATATAGGGATGAACGCTTACATCCCATCAAGCAACACTTGCTATTTCTAAAAGGTGGGTACGTGGCATGAAGCCAAAACCTTGCCAAACGTTTACATGTTTATGCTTGTCTTTCCCCTTTTGGGAATCCGATAGAAACAGAAAACAAATTCAATTCAATTCGAATATAAGGCCGGAAAATCACGCTTACATTCTACCAACGAATAAATATTATCATTAAATGCTCTGTATGATCTAGGAAGGTAATAACTTCCCAAACATATACATGTATGTGCTTGTCTTTTTTCCTTTTGGCAAGTTTTTGCTGTCAGGGAATCTGATCGGCGTAGAGAATCAGTTTTATTCATTTCATATATATGAGGCCGGAAAATATCACTTACATTCTACCAATGAACACATGTTATTACTAAAAGGTGGGTATGTGGTAGGAAGCTAATATATGTATATGTTTGGCAACGGCTCTCCAGTAAGGAGTCTGATGTGCGCAACGGGCTTTCCAGTAGGGAGTCTGATGGACGCAGACAACTAATTAAATTCATTTCAAATATAAGGATGGAAAATAACGCTTACATACTACCAACTAACACATGTTATCATTGAAAGCTGGATATGTGGTAGGATGCTAGTAGGTTCCCAAATTTTTGTATGTATGTGCTGGTCTTTTTTTGCCTGTGGACAAAAGGGTTTTTCATCATAGAGTCTGATGTAAGGAGACAACCAATTAAGTTCAATTCAAATTTAAGCATGGAATATCACGCTTACGTCCTACCAACGAACACATGCCCTCATTACAAGCTGGGTATGTGGCAGGAAGCCGGCAGCTTCCACAAGTTTTATATCTATGTGTTTCGTCTTTTTCTTCCTTTTAGGAAGGGGTTTTCCATCAGGAAGTATGATGGGCGCAGATAAACAACTCATATTAATTCAAACATAATGCCGGAAAACACGCTTACCTCATACAAACGAACATATGTTATCTTTAAAGTTGTGTATGTGGTACAAAGCTATTAACTTTCAAAAGTTTTACATGCACGTCCTTGTATTGTTCTCCTTTTGGCAGGGAGTTTTCCATCATGACCAGCTAGAAATGGTGGAACTATTTATTTCCGTTCCTCATCAATCTATGTCTGGGCAATGCCTTTATTATGTTGTATGAGACGGGTACTTTGAAGAAGTCTAACAAGAAGTACATCCGTCTGGACTTCCACATTGATATTGCCAGAATGCTGATTGGGGACTATTCCAGGCGCAAACAAGAAATAGTTTTTCCTGCTGCACAGGCTGCACCTCCTTAACACTCTCAGGTTAAATTGGGCAAGAAGTGGAGCACATCCAAGCAGTGGTCCAAATATCATAACAGAAAAGTTGACAGTGTATGGATATACTAAATGTGACGTACACATGTACCTCAGTGTGTGTGTTTAGGCATACCACCAGCAGCTAGGTGTACATGAAGAGTAGTAAAGATCACAGTTTTTGACATTTTTTTTGTTTTGTTTTTTTATTCACCTTTCCAGACTATTTATGATAAATCACTGCCAGTGAACTTTCATGTTTTTATATTTACTTTCATGACTGGTTTACTACATTTGCCACAAAGTCAAATCTTCCAATGTATAGTTGTAGTGTTTTCCTTCATTACCTGTATATTTGGAGGAATGTCATGCATGCATATGGCAACCCCGTGCAGTATACAAAATAAAGGCCATTTCGAGTTAAATTATGTTCAATGAAAAGAATATTCGTACAATGTATAAACATCAGTTATCAAGTGTATTCAAATGTATGAGCATGCATTTATAGAGTTTGTACTTTTTACAAGAGTCTATGAAATTTGACTCGCTATTTGTATTTCGTTTGAACAAATATGATTAGGGATATACATTTTGTACAGTATATGCGGTTTCAATGTATGAGTCTTAGCTGGAACGTTAAAATATTTATATTTGTAATTGACGCACTGAAATAAATTGATAATTTTAATTGAAGAAAATTAACGAAGTCTCTTGTTTATCATTCCAAGTATTTTAGAAATGATTGCCGTTACCATGGCAACAAATGTTCTTAACACTTTTTCTTTTCGATGTTTTATATAAATGTATTTGCATATTTTAAATGATACTATATTATATCTAATCTTGTTGCTTGGACCACTTCTAATAGTCTGGAAATCAACCCACAGGGACAGATGTGCAATGTATGCTCTATGTGTATCTAGTGGTTGTGTTGTATTACTTTTCTGTGATACTTAGACATAGAAGAACAAACACGAACCACGATTGTTTAAAGATTTCATATTAGCTGGTTCTTTGTATGCTGATATCATGGTTTTAATTTAAAAACATTTGTTTTTGCAAGCTTATTAACGCATCTGAGTTATCTGCTAAGAAAAATTACATTATTTTAAATTTATCTACTATTAAATTTCTCTTTAAGGGAGATCTCTTTAAAATGGGACATGTTGCAGGCCTGGAGCAAAATAACTCATTGTCATGTTACTGAAAACTGCTTCCGGAGTAAACGTATTAAAAATGAAATTAAATTATAGAGACAACACGTAAACTTAAGCAAGAAACCTGAAAAAACATACCCATGCTACCTTTAGCTTGATTTTAGTCTCTGTCAATATTTCCAGTAACAAACACGAATGATAAACTGAAAGCCGCTTGTGTCACACAGGGGAATCTTGTTCGAAATACCCGTCTTTAAGGATGATTGCTCGTGAAACGTTGGAGGATTTAACATTTTAAAAATTGATATTGTTACATAGCTGAGGGACCAAACAATCCTAATTCCCAAAACTTCATGCATCATAATTTAGCAAGTTGCAGACAACGCAGATATGTCATTTTATGTCAATTCTCGCACAGAGTTCAAAGCACTACGATACATCCTAGTCAAAAGTGACGTCATATCGAAGATGTCCTAATGTAATGATCACATAATTCTGAGTTTCGCATCAGCGTTTACTATACAAATGTGGACTGCCTTATATTTACATCATTAGTTAATATATCAGACTACCACCTTCCTAGATAGATAGATAGATAGATAGATAGATAGATAGATAGATAAATAGATAGATCGATCGATAGATAGATAGATAGGTAAAAAGATAGATAGTGAGAACGAGATAGCGCTAACTAACTGCATAGTGAGTTATATAGCTAGCTAGACATCCATGAATAGATAGATGAACTAAAAGATAGATATACAGTGAATGTGAGAAAGCTAGCTAGATAGTGAGTGTGAGATCGCAAATTAGATAGCCAAATATAGATATATGAACAATTAAGAGATAGATAGATAGATGTAGGTGGTTCATAACATCTAAATGGAGTCGATTAGAAAGCATAATATTACAGAATTTCTTTATTAATTTCATTCAATTGAGTCTTAATAAAAAATACTTTATTTCATGCATGATCATTCCAAACGTTTAAAGTTGCTATGGAATTTGTGAGTAGTCATCCTTAAAATCTGAAATGTGACAAAATCTGAGTTTACATCCCTGAAAAGTACTTACGTAAATACATATATGCCAGATACATATATTCATACATACACACGCAGATACATACATACATACATAGATAGATACATACATACATACATACATACATGTCAAAAACCTTGTTTTCGAACTTAAATCTTTTTAGAACCTCCAAACATAACTTTAAAATAATTTGTCTCTCAATTTAAAACATTTCCAATCCAACCCTTTAGTCCAGTATTTGATAAAAGATTACTGTGGTCGTATTTCGACTGTTTGCGAATGTTAATCATTTACTTTTTACGGTATATGTTTCATTTATGTTTTGTAGATTCCGATGCGTATTAAGAACAGCTCCTTTTTTCACTCTTTCAGTAGATGTGCTATGTGTGCACAAAGTAATGAACTTTGCTTCGTTGCTCGTAGCTACAATTAGTTATAACGAAATGATTCTTCTTATGATTGAAGAAAATACTTCTTGGATTTGCAGGCACCTTGGAAGTGATGACCTGAAGTTTGACGCCATCGGCTGCCAATTTATGGATGTTACTAGAGGCAAAACCCACAACATAAACATTCTCCTCTGTGTCGACTGCCATACTCATTGGATACTTCAAATCATCTGAAGTGTAGACAAAGTATTGTTTTCCAGTTGTTAGATCAAAACTGTACACTGCATGGCCGCCAATAACGGATATGTAGACACGTGACTTTGACATATCTAGAGACACATAGGCCTGAGCTGCATTTGTGCAATTGAATTCATGATAAAGCTTCTCTTTTCCATTTCTACTGATGAGGCTCCAATAACATTTGTTATTACCGGATGTCTCACTACAAAGCCCAGACACAACGATCTCCTCCCTGCTGACAGCATCCACGCCGTCACATGGATATCTGGTTTTTACCGTCCCCCTATCTCGGATGGATCGATCTCTGATGGACAGGAACTGTACAGTGTTTTCATAAGACGTTGTTACAGCAACTTCAATGTTGTCTATCAGACACATGCCACTAGGACTTCCAGGCAAAATGTGGCTTGTGATGAAGATGTATGATGAATCAAACAGGCAGCATGTATTGCTAGAATAGCCTGACATCACTTTATCTCCCTCTGGTAATTCGATGATGCATGTGTAAGTATGAGATCTGCCACTTGGGCAGTAAATGTCTATCACTTTTGACAGCTTTACAGTTCGTTAAGGAAGAGGTCTCATAATGTTTGGGAGGTACAAATCCTTACCCTCCTTTCGACATACTACTTTTACTAGCCCTCTTGCATCTTGTGAGAGAACCGATTTCATATTGCTATCGAGCTCAAGGCTGATTCTGATATAATTTACTCTCTCAAATTTCTCTCGAATCTGACCATTGTAAGTGTGAAGTTGTTTAATCGTCTTGCAGGTCACAAGAAACATCTGTGTGTTTGACCCATACTGGCATACCGTTTCCAAAAGCGCTTGAGAGTTTCTGATGGCATTCATCAGTGACTGACACTGGTGGTTTTCTTCTTGTTTTCTGATCATCCACTCCTTGTAAAGTCGATTTCCCTTAAGCTTCACCATCTTCTCAATATCATCCAGTATATTATTCAATTTCTTTCTGATTCCTGTTACTTCAACTGAAATACTGCTTACTTGTGTCTCTAGAAAGTTAATGTTTTCTTCATTGCGATCCAAGAATTTCTTTAGATGGTCCTCTAAATTCCGCATTTGATTCAGAATATTCTGCGGGTTCATCTCCTGTAGTAGATCAGGGAGATTCTTTTTCAACTCGAGCACACCTTCGCATTTTTTATGGTAATGATGTACGCATAAACCGCAACAGGACGCCTCATGGGTCTTACAGTAAAACTCCATATCTTTATCATCGTGCTCCGGGCACCCTAATCCCTCCCAATCTTCCAGTGTTATCATCTGATGGCTTTTGGTCATTTCCATTTTTTTATGGTAGAAAGTACAGTTATCACACATGAACTCTTCACATACAGAACAAAATTTAGTCGCAAGGTTAGATAATTGTTCAGATGAACATACTTCGCATACACGACGCTCAACTTTTGATATCCCGACGAGTGGAAAGGGACTGTGTGGAAACAAACTTGCCCATTCTCCTACAGGTTTATCTTTACTTGCAGGACTGGTTACTGCTCTACACACTGGACACATGAAGTCCTCAAATATTCCTTCAGTACTACTGGCCTTCTTTGTTATGTAGTCCTGAATGCAATGTTTACAAAAGGAATGTAAACACGGCAGTTGGCGGGGTGAGGTAAATACTTCTAGACAGATCGGGCATCCCTGTCCATCCTTAGATGATGAATCAACGCTTGAAGTAGCCATTTCAACAAATAGAAACCTACTGTCTCAAATCGACTCAATCGCATTTGAAGAGCGTATTCATAACATTTGGCGATAATCGGACATAGAGTCGCCTCTCACAAGCCTATCAACTCAAACGTAGATTTTACATTAAAAAATTTCCGGGTTGATGCGAGTAATGTGATGCTGTAATAAAACACAGTTTGGGACCGAGTGCGGTACTTTTGTACCGGATTGCTACAGCTCTGACGATTTTCCAGATACAAGTAAAATTACGAGACATCTCTCTCTCTCTCTCTCTCTCTCTCTCTCTCTCTCTCTCTCTCTCTCTCTCTCTCTCTCTCTCGTTTTTCACCGTTTATAGTAGTCATAGGGATTGATTTGAATATAGAGACAGAACTTCAGATCAAATAGGTTTTCTCTCTTAGATATCATTTCTGACACGTCTTTCATTTCGTACCCTGACTGAGGTTTATAATATATAAAGTACAGGTATGAAAATCCTAGGTTTGATGCAAATCTGGCTAAGTACGTATGCATGTACTTGTATAGTGCACGGGAATTGTATATGATGATTATGTTCTGTATACCCGTTGTTCAATATCCATAGAAATTAAATATCTCTCGTGTAATAAAATACGTTAATATACTCCTGATTACAGGTAGACGCTAATATCGTTTGTGTTCAAGGAAACACGTGCTGGTTTGCTTATTTCTTTCTGACTGTGCCCGGAGCAACCACGTACGCATCAACATTTACATTCGGTCTAAGTTCGGACAAGAGTAGGTTTGAGTTTTTCATATATTTATAACATTAAAACTTTGCTACAATTCATTTCACAAATGTGTAATTAAAACGGTAGTTAATTTTCTATTAATGTCTCTATGTCAAAATTCAATACAAATACATAAACTAATGTGCATATAGGGACAGTGTAACGGTTGAGTATTTGATGGTTCAGTTCTGTAGTATTGCAAAACTTTATATTTGAAAATTACGCTAAACAGAATCCCGTGCTGTTATATCATTCATATATGTGTGAGGCGGTATTCGTTTCCATTTGTAATGAATTTTATATTAAACTGTCAGAAGTCTAGAGTACAAAATTCAACCAACTCGGGTTTGAGAGAAGTATCAAGACTAATTGTTTGTTCCTCGAGATCCTGGCGGGAAAGGAGAGGGTAGAATTAGGGGAAAGAATAAATCAGCGTAAGAGTAATCTATTAGTATATTATTTTTTGTTGTGGGCGAGGAGACAGGGAATATATACGTGTTTTTCTTGGTGATTAGTTTCATGCAAGATCGCGATAGAGGGAATGACATTGTTAATTATTATTAATTCATGTTCTTTACCGAGTATATTTATGTCGTTCAGTTTTGGCACGACTGACGCTGTTGTAGCCTACGAAAGTAATAATTTCAACAAAAAAAAACAAAAAAAAAAAAACAACACAACTGCTTCATTGTAACACTTGGTTTTTTTTATACATGAAATGTAAAGAATAAATCTTTCAATCCGAGTTCCAGTTTTTTTTTTAGATTATTCGTGTTAGTTATTTATTTTTCTTTAGCACAAGAGGATCTATTTAAAAAAATTACAATTAACTCATATCAACCTAACTGAGTGAAGCATTTATTAAGGCCCACACAACCTGTTAATCCTTCACTTACCCTATATCTTTTACGCAATATGCTCGGGTCACAAAACTATAATTTACTTTAAAATTGAATTAAAATGATAGAAATTAAACCCCGATCAAATTAGTTTTAAGGTCGATTATGGAAGTATTTGTTTGAACTTGTATTTGGATTGGCAACGTCCTATGATATTCCATCTGATTATGATTATATATTGTAAGCCTCACGAAAGCATCGTTCCATCATGGCAGCCTATTGCAAGTCATGTAATGCCTCCACCAGGGGATGAATCAATATTTGATCAACTGAACCTGCGAATGCTTCGACTCAGTCTTCTGCACAAAACTGTTCTTTATAGCAGAGCACATAGACACGTGAAGCCAGCTCGTTCATTTCGTAATATGAGTGGTATCAAATCACACGTGTCGCAAAATGCGCATAAGAGTGATAGTTTTTGGGACTTTTTGTTGGTTTTAGTGACACTTTTGACACATTTTTGGCTATATCATGCCGAGGAAATGGGAGCGAAATGTCTTTCCCAAAGACATGTCGACGAAGCACACCCGGGCTGGCCTGGGCTGGTATTCGCGACCCCTGTATTACAAGTCCTACACTCTACCAACTGAGCTACCGCAGCTGCCCTAAGAGTGATATTTTTCACATATTAGATGCCAGAGGTAGGAAATAACAAAACTGTCCACCTGAAAAAACTGATAAGACGACTACTATGTAGACAAAGTCCTATAAGGATAATAAATGAAAGTACCCGAGGAGAAAGGAAGAGATAACATTAAAAATATGAAACTCATTCCAACTACAGTTCAAAAAAGTTGAGAAACAAATGCAGTCTAAAAGACTACAAGATTGTCTATGAGATTTTGAACATAATAAAAGATTATGAAAATGACATAAATGTTGACATAATACTCATTTTAATTGTTTTAGCTTTAGTTTATTGAAATTTGTATTTCTATTCAAGGGCATTTCTTTTTTTTTTTTAAAATCACACAGGCCAGGAAGAACACATAGTACAAACGAAATTCGCATAAGAGTGATAGTTTTGAGGCTTTTTGTTGAGTTTAGCGGCACTTTTAACACATTATTGGCTACATCATGCAGAGGAAATGGAAGCTATTTGCTTTTCCCCAAGGACATGCTGAGGAAGCACACCCGGGCTGGCCTGGGTGGGTATCGATCTCGTGACCCTTGTATTACGAGTCCTACGCTCTACCAACTGAGCTACCGCAGCTGCCCTAAGAGTGATATTTTTTCGCGTATTAGATGCCAGAGGTAGGAAACAACAAAATTGTCCACCTGAAAAACGTGATAAGACGACTACTATGTAGACAATGTCCTATAAGGATAATAAATGAAAGTACCCGAAGAAAGGAAGAGATAATATTAAAAAATATGAAACTCAATCCAACTACAGTTTAAAAAAATTGGGAAACAAATGCAGTCTAAAAGACTACAAGATTGTCTATGAGATTTGAAACATAATAAAAGATTATGAAAATTACAAGAATGTTGATTCAGTCATGGGGACATTTAAACTTATTTCAAACTTCATTTAACAGAGGTGTAGCAATCGTACCAACTACATCATCAAGTACGCATTTTTCCTGGACAGCCTTGTTACCATGTACACTTTAAGGACATCTGTAAAGCCTTCTGTTACAAAGAATTACCATAAAACGAACCAAAATCAGTTACCATGGGAAGATTTATTCCAATAAAAACAATCAGTGTTTATATATATATATATATATATATATATATATATATATATATATATATATATATATATATATATATTTATATATATATATATATATATAGAGAGAGAGAGAGAGAGATAGAGAGAGAGAAAGGGATTTTGAAGACATACTTTTGAACTTCCTTTTGACATTCAGTAGTAACTGAAATTATACTATACAAATAAATGGTACAGTGAAGACTGTATGTAATAGATGAGCACTGTGCAATTAGTTGTAACATATTTAAAATT
The DNA here is from genome assembly GCA_029931535.1 of Margaritifera margaritifera. Lineage (NCBI taxonomy): Eukaryota > Metazoa > Mollusca > Bivalvia > Unionida > Margaritiferidae > Margaritifera > Margaritifera margaritifera. The sequence goes on along the minus strand of JAQPZY010001097.1, from coordinate 980,112 downwards.
TTTAGAGAAAATGTAGAAATGAAATACAAAAATACAAAATAACAAAGAATTAAAGAGTGTGTACAATCAACAAGAATAAAATGGTATTGCATTAGAAGAAAGGAACAGATCAGAGAGATAAATAAACAAAGAATTACACATGAATGTGCAAACAATAAGTAAACAAAAGTCTCAGTGTATTTGCACAAGATAGTCAATATTGTATTAAGTTTTGAAAGGTGCCAATGTCACACATCCTCTGCATGCGACAGACCTATTCGCTGAAGGCAGGGACATTTGTTACATGATATAAATAATGGACGATATTTGCAGATGATATGCCAAAATTGGATAAAATGGATGAATTAATGGATACCAGGACTCAAATACTAACAAACAGTACTCTTTATCTTTCTCCTGCAATTCAGTTTTACGCTCCCTACCCAGATTTGCCATACATACTAAAAATGTATCAAACGTAATTAACGAGACAATACTTTACTACACTGACAAATATGTTTTTACACAAAAACCATGAAACATTTTTATCACTACACCTAATATTTGACTGTTAAGAGATACATAACTCTGTGTCACGTGAGATTTTGGCAGAGTCAACTAAATTGGGTAGTACGGATGGCATCCTCTGGTTGTGGGGTTCCATTTGGTCATATGACAGGAAGAAATGTGCCAGAATTAGTAAAATCAGTTGATAGATTTCACATTTACTTCCATATAAGAAAACTGCTGTCTGAATGTTAAATACTTTTAACTGATGATGATGCATTTAAATAAACTTGTAAAAAACACAATTATGAAACAATTTAATTTGATCTGCAATACATTTAAAAGTCCACCACAGCTAGACTGGAGATACTTGAAGGGAAAAATAAAGGTGTGACTAATAATGTATTGGAAAAACCTGTATGGAAACAAGTTTATCTGACTGTACTGAAGTGGAACTAATAAAAACAAAAGACTTGCTGACCCTTACCATGTTACACAGTTTAAAATGTAACAAAGCCAATACATAAATAATGAAGAAGAAACAAAGAGGATGTACTTTCTGTTTAGCTGAACTATCTGTACACAGAAACATATGGCCACTACAATGTTATAACTGTCTGCATACAGGAACAAATGACTACTACAGTGTTATAACTGTCTATGTACAGGAACATATGGACACTATAATGTTAGAACTGTCTGTATACAAGAACATATGGCCACTGCAATATTAATTGTTAGAACTGTCTGTATTCAGAAACATATGGCCACTGCAATGTTGGAACCGTCTGTATACAGAAACATATGGCCAATGCAATGTTAGAACTGTCTGTATACAGAAATATATGGCCACTGCAATGTTAGAACTGTCTGTATTCAGAAACATATGGCCACTACAATGTTAATACTGTCCGTATACAGGAACATATGACCACTACAAAAAGCCATTAAGACAGAGTTTCAAGTCGTTGTGTATTTTACAGATAGGTCTTAATTTTGAAAATCTGAACCTGTTTTTCTTTCTTACCATTTCTGAACTCTATTTAAGCATAGCTACAGGAGACATTCAATAATCAGTCAGTGCCTGGGTTTTAGGCATTTGACTATGTTGTACATTTTGATGCGTGAAAGGGTGACTGATGTAATGTTCCAAGTACATCGATATCATGAGGATAGCTTTTAGAAAGAATGGCAACTACCTTAACTCTAAAATTTTTATATTTAAAGGAATCAGATACAAAGATAGGCAGGTAACACTCAAACACAGATTGAACAGGTTATTCATCAAGCTCTACATCCACGTGGTGTCCTAAGCTTTCTCCAAGGCAAAGAAAATGGCTACTACATGGCTACTACTTGTTCTTTCTTTATGAAATTTTCTTATTTATGTGTCAAGTCTGTCTGGATGGTCAATTTCGCTTCTGCATCTGAATCCACATTGAAAGTCTGCTAATAGTTTGCTGGAATCAATATACCAGAGGAGACTGTCATATATCATTCATTATGGATTTGCAAATGTGGCTCATTAGTACTATGGGATAGTTGCAAAGGTTGGTATGGTCTTTGCTAGGTTTGGGTAGTGGTATCACTGTTGCTTTTTGCCATATTTAATACATTATAAATTACCAATGAAAAATTAAATAACAAGTAGTTTGATTTTGTAACTTTATTTTTTTGCAGAACAAGGAGTATCTACTACAGTATATATAAACACATGAATGTGACAACGAATGCAATAGATATTCTTAAATGGACGGACATACAACATGGTATATTAAAAACATAATTGTTAGACTTATTAATTATTAAGCACAGAAACATCAATCTCAACTGTAATAAATCTTACCGTATCATGACTTTGACCCCATATTAGTACAAATTCATTTGCAACAAGTCTCCAAGTCTCAAAGTGAAATTTATTATTAAATCAAAAGGCTGTTGACAATATTGTAACTCAAACTGAGTCTAAAAACATCTGACCCAACATTCACAGACACTTCTTATCCTAGTACAGGCATATGTTTGATAATATGCACATCTACAATTTTCACAATATCCTCACAAATTTTCATTGAAGAAAATCTTTTTCCTGATAATAAGACCACTTAGAAAAAAGGACTTACAATGAAGTCTTTTTTCTTTTTAGAAAAACTTTAATTTGAAATACATGTTGTGCCATTTTGGTTTACAAATTAAGATAACATTGAACAAATTAACAACTGACAAACCTTACATTTCTCCATTAACTGCCCTTGTAAGTCAAGTACTTAGTTTATGATAATCTGTAACTGTCAGATATTTTATTTACATTTGGTATTACCAAGTAATTTTCATATGGCTATTCCATTTTAACATACAGTATACCCAGGAAAAAAAATATATGCTTAGGTACTTAGATTACTCAAAGAGTTCATATGAAAAAAATAGAAAATTCAAAACTGCGAGAGTGCCTTCCTAGGTCCCATGTATGTTTTACTAGAACAGCCCTTACTAATTTGTGTTACTGCTGTTGAAATCCTGTATAATTTTTAGATCACTAAGTTTTATTTCTTCCATGTAAACCATGTATAATACTATGTACAAGACTTTACATAATAATAATAATAATAATAATAATAATAATAATAACAATAATAAAATACAACTTTTACTTTTTAAGAGACAAAATTATCTTTCTTAAAAGCTTCTTGCACTTTTCCAGGAGCTTTCATCAGGTGAAGGTTGTTGAAAGCTTAGGAGAAAAATAATTTTGACTCAGGACAGATACGGTACTAGTTAACAATCATTACGACAGTTCAATAAGAAAATACGTTCTGTGACATGTTATTGTATCAAGTGAATATAAAACATTTGACATTCTCCTTCAAATACCTTGTAAACTCCTTACTGAGCTGTGTATCTTTGGAATCACTCTGCTTCTGTGTTGAAAGACAAAGGGAGATAATCCAAATTTGCTTTTGAACCAATTCATTTGTATTGAGTGATGTTGGAAATGCAAAAATAACCTAGACAGATGTTGTTGCTTTTTTTTTTTTTTTTTTTTTTCTTGTTGAGTCAAGTACATAATTAGATACATATAGATATTTTTATATGCATGTACGTATACATGTATGTATGTATATTTGTACTGCTTTTGAAAGTTTGGTATCTTTCAAAACTCTCTCTCTCTCTCTCTCTCTTTTATGTTTTCCAAATATTTTTCACTAAACACTGTGAATGGAATTCAAATATTTTTCACTACACAATGGGACTCGAATTCAAATATTTTTCACTATACAATGTCAATGAATTCAAATAATGTTCACTATACAATGTGAATGGAACTCCAAAACTTTCTTCATTATACAATGTGAATGGAATTCAAAGAACAATTAGAATTAATAAAAAGCTCAATTCTGTTTCACTAAGAACATCAATAGGCAGTTATGAGTGAAAACACCAAAGATATTTCCAATCTATGTGTGTGATTCAAAAATATGAATTGAATATCTGTATCAAATGCTAGATCATTTGTGTTAAATTAAATGGGTATGCAATAAAAGAGAAAACAGTACAGTAAAAATCCTTTGTAAATATATGATAACTCAGAAGTACCAAGATTTTGCATGCTTAAAATTACCTAAAGAATGATTGATTAAAACATCATTTTTAACTTCATTTAGTATATCTATCTACCATACATATGTGCCTAACTTTACTTTTGCAAAGTTTGCAGTCCAGTGAAGAGTTGCAAAATATTTGTGGAAATTTACAGTTACCTACGATCTTGTGCTACCAAAACTGAAAATGTGTGAAAACATACAATATTTAACATTGCAGAAATGCCCCTATACATATCTATCTATGAAAATGTGCAAAAAATAAAACATGCATATTTTTTGCAAATCTTAAACATACATGATTTAACATTGCAGAAAATCTCCTATACCTATCTATATATATTTTTACTTATCTATCTATCTATCTATCTATCTATCTATCACAATTCTACACTGCCAACATACCTAATTTTTGAATTAGCAAAATCTAATGGCACAAAAATATAATGTTTTGCAGCACTCCTACTGCAGGTAAATAAAACACAGATGACCGCTGGTATATACAAGCGTTCTGTCCACTATGTGGCAATACTAGCATCTGAGTCATGTGGAAGCTTCCACCCTCCTTCCTGGGACTTCAGAGACATATCCATCGGGATGGCATGATAATCACCAGCCTGGATAAATCAGATCAATTTTAGGTGATCAATTTATAGACAGTGATTAAGACTAGAAATCAAGAGTAAAGCATCATGTCCACAGTGTTTTATTCAGTTACATGTATATGCACTAAACTTCAAAGAATCCCTATCTTTCTAGGCACATCAGTAAGAAAAGATCCTTCATGTATTTACTTCTCTACAACGTGTATCTTACTATAAGTGTGGACCCAGATGTACTGTCACACAAGACATCAGCAGATCGGAGTCTACTCTTCATAAACCCCTCTACAGTGTGTATCGTACTACAAGTGAAGACCCAGATGTACTGTCACACAAGGCATCAGCAGAGCAGAGTCTACCCTACATATACTACTCTACAGTGTGTATCTTACTACAATCTGTGTAGACCCAGATTTACTGTCACACAAGACATCAACAGATCAGAGTATACTCTATATAAACCCCTCTACAATGTGTATCTTACTACAATCTGTGTAGACCCAGATGTACTGCCACACAAAGCATCTACAGATCAGAGTCTACTCTGCATGCTTGAAATCAGAAGTAAAATAAGCAGTGTATACCCTGTTCTGCCAGTATACTATATGACAGCAGATCTGCTTGAGCATTGTTGTTATTCAGGTTTGTGATACACATGTATACACGAGCAAACATTTTGGAAGAACAGTGCTCATGTAAGAATTGATTCATTTTATACTGTAATCTAACTTTATTCATGTTCTATTCACTTTGCACAATCATGGCAAGAATTAAATAGCCACATACTTGTACTGTTCATGTAAAGTTTAAAGTTCCACTGAATGCAATATCTTGTCTGCTATGCTAGTGCATTATGCAAGATTTTCATAGATTCACCAAATGAGAGAAAATGAGTTAAATACAAAAATTGTACACAATCCCTAGAGTGTGAAAAGCAGGCTGATGTGACCTGTTTTCACTCAAATTTATACATTTCAAAAATATGTGATAAGAAGATCAGAAAATAAATTATATAAACACCAAAGACTACCCAGATAGAGGGTTCCAAATGCATATAACCAGAGTTTTATTTTCTATAACCAGAGTTATATTTTCTAACCCACATTGCATCAATGCCTTGTTACACTTATTATGTCGAACTAATAAGATGGATTTCTGAGTGTTGTTTAAATGAAATGCTACCAAATTAAATTTATATTTTGTTTCTGGATGTATTATAACATTCCTCATATTCGGTAGTGATTCCTGTTATTTATATTTTGTTTATACTTGTGCATGTATCAGAACATCCATTATAGTCAGTTGTAATTCCTGCCATTTATGGCATTATAATCCCCTTGTGTTTGAACAAAATAACTTCATATAACTTTATTTGTATTTACAAGAAAAACTTTATATTTCTGATTTTTGTAATTGGCTGACATGTTATGTCTGTAAATGTCTGAAATCTAAGATCCATTAAGATTTAATGATGCTGAAATACTGTGGTTTACAGTATTTACAAAAATTCTGAATGAAGTAATGATCCTGAAAAGGTCACTTCAGTCATACAATAAAATTACAATATTGTACACTGGCAGGCATCATAAAATTAAATGCATTAAACTGGATGAAAATGGCCTGATAATCAGCCTTTTTTCCAAATACATTTTTTGACATACCCCAAGTATTTTGTATATTTAAGAACTATTTAACATTAAAACACATTTTTGCTGAACTTATTATGCAACTAGAACATTTGGACTCTCCATTTTTTCATCATATAGGCAGCAGGGGGAAGTCACTTTCCCCAACATTTTGAGTCCAGCATGACCACTGAAACAATGACCATGGGAATTATTCATTTGTGTGTTGAGCCAAAAATAAAGTCACACTTCTTCCTCCTCCTGGTCAACTGTTAAAGTTTTTCCCCCTTTACAGAAAAAGTCAGCACTCTCCATTAATTTTCTAGGCTAAAGGTCCTCAAATCTGACTGGTACAGTAGCAGCTAGGATTTTGTCCTCAGATCTGACTGGTACAGTAGCAGCTAGGATTTTGTCACTTAAATCTGACTGGTACAGTAGCAGCTAGGATTTTGTCCTCAAATCTGACTGGTAAAATAGCAGCTAGGATTTTGTCACTTAAAATGTAAACAAGAAGAAAATATAAATTGTACCTCACCTTTGAAAGGGACTTGTGTTGGGAAACCAAAATTAAGAAAATGGACAATCTGAGAAATAACTACCTCTAAATGGTGACATGGAATGCTGGGAAAAATTCAAGATCTCTTCAATATAATGGTGCATGATAAATTACATAGAAATCCAACATTCCTTAGAAAACGTATGCTGTGAAAACCGAAGAGGGATAGGCAATCTGGGACCATAACTCTTGTACATGATAATGTTGTATGGTGCAAATTAAACTATTCATCCTCAACAGTGATAACAATTATCACCTGTGATCATGACCTTTGGCCTTTTGACACATGAGTCACTATATGTGATGTTCTATGTACCCTGGTAAGTATATGTAATAAGTCCTTACCACTGATCATGCTATAAGCCCTAAATAAAACATTTATAACAATCTTTCATTTAAAACTATAATAACTATTTGTGAAAGGAAATAAGAAACAGGACCAAAGAGAATAGATTTTATTTTATGCTAGGCAGTGAAATACTGGATTTTCCGAGTGAAATAATTGTGATATTTCACTGCAGTGAAAAAAATATGATATTTTTTCACTGGCCGTTGATAGACATTGATAACCTTATAAGGAAGAAATTTCAAACTTTTCGTAACACGCTAGCGTGGTGTAATGGTAAAGATGGCCGCTTCGCATCTCGGCGAACCGGGTTCAAATCTAACAATAGCCATTTTTTTTTCATTTTCTTTTTATCTGCTATTATACCTTGAATTGGGAAGGAGCATTATGTAACTACTGATATTTTATGTGCAAATATACACAAAACAGAGCAGAACATAAATGATATAAACACCTAGACTATCCAGACAGCCGTCTACCGCACATACCGTTTTATGTTTGAAATCTACCGCTTTTGAAACTTGAAACGATTTTTTTAAAACTTTAATTAAAAAAAGTATTTTTACGCGTCAAATCAACACATTAGAGAAACCAGCCAAAACCAGTCTACTTGGGGACCGGTAATGTTCGACCAGTACAACAATCGGTGCTATGATGCGTGACAGAGTAATAGGATTTAAATTGTCAAGGAACAGCTAATATATGTACACCGCAAGCTGTTAATTGATAACTTATTTTTTTATTTGGGGAGTTTAAGGCCAAATGCAGAATGTTTTTGGAGATGTTATAAGTAATAACGGGATCACAGGTGGTCAATAATGTATGATGATTCTCTGATTAAAATCAGCTGATCTTTGGCATCGGGGAGATAAAATGGAGACAGACCATACAAAATTATTTCGGCATATATATTGGAGTAAGTATTTTGATTTTTATGTCTTGTTTAATTGGTATTGTATTATTCAAGATGTTTTGCGAGGAATATTTAAGAACAGCTCTTACATTATTTGTTCAATTCCTGTCAAAATGATGAAACGTGTGCTTTCTCCCAATGCTAAGAAACCACCGGCTTAGAAATACTACACGTTCAACAATGATTGGATATCAGAGTTTAAATGTGTGCAGGCGAGTAAATGTCATGAGTTTGCATTTGGTGTTTCAAAGGTATGCATCTTTTGTATTTCATAAACTATCTGAAGTTTTCATACACACAAATTAAGTTCATGTCCTACTTAATATATATCAGTTATAAATATATTACATAACAATTAATTTTAAAGTTGGGATAAATTATTCTTAAATGCATAAATACATCAAGTATTGTTTCCTTTTTTATTTCAAGTGGCGAAACTTGCCGACAAATTTTGGATCTGAACCATGAAGAGAAAGGAGTCCTTGAAGATGAGGATCAGGAATACATTTTAAGTCCAAGTCCGGAACTTCCTCCTCAGGGTGAACATAATTTGGAGGGGTATTGGAGAACAGTCAGCAACCTTGCAAAGCCAGCAACGGGAAAACTGAAGTTAGAACTTCTTTGCAGGCTGTCTTGTCATTGCCACATTCTAATGCTGATAGAGAGAGGACATTCTCCATTCTTCCCGCAATACAAAGTGATTAAAGGGTAATCTGAACCAGAGAACTATTGAAAGCCTATTAAGTGTGAAGGTTAATAATCACAATGAATGTCATCAGTGGTCACTAGACAGTGATCCTGTGAAGGAAATTAAAAATTCTATTGGATTTTATTAAACAAAAACTCTGCAGTGAACAAAAAGATAAACAACTCTTCCTTTTTCATTAATTGACAATATACTGGCTATTAATTAATTATTATTTTAATATTTTACATTAGAATAAGAATCAGATTCATGTTCAAAACTTGCTGTTTTTTATAGTATGAAGAGAATATATATTATGGCAAAAAGTGCACTTGGTTTGTTTTCAGTCACCTTAAGACACGTAAAATTTATGCTGATATAAAATCTACTGGTTTAGAAGCCAATCTACTGACCAAAATTTGTAAATCTACTGGTCTGAAATCCTGGTCCGTCACATATATGATTCATTTAACCTGACAAGTGTGTGTAAGCCGATAGCAAAAAAAGGTTTATTCACCCCAGCCACAACTGCACACGCTCATTTTTCTTTTATGAGGATCATTTCTTATGTAGCGTTTCGTTTATTTTCAAGTAACAACTGGACGTGTACATGCCTCGCATCGATCTGACCGAGGCACACCCCTAATATTGGTAAGAGTGTTAAATTATATCCTTTTAAGTTTGACCTATGAATTTGGCTTGAATGATTGCAGAAAATGTCTAGACAAATTCTCATAAAGGGTGATCCGTCTTTTTAGAGAACGTTAGAGCACATCCTCTTTATTCGATTTTTTCTTCTTACATGTGGTGTAAAGGATTCAACTCAATGTAATACTCACCACGTAGTATTGAGTACTAAGTTCAAGTGAACCAACACTGACATAACCTCACTTTATACTGCAGTTGACCACTTGTCAAAATCAAATGGGACCTTTGTCAAAATCGTTTGTAATAGTCAGAAAGAACTTAGAGGTCTCTTCCTTCTGGACTGGCTTATACACTACACATTTGAATTGTACCCAGAGTTTGTGTGCATAGATGTGACATACAAAGTAAATGATCTCATAATGCCACTGTACGTTCTTCTAGTGGAAAATGGCAATGGACAAAGTGAGATCATTGGAGGAAACAGAAGATATGATGACGCGAATGGTAACTCTTTTAAAGGAGCAGAATCCTCAATGGAAATGCACAAAGACCGTCATGTCAGACAAAGACTTTGTAGAGCGAGAAGTCTTCAGGAAGCGATTCCTTCAGGCTGAACTCCAGATTTGCTAGCATTTAAATTCTAAATGTTTTTATAAAAATGGTAAGCAGTGCAATCTTTTTCTATTTCCAAATTTATAAATCTATTACTGAAAATAAAATAACAACTTTTTAAATTTGTTTTGATGTATTGTTGTAAATTTGGTCATATTTAAATAGCAAAGGAAGACTATTAACCAAAATATAATATGCGGCCTTGACTCCGGAAATAGTGTCTCGCTGATTATTCTGATATTGCATTCATAATTTGTTTTGGATTAATTTGGAAATACCATCCTTACAGTTGTACAAACATCTTTAATGGCATTGAAAAATTGATGAATATTGATATTGCACACCCACCCACCTAGAGAATATGTTGCCAACCTTATCGTATATATATATATATATATATATATATATATATATATATATATATATATATATATATATATATATATATATGATTTGTTTCCCCCTCAGATATTCTGGCATTTTTTCTTACTACAGTGATAGAATTTCAAAGGCCTGTGGGTAAATGGACAGTTATATTTTTGATATAATTAAATTCACCTTGAACCGTCTCTAACTGAATGCTCTCAACACGTACTAAAGATGACAACGATCAATAGCATTGTTTAGCAGTGGCCCTCATGTTATGTCACGGATCACTACCTCATATCTAAAAACAGAATGTAGCTCCAGCTTCAGATAAACAGATTATAATCTGGCGGGCCAATACCATTATTTAAATTATAAACCACCGTACTTAGAGAAAAAGAATAAAGCAAATTAACATTTAATCAAAATAATGAAGCAGCAATTAGAATAATAATTAAGTGATAATTATAGTAGCAAATGTTCTAGTTAAAACATTACCAAAAAATGTGCGAAATTAAATCATAAAAACATCTTTTGAAATTGCCATATAAACATTCCGGTTACTAAATGATTAATGCTTTGATAGAAAATCACTCTGTGGTGCAGCTGAAACGATAGAGTGTAGAGATCTCAAAACGAGTGGAAACTGAAGCGATTTTATCAAAAGGTAAGTAAAATTCAGTGTGTATACTGCTTGCATATTCGATGCTTCCAAGGAAACAGTAAAGTTGAACATGCATCATGCCTATATAATATCTCATCCCCCCACAACATCAACAAAATAGAAGTAAATATACTACCAAAGCAATCTTACCTTTTCTCTCTAAGTTTAGGAGCTGAATTAGTTTTAAAAAATTTGTCTTATATTGAAACTCAAAGGAGGCAATGCTTGACAAATGTCAGTTGTTTCATAACCTAGTCATTTTGTAACCAGGATTTTTATCTGGCAATTTCAAAAGATGTTTTAATTTCACACATTCTTTGATAATGTTTTACCTAGAACATATACTATAAGTCTATCACTTAATTATTATTCTAATTGCTGCTTCATTATATTGATTACAAAAAAATAATCTGCTTTATTCTTTTTCTCTAAAAACAGTATTTTATAATTTAAATCTGACTGATTGCCTTGTACATACCTGTCTTGCTGCATAACAGCATATACATTAATATATTCTGTTCTATTCGAACATGTTGTAAACACTATTTATAAACTTATTCTTGTGATTGTATGCGCTATATTACTTGTGTATTTAAACTGTTTTTTAAAGTGCCATTTTACACTCAATATATATTTTTCTGATTTTATTGTTTTATTGCACTTTCGACAATTATAAAATTTGACTTCTTTTTCATTTTTAATAATACATAATTATAAACATTTGTAATTCTTTTCTATTAAATGGAACTCATGTTAACAGAAAATACAACAGCACGTGTTTATCATATTATATGCTAAACATCCCGGTTACAAAACGACCTGCACCCCACTGGACTTCCTCTCACCCGAACACCAATTAAATGATGAAGTAACTTGTGCTCTAATATGGGGAAACTATTCTTCACTGTCAGTTAAAATAACAGGATGTTTGGGGGGTGTGGGGTGTTTAATGTAGAATTTGAAAGGGTTAGTTTGTTTTATTCTATTCCAAATGGCCACAGTTAAACAATTTGTATTAACAAAATATACTTTATTCTTGTAAATCACTTCCAAAGGTTTACAACTGAATCGTACGAAGATTATTATTATTATTATTATTATTATTTATCCTCATATATCTTTGCAGTGTCAAACAATGTATAGAGGCAGGTAACAGTCAGTCCATTTCCATAACAACAGTGTTTCACAACCATTATTTAAAAGTCCCCCTTTGGACAACACACTGAAGTTATCACTTATAAAAAGATGAAAACAATAATAAGGTCTACTGAACGCGATATCATCTGTCTGTCCGAAAACGATATGGCCAAAGGCGCAATGCCATGAGGGTAAATGACATCACATAATATTTATAGAACATGAGGGACTCGATAAACAACACTATAAGACCTATATTATACTGTCCCATATTTTCGGTGAACCTCGGTCTACATCGCTCACTGAGTATTGTACAGGTAAATATACAAAATATACTAAAATAAAGGATAGTTTTTTGGGTTTTTTTTAATTATTAAATAAAGATTACAAATTGCATTTTAACCATTAGTTTCTATCAATTTATACATATAAATGACTCACGTACGATTAGACCCACAGTCTAGCGGTATGGACCCATACGCCTAGCCACTACCTTTAGCAATAACCAATAGGGGAGACTAATCTTAGTAGGAAATATTTCCAGGGGCCATTTTTCAGGGCATAATTTATGCATCAAGGACTCACTATACTAATGCAAGTCCCATAGTAAGCCCATAGAAACACGATGATATTAAAATTTCAATAACTTTAAATTTCTAAATGCCCATGATCAAATCTATATTTATCAGTGTAGACCTATCCTTGATGCAAACGTCTGTGTTAAGAAAACCACATAAGCCACTGCTTATTTTGGATCTACATGTGCACGAAACAGGTGTTATCCATTCTGTACCTAATGAATCAGCTGCTACTGTTGTTATTGATTGTTCCTAAATGAAGTTTAGAAAAATACTAAAATTGCATCAATAGAATCTTGTCTCTATTTGTTTTTTTAGGTACAGATAGGGTAAGTTCTCAAAATAATTTTTTACTATAATATTACTTTTCATTATTAACCAATTATGAACCACCAAACCCGTATATACTCTACTGTATCTTCACCCATTTCTGGACTGGTTCACAGTCGTTCCATATAATTAGTACCATGAGTCCTATAAGTAGATCTGATTTTTTTACAAAGATATGTATTTTAATCATTGATGTTGGAGCATAGTTGTGTTAAAGAATTGGCCACTCTCGTGCAAAGATATTAGTATAACAGCATTTGATGTGATACCACTATATATAGCTAAATTGTATCCACATAACATTTTGCTGCATTGTATTGTACATATTAGCGATTTATTCTTATTATTAAATTCATTGTTTTCTACATATGTATCTTCATGTTGTATTTCTATGACATGCATGCTACACAAAAGAAACACAAACATGCAGACATCAGCAAGTATTACATAACTGGGTATCAAATTACATGACACCCTGTATTTTCATCTCTCATGGCTATAAAACAAGTTTTAATAGCTTATACAATTCAAAAATGACTCACACTGAAAAAGGTACTGTGTATCCCTATTCCCATCTTTCAAAATCAAATTAAAAAGTGTGCCAGATAACAGAGGATAATGATAAGGGGTCATTGTCCTTCTGTCGCTAAGAGAAGCAATCACACCCATGAAACAACAAGTGATGCTGACATTCCAAAATTATCTAAACTATCAAAACCAGTGATTTATCACCCCCAAATCTGCACAGTAATGTATAGAAAGCCAAACAAGTACCATAAGTTTTATTCCATAGAAAAATTAAATAGCTGAGTGCTACTTTTTATTATAATACTATGGGAAAGAGTAAGGAAACACAGAATAGACAAAATAATTTATTCAACCCTGCTAATGTTCTCCACAACAATGGAAAGAAATGTACATCAACCAGAAAAACAAAGCCACTCGAGGTCTGTTACATAAGGGCAACAAGAGAAAAATTGGAAAAAGCTTCTTAAAATTCCTATAATGGTCAAACTGATGCTGGAGACAGCAGGCCAGTCTGTAAATTGCTGCGGCCCAAGCCAAGAAGTAAGCTGGAGTTGGAGAAATATACAGAACACTTTGCAATGCCAAGGTAAATACCTTTCAATACAATATACACACTATGATATAATTTATGACTGCATAAGATACTCAGTAAATTTAAGCGATAGGATCCAATTACATGTTAAAGTTCTGATACGTAAATATAAACCTTCATTTAGTAAAAGATCATAAAAAGTTACGAAAAAGCCCCCAAAATCACTATTGTGCCGACTTTCTATTACAAGTAGTGTCAAAATACCTCTTTATCAAGACAAAGCTGATTAAAATGCATAAATTATAGAGAAACAGAGAAATAAACAGAATCCTGGAATTACTCAGTTACAGTCAAAGGGGAGGTTGCATACCTTAATTTGGCATACCAAGTAGCTAACTTGAATTTACAGTTAAATGAGTCTATACTATACATTGATATTAAGTGTAGAGCAATTGTCCTTCTCTAAATAGCTTATCTTTCAAAATCTGAGCACACATTTCTGACATGAATCATGTCTTCTTCTATTCACATTAACAGATCTTGAAGACAACACATATCGCTTAGTGCACACAGGAAAAAATGCACAGATGTGGAATACTGTGTTCCATGAACACCAGTTCAAACACCCACAGTGTAATGGTTTTCTTTCCTAGGATCTGAGTCATGAACAGAAAAGAGATCTAGTGTGGAGGGAGAGAGCAATATGTTCGACATGCAGTTATGCATTAAAAATATTTAATCTCTATGATGAGGTACAGAAGAATAGTAAGAAAGTCTGTGTAAATAGCTCCATACAGACAGGACTTTCACAGACTTCGGTTGGAAATGAACATTTAAGGCCTATATTTTTAACTATAGTCAGTCTTAAGTTTTAGGCAGTGTAAAGTGTGCTGGGTAGATGGTTTGAACTAGGTGTATTGAAGCACATTCTTGCCAAGGTATTTTAAGCTGAAAATATCTAGTGAGAGTGACGAGTCTACATTATGCATGTGTATGGAGTATTGGCTAGGTAAATCTACAGTGCTGAAAACAAAACTGAACAAAAATACCCAGAAAGTGGAATCAGTTAATCGAATGATTAAACATAGCTTACCTAAAAATATAACGTTCAAGAGAAATTTCCTTGGTAGGGCTCATAGTGCTGTTCATAACAGTCACCATGGACCTCGAGAATCTCTGGTGAAGCTATGTAAATCTATCGGTTGTCCGATTTCAGCTGTAATTCCGTGGCACAATATCTGAAAAACAAACAAGATGTATATCTCAGAGATAAAATGTACAAATCAAGTAAACTATATAAGAAAGAAACAAAAAGATCGGAGAAAAGGGCATTTCTTTACAAACTGTATGAGAAATATCAAGAACAAAAGAATAAAAGAAAATTGCTGTGTGCTATCGCTAGAAAAAAAAAAGAAAAATATGAACACTCTTACCATAAACCACCTCCATTTTAGCACTTTTTGAGAGGCCGATACAATGTGGCATGTGCAGTTTTGTGCACAGTCCTTGATTTTTACAATGCCGCCTTCTTTGATTTATTGAATGTGTTTTCTAAAGTTAAATGATCAGTATTGATACATAAGCGATTGTGACATGTAGCTTACGCTTAAAATCTCTCCCCACCCCCTTGTAGGAATAGTTGCATATGTTAAATGGTATTTAGCCATATAAGCCAATCTGTGGACACCGGCATATGAAATTCTGCCATCTGGCCATACTATTCTCTTTTTTCCATAACCTGAGCCATGTATCGCCCCTGTCTACTGCACACAACCCTTTCCAACACTGCTTTTTACAGAATTTTTCTCTAACATCATATGTAAATTATGAAAATAAGACTCCACTATGATTTTCATAACCAGAAACACACAAAAGAATAACCTTGATGCATGCAGTAACCATGGAAACAACAGGCTCTTGGTATGGTATAGTGCCCATATAGGACTCACAGTACTAATTCAACTCCCATAGTAACTCCATGGAAATACCATGATATCAATAACTTTAAATTTCTAAATGCTCATGATCAAATCTATGTTTATCAGTATAGACCCATCCTGGATGCAAACTTCATTGTTAAGAAAACCACATGAACCGCTCCATATTTTGGATCTATATGTGCATGAAACATGTTTTATCCATTCTTCACCTAATGAATCAGGTGCTACTGTTGTTATTGATTGTTCCTAAGTCTAGTCTATAAAAATGCTAAAATTGCATAAATATAATCTTGTCTCTATTTTTGTTAGGTACAGATAGGATAAGCTCTCAAAATAAATTTTTGCTAAAGTTTTACTTTTCATTATTAACCAATTATGGACCACCAAAACCGTATATAAGCTAGTGTATCTTCACCCATTTCTAGACTGGTACACAGTTGTTCCATATAATTAGTACCGTGAATCCTAAACATCCCCACTCTTCTACCTTCTCTTGTATCGAAACTTGTTATTGGATGGAAAAAATAACTACCAATGGTGACACTAGAGACATGACTCTAAATATACCTTTGACCCATTCTTAATTCTGAGGCTGAGTCATTAATTTATCACATCAGGAAAATATTCCAAAAATTATAAAACTAGTTATTGCAGGGTATATTGATGAATCATATAATATTTTAATCAGTGTAGTATATAAAGTAAGATCATTCGATGAAAATTGAATTGATTTTAGGGAAAAAGCAGTAATTAGTAGAATCTTGAATGTGGGGTAATGCGGCAACAAAACTGGAAGTGCATATTTTCACTATGGCTGCACCCATGTAAACTACGTGTTGTGTTTCTCTCTATTCTCTTCTATCAGAATTTATTTGTCTCCTTATTTTGCCTACAGTTTGATTCTGATATTTTAATTGGCTGATTGATACATATCTGAAAACTACAATGATTTCGTAACATTAAAATATCAGCATGAACATGTGCATAATTTGCAAGAAAAATAATCTAATTCTATACCATCAGAATGCAAATGCCACATAATGTAATACAGTCTAAAGCCTACATCACCAGCATTTAAGTGTCATCAGTAAATAAAATTAAGAAATATTATTATTAACTAGTTTTGATCAAGTGATAGAAGAATGTTTGAAAAATTACTGAAATAATGCTTTAATTGCGACCAATTATACCTTTTTCTGTTTCATCAATGTTTCCTTATTTCACATGTTTGATTAAAAAATGAAAGTGTTTTATCTGTTTTGTTTACATTATGGCTATCATTTGTTCCAACATTTATATGTTACCAAGGTAACTCAATGCAAGGAATTTAGCAAGAAACTAATAAATGTGCTTTTCATTCTTATGATACATGGATAATACTGAGTCAGCAATTAATATCTGCTGTGTGTGAATAATAAAGCCAAACAGGACGTAATAAAGTGTTATTTATTTGTGATGTATATATGTGCCATGAAAGGGGTGGGGGTGGGAATTTAAGTTTTAAAAATATTGGGATTGCGATTCAAAATATTTTTTAACTGAAATAACAGAATGGAATGATGATAAGTTAAACAAGAAAAAAAAAGAAAAAAGAAAAACTCCACATTTAACAGATTTAAGGGGAAGAAATTTAAAACTGATCAGAATTTTGGAGTAAGAAATTTTAAGTGGTTTTTAAAAACTTCATAGATGAAAACACTGAAAACTTGCCAAAATAAAAAAGAAAGTCATAATACCAAAAATACTTCATTTTTGGCATTCTACCTTGTGAAAGTTGGCAAGGTGCAAAGTTATTTTTCAGTAGTTACTAATTTTAAAAATCACTAGTTATCCCTACTACCTTCCGAGAAATGCTGACGTCATGCAAACAAACTGATACAGAGGCTATCTTTCCCTGCATCAAGAACACGCTCGATTTCATGCAGTTATGAAATTTTCATTGTTCAAGTGAGATTTTGGCCAATGTTGGTAGACTTGCTATTGGGTGTGTTTTCTAAGGGTATCGCGACAATTCGGCCCAAAGACAATTCGGTCCAAGACAATTCGGCCCAAGTTGGACCGAAATTAAGACAATTCGGCCCAACTCGAAAGACAATTCGGTCCAACTCGAAAGACAATTCGGCCCAACTTAACAATACAAATGTGACAATAGTTTTAACAAGTTTTTTTCTTCAAAAGCCAAGTAGATATTCTTTACGGGAGATATATATATATATATATATATATATATATATATATATATATATATATATATATATATATATATTAACTCGGATATAGTGCGTGTAATATATGAAATAAATGGCATTTCTAGCATTTATTTTGTGAATTTCATATCAGTTTTATGAGAGAGAGAGAGAGAGAGAGAGAGAGAGAGAGAGAGAGAGATAGTACATTTCATTTGATGTAAACAATGCGGCACGTTAGGAACTTGTGCATGCATTATGTATAGCACGCTTTTGGCACAGCGCAAAAAGACGATATCAGATTGGATAAATTTATTGTCAAGAAAGCAAGTGGACATGCACCAGTTTTTTTATATATATCAAATGGTTCTCCAAAATAGATGGAAGCAAAATAGAATAAAATAATATACAAATTATTACAAATGTTTTAATTTCAGTGTGTACTCCAGCTCATTCTTCCTTTATTTTGTCGACGTCGTTACTGTGACTTAATGGATCAGAAGTCATCATCATCTCATTTTCAGACCAAATACAGGGCCTTTATCCCTAAAGTTCATATATATTCAGTGGTAAATATTATCATGAAATAGCGCCATACTTTGACTTTGAAGAAATTCTGTTCGTATTTATACATTTCCCCGAGTTTCTTAACTTTATAATCATTTATTTATTTTATATTAAATGATTAGGAACATAAAGTTGATCTATTATGAATAACCATAAATGCAATATAGCGATTTTTCAATTAGTAGTAGCTAGTCCATATTGCCAAACTCTTGTACTTTGAAACAAACACTTGGTCAAATGATCTTGAATTTTAAATTGACATGATAACACCACCAATCATTGAATACAAGTACACGGTCTGTATAATGTTTAATTTAATTATGAAACAGGGAAATAAATACATTTTCAGGTCTGAATCTTTCCAGAAATGCCTTTTCTTGTGCATAAATAGGATATTCATCCACAACAAGAAAACAGGTGTTTGGCAAGGTACAATAGGCATTTAAATATCTGACAATGGCCAATATGTGTGACAGGTGTTTGGTAAGGTACATGAGGCACTTGGACATTTAAATATCTGACAATGGCCAATATGTGTGACAGGTGTTTGGTAAGGTACAATCGGTACTTGGACATTTAAATATCTGACAATGGCCAATATGTGTGACAGGTGTTTGGT
The DNA here is from genome assembly GCA_029931535.1 of Margaritifera margaritifera. Lineage (NCBI taxonomy): Eukaryota > Metazoa > Mollusca > Bivalvia > Unionida > Margaritiferidae > Margaritifera > Margaritifera margaritifera. The sequence continues at coordinate 960,593 of JAQPZY010001097.1, read as the reverse complement.
AAGGTACATGAGGCACTTGGACATTTAAATATCTGACAATGGCCAATATGTGTGACAGGTGTTTGGTAAGGTACAATAGGTACTTGGACATTTAAATATCTGGCAATGGCCAGTATGTGTGACTTGTGTTTGATACGGTATATTAGGTACTTTGACGTTTAAGTATCTGACAATGCCAACGTTGTTAAACACATAGACGGTTTCAGAAAAATGAATGGCTGCGGAGTCTATTTGCTGCAACTTCATCGCCTCTCTTCAGATTTTTGTGACATTTTCATTACAAACATAATCTTATTCTCATAATATGAATGTCAAAAGAAGAAAATTTAAAGAACATCACTTTTTTTGATAGGGAGGATATCTTGGTTCTGAAGATCAATCAAAAGTATTTCTGACAGGTGTTTGATAAGGTACAAACATTCTCACGAAGGACACGGGTAAGCGTGCAGAGAGAATATTCTTTTCCTTTCTTTTTCAAAAGCGTGAGAGGTGCATCGTTTTTTGTTTAAAGCTATATCTTTGATACTATGCTGTTGTAACTGAGACACATAGTGCCCGTCTGAAGATGCATGCGCATATATAAAATGTCACGTAGCATCTCATACCACTCGATATGAAGAAAAAAAACAAAAGAAATCTTGGATATAAATGTGCGTGGTATTAAGGTGTGAGCGATGACCCGTTCAGTATTCGTCACACACGTGTGGGGTGAGGCAGTGATAATGATGGCAAAGTGGCATGTGACGGTTTATAAATTAATAATAATAATAATAATAATAATAATAATAATAACATATTAATATTCTTAGTTTGCTGCTGATATGTACCATATGATGCCTTGGTGCACATATTATTAGAGAAGGGTAGTAAGGCTTTAAATAAAAATGTTGGCTCCGTCACAGTTGCTTCATCATTGATCATGTACCTCGCGGATGCACAATTTGTACACATAAACACATCTACGCATTAATTGTCTTTTTCTATTGGTTGTGCCAGAGTTGTGCAAATGGAGTGAATTCGGTCTTATAACTTAGCTTGCGCTAGAAATATGGATTCAGGTCATTATATCTAGGTGTGGCCTCAGTATGATTTTGGTGGTGGCAGTGGTGATGATGATGATGATGATTGCTATCGTCTTTGTTTATTTGATGTGCATTATATTTTTCCTCTTCATCTTGTAAATCTCCCATTCTGCATCTTGTACAATAGCAGTGACTACTGCCGCAACTATTACTGACGATGCTACAGCAATTACAGCAGCAACAACAACAACAACTACTACTACTAATACTAATACTACTACTACTGTATGAATATATTAATAGTGCGTGAGCTTTGTGGCAATGTCACGATTTACCTCAAAAGCGTCAAGTTCAAAAGTCAAGTTTGTGTATCGTCAAAATTTGTAGGAATAAGTACGAGAGAGAGATAATTTGCCTAAACTGAGCAGATAAAAATGGAAGGTTTTGCTACCGGATATATTAAAGTATGTGATGTGATTTTGGGGAGAATTTCGAACAAAATTGTATCGACTTATATTAACAGTAAGCATTGTGTAGAAAAAGCAAGCGGAAAACATAATTCAGTGTAGTGCTATTGACAGAGGCCTAATTCCAAACATTATGGTTCTGCTTACATAAAGGTGACATAACGTCTTTGTAACATATGCAAGTATTTTATGGAGACAAAAATGCCAGTAATAATAGCTTATTCTGTTGGGAAAATGTGTCTGTATTATTTCCTTTTTAATATGTACTGTATTTTCTTTAAATCAATTCCTCTGAAATGTAAAACAGTTTCCAAAGTGCCACGTCTACACGTGACACAGCAAAGTTATAGTGTTAGCAGTCAATTTAGGTTCTGGCTATGCAATATTATTATATGTGCTCTCACTTTGCTGCTTTCTGAATGCTATATCACCCTCAAGTGCACGCCCAAAGGTGATTCAGAGTATGGGCAGTCGTCACCGCCAAAATTACATTAATCAAATGACGTAGTATGAAATGAAGTGATTTAACAGAACAAATGAAATGATGAATTCAGATTCCAAATGATGCTATATTAAATACAGTGATTTGAAGAATAAAACAGAATGATGAATTCAGATTCCAAATAACGTGCTATTAAATGAAATGACGTAGTATGAAATGAAATGATTTAACCCAACAAATGAAATGATGAAATGATATTCCAAATGACGTTGTATGAAATTAAATGATTTGAAGAACAAAACGGAATGATGAATTCAGATTCCAAATGACGTGGTATTAAATGAAATGATATGAAATGAAATGATTAAATCAACAAATGAAATGACGAATTCAGAATCCAAAGGACGTTGTATGAAATGAAATGATTTGAATAACGCAACGGAATGATGAATTCAGATTTCAAATGACGTTGTATTAAATGAAATTATATTAAATGAAATGATTTAACCCAAAAAATGAAATGATGAATTCAGATTCCAAATGACGTGGTATTAAATGAAATGATTTGAAGAACAAAACCGAATGACGAATTCAGATTGCAAATGACGTGGTATTAAATTAAATGCATGGACAGTAAACGGTTAGATAATCTCACCTTATCATGACCTCATCCTTCATGCATATTATAATCATATTATTATAATCACAGACGAATGTAAATGTAGTCGAAAAAATTACTATTTACTTTTCTTTAACATTGACTGCATATGTATATATAATATGCAGACAGATATTGTGAGGGATTCAAGTTCTAAAATAAAAGCAATTGATTAAGGAAATTGCAGCTTAGAAATAATGTACTATTTGGATACGATTGGCCGCCAGGTGATATAGTGATACCTGTCAGATAATTAGCATTATCTGAGGTAGTTCATACATATCTGCCGCAAAATTAAAAGATTCATGTAATAAAAAATTACTCGAGGATAATAAGAATAAGAATAAGTATAATGAATCCCATTTTGGGTAGAATGGGATTAATATGTATACATTTGGAGATTTGTATGTACACATTTAAGCTTCTGTGATAATTGTGAATACCAAAATATACAGTTCAATTACATTTTTAGATGATTGATTGAATGATCGATTACTGAATGGTATAATTATTAGCTTACAGAAACCGTTTTTCTCGCACTCCATAACCTGGATTACAGATACTTACCTTTCGTCTACATTTACTCGGAACAGTGGTGGACCCATTGTTATTCTCCTTTGTGGAAAATGGAAAGACTTGCGCCCACTTAGGGATTTATGTTATTAATGTGATCAAAGAGAGCTAGATCATTGAATAGGGCAATATTTAGGAATTGATGTTATTAATGTGATCAAAGAGAGCTAGATCATTGAATAGGGCAATATTTAGGAATTGATGTTATTAATGTGATCAAAGAGAGCTAGATCATTGAATAGGGCAATATTTAGGAATTGATGTTATAAATGTGATCAAAGAGAGCTAGATCATTGAATAGGGCAATATTTAGGAATTGATGTTATTAATGTGATCAAAGAGAGCTAGATCATTGAATAGGGCAATATTTAGGAATTGATGTTATTAATGTGATCAAAGAGAGCTAGATCATTGAATAGGGCAATATTTAGGAATTGATGTTATTAATGTGATCAAAGAGAGCTAGATCATTGAATAGGGCAATATTTAGGAATTGATGTTATTAATGTGATCAAAGAGAGCTAGATCATTGAATAGGGCAATATTTAGGAATTGATGTTATTAATGTGATCAAAGAGAGCTAGATCATTGAATAGGGCAATATTTAGGAATTGATGTTATTAATGTGATCAAAGAGAGCTAGATCATTGAATAGGGCAATATTTAGGAATTGATGTTATTAATGTGATCAAAGAGAGCTAGATCATTGAATAGGGCAATATTTAGGAATTGATGTTATTAATGTGATCAAAGAGAGCTAGATCATTGAATAGGGCAATATTTAGGAATTGATGTTATTAATGTGATCAAAGAGAGCTAGATCATTGAATAGGGCAATATTTAGGAATTGATGTTATTAATGTGATCAAAGAGAGCTAGATCATTGAATAGGGCAATATTTAGGAATTGATGTTATTAATGTGATCAAAGAGAGCTAGATCATTGAATAGGGCAATATTTAGGAATTGATGTTATTAATGTGATCAAAGAGAGCTAGATCATTGAATAGGGCAATATTTACAATGACATTTGAGTAATCGTAGCAACCGATTTTTCTTGGTAGGAAATGTTCACATTATTATTGGTGTACTATTCAAACTATCGTATGGATAAAACTATTACATATTACTATTACTTGACAGAAAGTATGCAGACAGGATTTGGCCATACATACACCATAATGTACAGACATTTTGAATAATACATTATCGATTGATTGATGTATTCCGTATTTTTCAGATAGTACAACTTATGTTTACTAAAAAGGTGCGAGAGTATAGTCATATATATATATATATATATATATATATATATATATATATATATATATATATATATATATGTGTGTGTGTGTGTGTGTGTGTGTGTGTAATTTTGTTCTAATTTTTGTGTTTTTGAGGACGAAAAAGCATCTCATACAACATTGGCATATTCTAGTAATATACAAGTGAAGGTGATATATATATATATATATATATATATATATATATATATATATATATATATATATATATATATTCTCTAACGTTGACATATTTAGTCTAAATTGTAATATTGCCTTAACACTAATCAGTTTTAATTCTGACCCGTATTTATTATCGACATGTTTTACAGTCACACCTGTTGCTAAATATAAGGCCTAAATCTGTGTGATGTTTTACTAAATTAAGCTGTTATTGTTGAAATTTAATATCAGTACGTACAGGATCCATTTGGTTTAGAGAGAAAGAGAGAACTTCACTTTTAGTAGGAATAACGTTTACTAGCCATTAATGGGACCAATCTTCTAAGATTTTAAGATCAATATTTAATGCATATTCTGTTTCTCTGATGTCGACTTATGAATATGCTGATGAGCTATCATTGACAAAAATTCTAGTAAAACTAAGATCATAACTTAAATCATTTATATAAATCTTATATATAAATCATGGAACGAATTATTTTCAAATACCTCTATAATCACTTACGTACTAAGAATGTTTTTAAACTGTGTGGGGAAAATCATGAAACGAATTATTTACATATAACAATTAGTTATGTACATTATAAAATTTATTTAAATTGGTGATTATATGCTTGTTTTTACTTCTGTTCCAATTATACAGTATGCATGTAAAAATGGACAGGACTTTAATTCTGCAATGAAGAAGAAATAAAAAAAGGAGGATTTTTAAATAAAATATGCTTTGAGCGTAGATATGTAAGAGAGATAATCCAAAAGATGTAAAGAGCAAGATCAAGGGGTTACTTCCCTTGTGGTAATTTGTCTGCGTATGTATACATACTTTTTCATCAGTAGGCTCGGGTTACACATAATTAATATAATTGGTCATAATATGAACGAAAAAAAATTGATTCAGACTGAATATATATTTGTACGCACCTGCCATATCTTAGTCCTATTAACAAAAGGAATTATGTATTCATGACATGATTCATAAGCAAATCGTCATTTAAATAACATTATACGAACACACTGGACGTGTTCACTCCAAGGTAACCACAAAGATTTTGCAAAAAATAATTGTTAAAAAGTCCTTATTTATTTCAGCCGCTTAGGAAGACAATCTATATTTAATGGATGTATCAATAAGGATATCTCAAGTAATAACGAAGTAATCGATGTATTGATTACTTTCACTGTATGTCTTGCTAATTAATTCACGAGTTACAATATTTTCAATTATTAGAGACATTTTGAAAAATATCATGCAGGAATCGGAAAAATAAGACAAGTTAAACAACACAATTTCCTTTATAAGAAAAAGAAAAGTTTCTGCACCTAAATCGATAACTATGACGACAAAAACAGCATAATGCAAACAAATCCGTACATATGTTCGACCTTTCATTAGTAGGGCGTACATATTGCGAGCAAACACATTCTGGAAAATGTTTTCTTTTAAAATCAGAACTACCGTGTGCAATAATTCTAATAAATAATAATAATCTATTTGCGGTTTGTAACGTTTCCGCTGTTAGTTATATCAGCAGTTAATTTTGATTCCGACTTTGTCACGATTAATTAAAACCTCCTGACATACGGATAGAGCTGAAGAACATTCAATACCAATATTTTCCTTCTTTGATTCACCCGAGATAATACATACATACATACATACATACATACATACATACATACATACATACATACATACATACATACATACGTACGTACGTACATACATACACCCATACATACATGCATATGTATTTGATGAAAGAGCCAAGTTAGATTTATATATATATATATATATATATATATATATATATATATATATATATATATATATATATAGATAGATAGATAGTTTAATAGATAGGTAGAAGGGCAAACAGAAGGGACGGAAAGATAAATGGACGTAGAGATAGATAGGTAAATAGAAGAGTTTGCAGGTAATTTGGTGTATATCGTTCAATGTGAGATGAAGAGAAAGCAAATAATTAAAAAACTTTATTTGAAGCAGGTGTTAATCAAATACTTGTTATGTATGCTTGGTCCAATATATTATTATTGCTACAGAAAGAGAGAGAGAGAGAGAGAGATACATACAGAGAAAAAGAGATTAATGGAAGGATGAATACATGGATCAATGAATAGATGAATAGTTAGATGCTTAAATAAAAGTGATTACAACGACCTTTAAACTTCGTCAACACAACTACTGACATTTATTGATATTTAAGTCAACAAGAAAACCTGAATTTCGCCAAAACCATCAAGATTTTCATTCATGACCTACACACAGAAAGACATAAATACATCCTCACGTTTACCCATCAATCCATCCAACCGTCACTAAATCCTTGCATGCATACATCATCGTGTAGGAAATAAATATACAAAAGGAAAAGAAAGTTTAAGAACCAATTCTGATCACTCGCTTTGGCACTCTAATCTTTGTTTCTTTAAACCGACCAGTAGATCAATTTTTACACGCGCTATTGTTGGAGTATGGTGTCTCAGTCAGAAATATATTTCTTTTTGACCTTATTTGAGAATGTAATAATAGCAACAACGACAAAAAAAGAGCAACTTATATATTGCATTAAAAAGTTCTTAATCGTTAAAATAATTTGCCTTTTAAACTGAAACGTTTCCAATTGTAAGCAATGTTTGATGAAACTTCAATGTGGTAGTGTTGTGACTGTGTTGATTTTAATATTGAAATGAAGCTGGTGCGATGTTCAGGGATAAAAGTGATTATCTCCAATCTAACAGACGTTATATTTTGATCATTTTGTCATTCACAAGTCCTAATATATTAAGTCAAAAAATAAACGTTCCAATTTTAAATTTAAGATTTATTTAATGTTTTGTTTTTAGATTCGTGTGCTTAAAAAGACTTGCCACCTTCTTAGTCTTTCAGGATATTTATAATTTGTTTTCAAAGCAGTGAAGTTTCCTACTCATTTGACTTTAATTAGTACTAACAAAATATTGTTTGACTTATTCTGGCTGATTATTACAGGATAAAAGTAATTATATTAAAGTTGACATGTGCTATATTTTCATTATTTTAGCATTCACAAGTCACAATATATTGAGTCAGAAAATCAACGTTCAAATAAAATTAGTTTACTGCTTTGTTTGTAGATTCCTGTGCATAAACAGACTTGCCACCATATTCTATGTCATTCAGGAGATGTATTATTTGTGCACAAAGTAGTGAAGTTTCGTCGTTTCACTTTGATTAGTGATAACGAACTGATCCCTGCTGTAATTAAAGGAAATTCCTCGCGGTTTTTGAGGAACACCGGAGGTAATGACCTGGTGTGTAACGCCATCGGGTGATAGTTTGTGAATGTTGCTAGAGTGGCATCCCAAAACATAGATATTGTCCTCTCTGTCCACTGCTACAAGCCGTGGAATGTTCAGGTCATTTGAAAAGTAGACGAAGTACTGTTTTCTATCTGTCAGACCAAAACAATACACTGCATTGCTGCCAGTAACAGATATGTAGACACGTGACTTGGACATATCCAGAGCAGCATAAGCACTCCATGTATGTTGACACTCAAATTCATGGTGAAGCCTGACATTTCCATTCCTAGTAATAAGGCTCCAGAAACATTTGCTATTACCATATTTATTACCACAGTGACCAGATACAACGATCTCCTCCCTGCTGACTGCATCAACACCACAACATATATACTTGGTTCTTAAAGTTCCCGTGTCTCTAATCGAGCGCTCTCTGAACGACAGAAACTGGACAGTTTTCTTACCAGGCATTGTTATAGCAACTTCGTTGTCTCCTATCAGACACATGCTGTCAGGCGTGTTAGGCAATACGTGGTTTGTGACGAAGTTATATGATGAATCATACAGGCAGCATGTCTTGTTATTGCAGTCTGCCAGAACTATGTATCCGTCCGATAACTGGACGATACCTGTGTATACAGGATTCTTCACACTTGGACAGTGAACGTCAATAACTCTAGCGAGCTCCACAGTTTGTTTATAAAGCGGTACTATAAGATTTGTTTGGATCATATCCTTACCCTCCTCTTGAGATACTATTTTCACCAAGCCTCCTGCATCTTTAGAAAGTATCGCTTTCATGCTGCTATCGAGTTCAAGTCTTATTCTGATGGTATCCACTTGTTCATACTTCTCTCGAATCTGATCATCGTAACATTGTAGCTGTTTCATCGTCTTGCTAGTCACCAGAAACTTTTGTGTATCCGACCCAAACTGACTAACCGTCTCTAAAAGCGCTTGAGAGTTTCTGATGGCACTTACCAAGGATTGACATTGATGATTTTGTTCTTGTTTTCTGATCAACCACTCCTTGTAAATTCGATTTCCTTCAAGTTCCACCATCTTCTCAATATCATCCAGCACATCATTTAATTTCATTCTGATATCTCCGATCTCTGCAGAAATATTGTTAACATGAGACTCCAGAATACCTGTGTTTACTTCATTTATCTCCATAAAATTCTTGAGACGATCCTCTAATTTCCGCATTTGTTCCATTATTTTCTGTACATTCATCTCCTTCAATAGACCTTGAAGACAATCTTTCAATTGGAGCATATCTTGACATGCTTTATGGTGAAGAAATAAACATGTTCCGCAACAGGCAGTCTTGTGGCTCCTACAGTAAAACTTGATATCTTCATTGTCATGTTCAGGGCACTCAAATCCCTCTCTAAATCTTGTGCGGTTTTCTGGATTATTTTCCAAATCTTCTGTGGTAATAATTTGATGGCTTTTAGTCATCTTCATATTTTGATGATATACGGCACAGTTATCACACATGAACTCTTCACATACAATACAGAATTTCTTAGCAAGGTTTCTAGAACTGTCTGATGCATTCAAACATACTTCACAAGACTGTTCTACTTTCGATTTTCTCACTAGCGGAAATGGACATTTAGGAAATAAAGAAGCCCATTCTCCAACCGGTTTTTCTTTATTTGCAGGCCTAGTTACTGTTCTACATACAGGACACATAAACTCCTCAAATGCTTTCTCAGTACACTTAGCTTTTTTTGTTATATAGTCCTGAAGACAGTGTTCACAAAAAGAATGCAAACACTGCAGCTGACGGGGAGAGGTGAACCCGTTTAGACAGATCGGGCATCCCTGTCCGTCTTTGAAAGAATCATCATTGATTGCAGTAGCCATTTAAACAAACACAATAGTTTTGCCCTCAAGAGAATAAGTCAAAATGGAGAATTGTTTTTACAGTACTGTTAACGATAATTTCGCTCAGAGTTTCCAGTTATCTGTCTCTTAGCATATGTTTCACGTTCAGTTATCTTCCGGGTTGATATGAATGTATTCTTGAAACAAAATGTATAACCGGGACGAGGAGTCTAAAACTTGTACCGGTTTTCTACATCTCCAGTGACTTCCCGGCAACATATACAAAGTATCATGGGACACACACACACACACACACCTTTGTCAGATCTGCAGAGTGACTACTTCCAGTCTGCCCTTATCAACTACACTATTATTTCATGCCCTTGTTTGTTACGGAATGAAGTCAAGAATTCAGACTGAAGTCATGATGTTCCGATTAGTTGCGTGTTTGCTTCTTAATAATGAATATATTTGCTGAATCACTGGTTGACAGGTTTTCTGCCCAAACCTTTACCCTCTCTCTCTCTCTCTCTCTCTCTCTCTCTCTCTCTCTCTTATCACACACTTCATATTTACTTAAAATTGAGGTTACTACACAAATGAAAATTCCCATAAATGTTTTAACTAAAATAGAACTGCTCACACAAAAGTTTATTTCTTACTTAATATTTAATATTGAGTATGATAATAAAGTGACATGGTTGATGTTTACTTGTACATGATATGTCTGTGCGTAATCGAGTCTGACGTGTTTATTAATGTTTAATGATTTTCAAAACACCCCCATGTGATGCTGTGATATTTGAATTTTGAGTTTTAATGGTATCGTATCTGTATACGGAATTGTAAACCCCAAAATCCCCAGAAATGAGTAGTCGAGGTTCGGCATGTACTAATTACTATTGTGTTACGACTTTAGGTCTTAAAATAGTGTAACAGAGAAAAAGTGAAACCAACAATGTATGTAAAATCAACAAACAAATTATTTGTAGACAATTAAAATGAAAATTTAAAAAACACTTACAGGAACGTGAATTAAAATCCAAAATAATCCAATAATCCTAAGTTTCCAAATCAGAAGTCCTAAATATAGAATTTTCGAATTAATTTCAGTAGCCTTGAATGTCCTGATGTACCAGTAGTCTTGAATGTTCTGATGTGCCTGAATGATGTAATCCAGAATATCTTTGAATGAATTCACATAAATCCCAAAGTCAAGTATTATTCCAAATTGAGAAGGAGCACTTTTAGTAAATCCAATGAATATTTTTTAAAAAAAATAATTCCTCTCTCTGAATTAGCTCTGATTTTCACAACTGTAACATCTGATTACTAATCCAAATTCCTTAATAGACTGATCTTAATGACATGAACTTTAGCATATGAATGGAAACTTGATTACCAAATGATGTATAATTATAAGACAAGTCACATGCCAGAACATTCTAGAATATGAGTAACTCTAAATGAAATTTTACTCGTGTTCCTGATTATTCTCATGTCAATATATGGAAAATTCCAATCAAAGTACTAAATGCTAGGCAAACAAGTCTAATCTTGAACTCAAATGCAGAAAACATGTTGCTTTCAAAATTACCACTAAAGTACATCTTACCTCATGGACACATATTATAAATTCAATATACATAACACCTCCCCTTATAAAGATAGAGAAAGATTGATACAATAAAGCTTTCTTTTAAATATGCATAATCAAAATTACATAGGAAAATGTCTTATAAATGTCAGTGAACTCAATTACACAAAACAAAGCAATAGAGTCTACGCATGTGAAAGTGCATCTGCGATCACATTGTCTTCTCCCCCGATGTGTTGAATGTCAGTGTTGTATTCCTGTAGTATTAAACTGCATCTCAACAATCTCCGATTTTTATCTTTCATTTTGTTGATGAAAGTAAGGGGATTGTGATCACTGTATACAATAACCGGAGAAAGAGCAGAGGTAACATCCACTTCAAAATGTTGTAAAAAAATATCAAAGGCAAACATTCCTTCTCAATTGTAGTATAATTTTTCGGGTGCTTATTTAGTCTTTCAGAAAAATAACACACAGGGTGATTCACACCATTTTTGTCTTCCTGAATCAATACTCCACCAACCTCTACATTACTTGCATCAACAGACATTTTAAATAATTGGCTGAAATTTGGTGCTGAAAGAACTGGTGCATTCTTAAGCATGGCCTTCAATTTATCAAAGGGTTCCCGACACTGATGAGACCAATGAAACTTGGATTTCTTACTCAACAAATTTGTTAAAGGTTCGGCAATTATGGAAAAATTTTAACAAAATTTCCAATAATATCCAGCCATACCTAAAAATCGCATCAGTTGCTTTTTGCAAACAGGCACAGGAAATTGAGAGATATCTTTGACCTTAGCTATAGGTTTAACTTGACCTTGTCCCACAATATGTCTTAAAAATGTGACACAAGCATGGCAAAACTCACTTTTGCTCAAATTAATCATCAGATTTGCATCACCGAGTCTATCGAAGAATTTCCAAATTATTTCCAAGTGATCTTCCCAGGTGTCATTGTAGATAATGACATCATCGACGTATACGTCATAATTATCTAGACCAGATGTTATCATGTTCATCAGACGTTGACACGTTGCAGGATAATTTTTCATTCCAAATGGCATGACTTTATATTGATAAAGCCCATCTGGGGTTACAAATGCTGAAATTTCTTTTGCCCTTTCCGTGAGTGGAATTTGACAGAATCCTTTTAAAAGGTCAAACTTGGTGACATATGCTGAATGTATTATCTGGCTTAGGCATAATAATACATGGTGAACTCCAATTACTTTTGCTTTGTTCTATAAAATCATTCTCCAGTAAAATACTGAATTGGATGAAATCAATCAAAATGAATTAAAAGGAGCAAACAATTAACTCAAAAAAGTCATAAACACGAATTATTGCTACTGAAAATAGGAATTTAAGTGAAACCTTACAATATTGTGTGTATAAATGTATCCTTACATTATTTTGTGTATATTACTATATTATTATTACTGAAAATAGGAATTAAAGTGTAACCTTACACTATTTTGTGTATAAATGTATCCTTACATTATTTTGTGTATATTACTAAATTATTATTACTGAAAATAGGATTTTAAATGTAACCTTACATTATTTTGTGTATACTTACAATGAGTGTTATTAAAGCGTATTGTGAAATATCAAAATTTAGTAGAATATATAGGTAAGTTAGTTGCCTATGAAATAAATATCTTAGGTAATGGAGCTGTTTTCTTTTGGGAGAGGTGAGATGTAGGTAGTGAAATTGTAAATGAATTTACATACTGAAATTGACTGCTTCCCAAATACCTCTGGTTGATTACGATTGCATGATCCCAGGTCAAGGTACACTTTAGACTGAAATCAAACAATATTTACATTAAAAGAAGCTCTACTGGAATTCCGAAACCTTTTCATCAAATTTGGAATAAAAGTATGTCAATCTTTGATTAGAGGTACCCAGAAATATCTAAATATTACGAAACCCTTGATTGATCCAAACTTCATACAAACCCAGTCTAGCCAAAAAGTCTGTAGCTGCATAAGAACAGTTACCTTATATGGTAACCTTGGTAAATCATCCAGCATATTATTATAAATATACTAGTACAGTGTATCTTATGTACTTTCCATCTTGATAAGTCAAAATCTTAAACCACTATTTGATAATAATATAATATCTTTTCACACTTAAAAACGTTCTTCCAAGTTCACCATAAATAAAACCATTTTGCTTGCTCTTCTTAACTTCTAACAGCATTTTACAAAACTGTAAATGTACTCTTGCAATAGTATTAGCAGGTATAAAACACCATGCCTCACAACAATAGTTCAATATTGACAATATCAATTTATCAAAGATTCATTATGTCTTCAAAGTAGTAAATTTATCAATATATCTCTGTAATAAGAAGATTGCTTAGTGGGCCTGGCCAGATAACATAGTATGCGCTTCATCAAACGATCATCCATCTGTAAGAACAATACCAAGGTATACAAGTTTACTTACAATTTCTAGTGTTGTGTCACCAAAAGTAAATTCCATACTTATTGGTGACCTACCACCTTTCCTAAATATCACAATCTTGGTGTTTAAAATGCTCATCTTAAGTTTCCATCTTATCCATTATTCATCCAAAAAGTCTAAAATGTTTTGAAGACTTGTATAAGAACTCGAAAATGTAACACTATCATCAGCATATAGTACATGAATAGCTTTCTCAATGGCACTACCCTCTAAACCATAAAGTATACCTTCGACTTCTAGAGCATTTAAAAGCACTGAACATAAGAAAGGTGACAGACACTCACCCTGCCTGAAAATTAAAAGGGTGACAGGCACTCACTCTGCCTGAAAATTAAAAAGGTGACAGACGTTCACTCTACCTCACTTCAAGGAAACATGAAAATTTATTACCAATCATATTATTTATCACATCAAACCCTGGATTTAACAATATTATACATAGATTTATTAATATGCAAAATATTTCCCCTAGCAACCATTTTAATAAGTTCTGTCATATTATTATCCCTTATCATATAATGAAATGTTTTTGTAAAATTGATAAAAACACAAAATAATTGTTGTCCTTCATTAATTGTATGTTAAATAAGTTAATGTAAAATAAAAATGTTATCAACAGTACTCGTCCTTTTTAAAAATCCTTCCAGTGATTTGATAAACACGTGATAGTTTTGTGCCTAGTTGTTTAATCTATTATTTATTATCTAAACAAACAACTTGCCAATACAAATTAGTAATGTCATATCTCTGTAATTGTCAGCATCATTCAAACTACCTTTCTTATGCATTACCAGTTTATCATACCACATCACTGGAAAATATCCCCTTTATGCTAAGTAATATTTTCAACAGGAAATATTTACTATAAATTATAAATTCATTGATAAATAGTTTTGGACCACAACTCCGACCAAATTTTAATTTATTCAAAGCCTTATCCATTTCGGATACTCAACTATTTAATACACTAAACATAATTTTTTTAACTTGCCTTGCACATACTCCTCATTGAAATAGAAGATATTGTCATCTGGTATAAAATATTGATCTAAACGGTTGTTTATTGCCCTAAAGTATCACTCAAAGGTCTCCATATTAATATTATATCATTAATATCAATATCCTATCTGGCTTTCGCAAAGATGAATTTATAATTTGGGCTGGCATTTGTCAAACCTAATCTTGATTCAATCATCGTTGTTTCTCTATAATCAGTTTAGTTTTTGATTAAAATTCATTGTTTTTCCTGCTTCACTGAACCATGGATGTTTGCTTCTTTCATCATATTTGTCACAAGTTTTAGTGGATTTAAGCTTTTTACACGAAAGTACTTTCACAGATGTCTTCACATCATAGTGGTCATCTATTCAAACTGCGTACAATGATCAGTCACTGATGTTATGAGTGGGTAACCTCAACTTTATAACTACATGTTGAAAGGGTTACATACATGCATGCATGGAAGCATATATACATACATACATCCGTGGTTGATGAGAAAGCCAAGATATATACATGTGCAACATTTTCCGGCTAGATTTTACCCAATCCAGTACTTAGTACATGGTGCAGGACCTGATGTCATGCACTTGTAAAGATCACAGAAGAGTTGGAACTACTATGGTAAATGCATTAAGGATCTGAAGGTTAGCCTAAATGGGCTTGCTATCAGTTTAGAAGTTATTCATCGAGAGACTGAATAAGGCTGTCTATGATATCCATGCAAGGAATTTGAGGCTACGGAATAGGTCTCAGGAGTAGGTCATGTATTAGTCACTCACATTTAGACCTCAGATGTGCCATGTTTCCAAATACTTTCTTGGTGATTCTAATATTGCATGAATTTAATTTAAACAGGTAGCCAATATATTTGTTGTAATCATTGTCTAATCATTTTGATGCAGGCTACATGATGGAAAATTCTTGTTCGTCCAACATATAATCGAACAGGATAATTATCAACATATATTTGGTAGCATGCAATATATACCATATTCCCAGAGATAACTTGGGTAATGGACATCTATACGTTACTGATATAAGGGCAAACAAACAGGAGGATGGATGAATAGATGGAGAGATAGGTACATAGAAGAGTTTGTAGGTAGGTAGGTGCATATCATTCAAAGGGAGACAAAGAAAAAGCAAATAAGTAAAGAACTCTCTTTCAATTAGGTGTCGACCAAACACTTTTATTGTATGCATGATCTTTTCATATTATAATGAACATTAAAGTTGGCATTCATTCAGGTTTACATACATACATACATACATACATACATACATACATACATACATACATACATACATACGCATATCCAACCACATCTCTGCATGGTCAACGATAAACCTAATTAGAAAATAGATATATGGATAGATGCATGGATGGATGTATACATGGATAGTTACATACTTAGATTACATTAATTGAAATGACCTTTGGACAAAGATCTAAAACTTTGTCAACAAAAGAATAATTATGTAAAAAAAATAGGCAAATACTGACATTTGCTGACATTTAATAGACTATGAAAAACCTGAAATTTGCTGAAAAATATTAAGATTTACATGCGTACATACACACATACCCATGCATGCATAATTGATTAAGTACATCCATTCATTTCCCAATTTACCATTGTGACGTACGTTTGATAAAAATGATACAATCGTAGTGTTTTGACTTCTTGCTGAACCAGATTTTTAAAAACTTATTCTAGCTGATTATTATGGGATAAAAGTAATTATATTCAACTTAATATGTGCTAAATTTGATTATTTTATCATTGACGAGTCACAAAATGTTGAGTCATTAAAAAAAAACACTCAAATAAAACATCGATGTTTAACATTATTTTGTGTACATTCCTGTGGATAAATAGATTTCCCACCATCTTTTATGTCATTCAGGAGATGTATTATTTGTGCACAAAGTAGTGAAGTTTCCTCATTTGACTTCCATTAGTGATAATGAACTGATCCCTGGTGTAATTGATGAAAATTCCTTTCGGTTTTTGAGAAACTCCTGATGTAATGATATGGAGCATAACACCATCTGGTGATAGTTTGTGAATGTTGTTAGAGTTGTATCCCACAACATAGATATTGTCCTCTCTGTCCACTGCTACACCCAGTGGATACTTCAGGTATTTGGATAAGTAAACAAAGTACTGTTTTCCATCTGTCAGACCAAAACAATACACTGCATTGTCTCCAGTAACAATATATGTAGACACATGACTTGGATATATCTAGAGCAGTTGTCAGATCTTTTTCATCCAATATAGTTCAGGTATATGTCAGGCATTTATCATTCTGCTGCGATGCTGCATGAATGCAATAACATGGAACATATCTATTTCTCAATGATTTGCACATATTTTAGTAAAATCGAAAGCACCAAGATACTCCTTTCATGAAGAAAAATTCAGAACATTGCTACAAATGCAATGGTAATATCCATTGCAAGTCCTTGGTAGAAAAACTCTTTGCAAGTCCTTGGTAGAAAAACTCTAAGTTCACAAATCAACCAACATCATCTAGAATTATCTGAATGTGGAAGCTTGTCAGAGCATTAGTCATTTATATAGAACATCTTGTAACTTGACACCTGCAAAAGATGACAGAATATGACAGAGGAATTATTAGAGAGATATATAAGTTGGACTTATACTGCAATTTGAGATGCATTGATCTCTGAAGTTAAGCATTAGCTTCACTATATAATGGTCCATTTTCCTACTCAAAAGACTCAAAGCACAATAAAATAAGTTAAAAGCAAATAAATATGAAATAAAAATAACCACTCTGTCATTCCAGTCAGGTTGAGATAACATGAAATCAGATTAAGCAATGCCAAATAAACTAGTACAATGTAAACAAAGTGAGTTACCTCCTTTACAATACAACACATTGAATGAATAGCATTGCATATGGAATTTTTATTCAATTTACCATGTCCACGTCTTTTACATTACTCTAAATTTTCTTTAACATACATGTATTGCTTGAAAATAGTCAAACTTGGACATAATTGTACCAAGGAAAAATTAAGCTGTAAGACTTGAAAATGGTCAAACTTGGACATAATTGCTCCAAGGAATAATTAAGTATAGGTTTCAACTTCCAATGAATGTATATTGGAGACAACATTTCATTCATACCTAAAATTTTGGCAAGTTTTGAGAACAATGATACACACAAGCTACGGTAAAATGCTTATGCTACAGTCAGCGACTGATTAAAAAGAACCCCGTATTAGGGCAATATTGGGACATATCACATATTTAGCATCCAAGGTACTACCTCTTGTTCAAGTTCTATTATTTTTAAGATTAGGAGAATTCATTGTCATAGAATATTGTCTATTTACAATGGCAAAACTATCAAAACTGGTAACAATTTACAAAAAACTTTATTTCTACTGCAGATTGAACAAATCAATATTTAGTCCCATTCATGATTGATATCCCTTGTTGTATTGTTTCCTTTTCAGAATGACTTTTGAAACCACTTTAAAAAAAAAAAGCTTCACATCTGCTCAAGTAAAGAATTCTGATTCTCTGCCTTTAAAAAATTATGTCTGGATTATTTTCTTGTGTGTCTGTATTCATAATCTGTTGAAACACCACTGTCTATTACCAAAAAATAGGAACAGGTGTCTGTATTTCATTAAATGGGCAACATCACATACAGAATTTGTAAGATACTGTGTAAAGAGTTTTGTTGTAATGTGAATAAGGCATTCACACTCTATGCTCCGTACTACAAAATATAATGAGTAAAATGTACAGTAATAAAACTTTGTGGTCCATTATCTAAAGCACCAGATAATACATTCATTTAAAAATATGAACATAGAATCATTCAGAACATTGTCATTTATATGATATATCTAGTAGCTTGACACCTGCAACACGTGATGGAGTATGAGGGAGGAATTACTACAGTGATATTAAATTGAACTGCAAAATTTATATTCATTGAATTACAAGAGATACAAGATACAAGAAATTGTATGGAACATCTGTGGTGTGGTTAATTTTCCTTACTCAAAGATGCAAATTCAGAAACTCAGTTAAAAGCAAATAAAAATGAAATTAAAATAACCACTTTGTCATTCTTGTCACATTGAGCTAATATGAAATAAGATTGAGCAATGCCAAAAAATAAGCTAGTACAGTGTAACCAAAGTAAAGTTACCTCCCTTATATTTCAACAAACAGAATGAGGAGACTTGTAGATGGATTTATCATTCAGTTGACAGGAACCACGACTTTTACATTACCCTAAATTTTCTGTAATATTCATTGCAGTTTGAAAATAGTCAAGCTTTGGCACAATTGTACTAAGGAAAAATTTACCATACATTTCAACCTCCAAATGAATGTATATTTGAGATCTTTCACTCATTAATTCATAAAATGTTTTCAAGCTTTGAGGACAACGATACAAAACCATCTGTAGTGAAATATTTTTTTTACAGTCAATCGCTTCCTAAAAATAACTCCATACTAGGGCAATATTGGGATATATTGCATGCTTAGCATCTGAGATACTAATTTTTGTCCAAGATCTATTACTTTTAAGACTATAAGCATCTATGTCATGAAATTGTGTATACTTTGCAAAACTATAAAAACTGTTAAAAATGCCAAAAATCTTTATTTGAGAATGACTTTTTAAGCAACTTAATATCCGTTTCCCCTTTGCCTCGGGTACAGAATTCTCTCAGTTTGTCACTCGATATTAAAGTCTGAACCTTTTTCTGTATGTACCTAAATATTTCCTGTCTATTGAAACACAATTATACATTACATAGAAATAAAACAGGAAAATGGGGGAAGGGGGTCTGGATTACGTTAAATGGACTACATCAAATTTAAACTCTTTTAAGATACTGTCTAAATATCTAAAGATATAGTCATTGTTGTTATGGTTATGTGAAATCAGTCACTCACATGTAATGCTCACTGCTCAGAGCTACAAAAGCTAACAAGTAAAATGTACTGGGATTAAATCTGATACAATTCAGGTTTATGTCAAGCAGTAATCATTCCACTACAATGTGGCACGAATCGAATAACATAGGACACACACATTTCTCAGTGATTTCCACATATTCTAATCAAGCAGTAATCATTCCACTACAATGTGGCACGAATGAAATAACATAGGATACACACATTTCTAAGTGATTTCCACATATTCTAGTCATATGTAAAGCACCAGATACTGCTTTAATTTAAGGAAATGAACACAGAGAATCATTTTAAAATTCAGAACAATACTCCAAACTTACTGATAATGTCCAATGCAAATCCTTGGTAGTAAAAACTAACTTCATCAATAAAGTCTCTTCATCTAGGAATATCTATGTGAAACCTCATGAAAGCATCAATTATTTATATGATGCATCCAGTAGCTTGACACTTGCAAAAAGGATAGAGTATATACACATATTCCTTTTAGCAAAAGAAAACTGCCTCATCTATTTTCTACAAATAGCGATATAAAGATAGTCTCATATATATATATACACACACATCTTGCTGGATACAAGTAAAACTAATGTATACACTGTTTAATGTATACACTGTTTAATGTGTTTAATGTATACACTGTTTAATGTATACACTGTTTAATGTATACACTGTTTAATGTATACACTGTTTAAGAGATGCCTACAACCTACTTGTCTACAACTATTTCATTAGTGAAAAATAAACCATGACCCTGAAGACCTAACAAAGCTCCACCCCATTTGTCTCATGATGGACATGACTGACATGACTGACAATTAAATAATGTATTAGATGTCATGGGTCCTGAAAAATTAATGTGACATCACACCTTTATTAATTAGGTCAATTATCCTCAACTATACTACTAGTAACTACAATAATTCCAATTAACGTGGACAACGGTCAAAGACAACCAAGTCAATAAAAAGACATGAGTATGGCGGATGTGTACACAACAATAGCTAAGTGATTAATCTCAATATGTTGTTGTTGTGATAGTTGACCTAGTTGCAATGTAAAGTGTTTGATGGCAGTTAGTGTTAGAGTCAACCATACAGCGAGGAAGCTTTAATTTATTTTGAGGTGAGTAAATTTATGCAAATACATAATTTGTCATGTGCTTAATGATTTGTAATTTGGAAAGAAAAGTAATTCAGAAAATATAGGTATTTATTATAATAGATAATGAGTGTACACTGAAGTTAAATGAGAGAGTAAGATCTGGAACAGAACATTCCATGGTGCAGGTCATTTCAAATTAACCAGATAATGTTTTCATGATTTACTTCAGCACATGATAACAACTTTTATTGCAATAATGTAAGTGTTCAAAAAATATGGTAGTTCAGTGCAGACCACAAAGTTAAGGTGGCAAAACTGTTGAAGGAACTAAATTATCAAATTTTTATAGCACTATTAGTGCATTATGTACTATTATTTTCATTTGTCCCTCTAAGATGGTGTGTGTCCCCCAGATTTGGAGGGAGGGGGGGCACACTTTCCCCTGCCCTTGGGATCATATGTGCAACACTGCATATCAATACATATTGGAAACAATTATTACTTGTAATTTTGCAAACAAAAACAACCTGAAAATTAGTTACCGTATTCGTATGTACATGTATTTCATGAACACATGTTTAACTCATCGTGAATTATAATATTAATTCATGACACAAAAGTATCTTTCTTTTCTATAATAAAAAAACTAAAAAATTCAAAAATAAAAAATATATATTAAACATATGTAGCAGGACCTTATCCTGCAAACCTATCCAGTTTTGACTAGGTCGCTCACTGACTGTAAACCTATGCAGTTTTGACTAGGTAACTCAATGACTGCAAATCTATGCAGTTTTGACTAGGTCCCTCAATGACTGCAAACCTATGCAGTTTTGACTAGGTCACTCAATGACTGCAAACCTAAGCAGTTTTGACTAGGTCACTCAATTATTGCAAACCTATGCAGTTTGACTATGTCACTCACTTATTGCAAACCTATGCAGTTTTGACTAGGTCACTCCATGACTGCAAACCTATGCAGTTTTGACTAGGTCACTCCATTACTGCAAACCTATGCAGTTTTGACTAGGTCACTCCATTAGGTCACTCCATTGGTGCAAACCAATGCAGTTTTGTCTAGGTCACTCCATTATGCCTGAGCATCTGAATTTTCTAGAAGTTAAAAAAAAGGATTAAATAATATAATTGTACAGAACTGTTTTTCAACATCTGTTTCAATCTAAAATATTTTCAAACATCAGTTTTGCTTTTCTTATTCACAACAAGCTTGACGTCTTTCTTCTGGACGTCATCCATTTTGAAAAAATGACAAAGAGAAACAACTTTTGTGAAATTACTAAGTATAGTTTAGGAGCCATAATTAATGTGAATCGGTTATTAATATTTACAGTTTTATGTGCAACTAGCTGAGAAATTATTCATTAGTAAACATCTTACAACTGGTTCGTAACTATTCATCTTAACAACTCAAGGTTTTAAGTTGTTAACGTCATGTCACTGAGTGCATAAACAATCAGCTCTCATCGGATGTTTATTCCTCCCCAAATCACATTGCTGTATCTATTCTGACTCCAGATGTTTGGTACAATGTCTAGTTTTGCCAGGTCTCTATTTGCATCTGTATTGTTGTGTACTGTTTGGTACATTAACAACTAGATGGTTTAGTTTTTAATTTACCAATCCATACACTAGATTATACATACAAATAGCAACCTGACAAAACCAGAAGCAATACCAAACATCCACAGTTGGGAGTATATACAATATGGTGAAAACATTCCTATTGCAGAAAAGTGAACATTTAGCTTTTGCTTACAAATGAGATCTTAAAACTGTCAACAGATTAATCCTTATAAAATTAATTCACTTCTTTCATTACAAAACAAACTGTTAAAGATTAATATAGCACTTTTCTATCCAACTGGCAAAAACATATTGGAATTAGCCAATGCTCAGTTAATTATTATACCCATAATACTGAGTGGCTTTAAAAAGAGGTACCCTGTATTATATGTTCATTTTTTAATTAGTATTTTTGATGAGAAATGACACAATTTATGTAAAAAAACATTTCTGGATTTTTGTTCTGGATAAGCGCTCTGAACCTTTTTAACCACAAGAAAATAGCACCAGTTGCTGAGTTTTGTAACTTATTCTCCCATGTCATTTTCAGTAAACTGCACCTGAACTTGTCTTGTATCACTGCATTACACTCCTGATTTGTCTTATTTCCATTAACTTTGTGAGATTTTGTTTGTCACTCTTTCTTCCTCCTACAGTTCATCATTAACACTAGAAAAAAACATAAGATAATCCAGGCACACAGGTTCCAATACTGTTTGTTAATTCCCTTGCAAGCTTCTTTTGTTGCTCAGCAGCTGTAACTTGAAACAGCAGCTGCCCAGCATTCTTCTGGATACATTTTGCAATTTAACCCATTTCTTGGTTCATAATACTTTTCTGAGGATTTAGTTATAATCTCCATTTATTAGAGACATGTACATGTACTTACCACCAACAACCTTTTTACTGCTTTATTGTCCTCCCAATGTCTGGTAAGGTTTCCCATATCTCTCTTGTCTCTATCTTCCCTCGTGTTTGTAAAAATGTCCTACATTCCTGTACAAGTAAATATACTACATTCAGCGTAGTAATGCCATCAAATAGTTACCATATTTTCCAATAAATCAATTCTTTTTAATTTACTTAGGCATAAATTCTAAAAGACTGGTTCAACAAATTATATCAGAAAAGGGGTTTGCAATCATTGGTCCACCCAGGATCAAAGAGCACAGGACACTGTATCCACAAGTCTTCCAAATCTGGGTGACTTGAAATTTAAAAGGAATAACAAAACAAACAAAAAATACTAGAAATTTCTTTATCTTATCTGCCTTGGTGACTTATGAAATCATTACTGTGTCATCTATACCCCCATCCCGTCTGTAAAATAAAGAACAAGCTTTCCTCCCTTGTGTAGTGAATACAATTTCTGGGAATAAGCCATTCTGTGACCAAACATAGTAGATTACAGTTTTTCAGCACTACTTTTGGATTTTGGGTGCATATTGGGGATTTAAAAAGAGAAAATGCCACGACAAAATAATAATTATAACAAATTCAAGGGAGCTAAAAACAAGAGGAAATTGTGTTTCCAAAAAGGGACATGTAGCTTATAATAAAGCAATCAAAAGTTAAATGAGGCAAGAATGGAAAATTGAGAAAAGAAAGTTTGCTTGCTTTACCTTAGACAAATATTTGGAGGCAGTACCCCATCAGGCCAAGGACAATCCCAAAATACCTGTACTACTATGTCCCCTACCAGCAACAAAACTTCAGGTAAAGCAGTGTACATTTCCATCTGAAAGGGTAAATAATTCAAATTATATAGATGCTTATCATTTTTACAGGTTGTACATATGAAATTAAAATAACTACCTTAAGTTAGTGAGGATAAAAAAATTAAAAAAAGAACTTTCCAACCTTTTAATCTATGCAGTGAGAAATTATTAAATCAGTTTTATTTGAATATGCATAAAGATTTAGTTCTACTATAATATTTAATAATAAATCTTCTTTTTTTGTTGTTGTCATAAACAAGCACCGAAAATTTGAGTTTTATTTCCTGAAATAATATGTTCGGTGTAAGGGAGATAATTCACTGAAATATCTACTCTGTACTATTTTTATTTCCTTTATTGTATTTGGCATGTAATACAAATTAGTTCATGGAAAAGTGGATTCTCTAATACGCAATTAAATTTAGAAAATAAAATAAAATACAGATAAGGTGAGAGCCTTAATTTCAGGCATCTATATATATATATATATATGTAGCAGAGCTTCAGAGTGATGGTGCACCCATGCCATTCCCACATTATTGTTTCATTTGGCACACTGCTTTTTATAGTCAAGAACCCTCCTAGCACAGCATGGAATTCAGCCTTACATTCATTAAATTTCAAAGTCAGTCACTATTTTAATAAATAAACCCTGTACTTCTATCAATTTTATCTATTTCAAACAATTGATTGGCCCAGCAAAATAAAATAAAAATCTTTTTTACTAATGAAATGACATGATGATGTTTCTTTTGCATCAGACGTTACAACCAAGACTAGGATATCTCATTCTCCCACAAATCATTCCACAATACTGATTGATTGAAAAATCTCATATAGTGCACTCTCCCACAAATCATTCCACAATATTGATTGATTGAAAAATCTCATATAGTGCATTCTCTCACAATCATTCCACAATATTGATTGATTGAAAAATCTCATATAGTGCATTCTCTCACAAATCATTCCACAATATTGATTGATTGAAAAATCTCATATAGTGCATTCTCTCACAAATCATTCCACAATATTGATTGATTGAAAAATCTCATATAGTGCATTCTCTCACAAATCATTCCACAATATTGATTGATTGAAAAATCTTATATAGTGCATTCTCCCACAAATCATTCCACAATATTGATTGATTGAAAAATCTTATATAGTGCATTCTCCCACAAATCATTCCACAATATTGATTGATTGAAAAATCTCATATAGTGCATTCTCCCACAAATCATTCCATAATATTGATTGATTGAAAATCTTGGCAGATGAATTCTGATTCTGAAATTGTGAAATAGTGGTGATGATCAGAAAAATTATTCTGAGACAAAATGAGAGCCATGCCTTTTGATGCAATGACTCAATGATAAAGTGTCAATTATGGTCATATTTACTGAGTAATAAACTGAAGTGCATGTTAAATGGGCAAAAGGCACACGGCACAAAACAATTTGTTTTGAAAACAAATTATGGCAAGAATCAAATGCTATGTATTAATCATTTGATGTATGTACTTCAGTCTTCTTGATTAAAAAAAAATAACCATAACCAATTTCATTCAGCAAAAAATATCCATATGAAAATTTTATACAAAAAAATTGTAGATCTGCATGGTGCTCTTGCCCATTACAGAGTTGTAAGCCAATCATTGCTGTGACATGTAACCTGGGCAAGAAACTTCCCGGCTACAGCACACAGTGCACTCTAAATAACAAAAGCTGTAAATCTCAGTTAGAACCATGCACTCCAGTTGAATGTCATATTGCACCATCGCTAAGATCCTAGCTCAGAAATAGAAGACCTGTACACGCTATAAAGTTTATAAAACATTGCTGAGATATATAACAACAAGATGCAAGAAAAGAACATACCATTATAAATTGTATGAATAATTTAGAGAGAAGAAAGAAAAATACAAATAGGGGCTATAATTGCATAACATAAATAAGACAAGGGGGAACGAAAGTCATATCTACAAAAAATTACCTAAAATTATTTTAAGGCCAACAAAAAAAAAAATTTATGTGTGGTTCAGGTTACATAGCCAAAAAAAGTAGGGTAGGTCGGTAGGCTTTTTTTTTTTTAATACATCAATACATGTATATGTATTATAATTATGGTTCATCGTGAGTAAACATTTAAAAGTAGAACCATAAACCTTCTGCAAACAAATGGCAATTTTCTCACAAACAGGCTAAAGTGGATTTGGACCTCTGCAAATTATGGTGACAACTCACAAACAACACCATTATCTGTTTCATATGTTTTAATTTGCTGGCTATTTGTTTTAATGTATACATTTAGCATGGAAAAACAAATCTATGTCTGAAAATGAGCATGGTAAATTTAGTTTCCTTAATACCATCTACATGTCTGTCAGACTTGATTTATACTAGAGACATTTCTAACCTCCTATTTGTCGTTGTCTGCAGCTGTTGGTGAAACCGAACAGAACATCTGGTCTTCATTCGGGCTGACGACTTAATGTTTTGATTTAAACAGGTCCATGAATGTCCAATCATGACTCACTGACAATAAATAATTGCCACTGTTGCCATGACAGCAGTTATTAAGCTTCACAGCGAGTAGAGCAGAAGGTATCATGGTACCAGTTATTTTTCCATAGACCTTAATGTTAACGTTTCATGAAATAAATATACCTTCTCTCCTACTTTAGCATGCATGTCACACACTGTCATAGAGAGCAATATTAGATTGTCAATTTGACAAGGACAGAACCAAGTACTCCACTGCATTTAAGAGAGACAACTCTGCTGGAACTACACAGGGGTAGGAGTTATCCAGTCACAAGAGACACTTTTTCAGTGATGTATATCACATTTTTAAAAAAATCATAAAAAATACAAAACATGATCTACATATCAATTAACATAATATCAAATGTTGCCAAGAGACTCAACATTTTTTTTAGCCTGACAGAAACTACAGCTCTTAGATAATGCACCAATCACAGCTAGTTTTGTTGCTTGTTTCTGAATACAATGTTCCCTACACCTTAAGCTCTGCCCCCCTGGGCTTGCGCAATTGGTACTGTGATACCAGAAGGGACACTTCATCCACACGCCATGTTGTTTATTGTTCATCACTGCGCATGTCTGTTTTACATGTAAACGAGTGCATAAAACAGAGTATATGGATTGCTACTTTGGTATAGTCTAATTCGGTACAAATTGCCATTGTCACAGACGGGGTTGGCAACTCCGCAAAATTTTTTTTTTTTTTTTTTTTTTTGGTTTTAGCGAAATAAAATGGTAGGGTCGGAGGCTAAACACTAGGGTCGGTCGGGTAACTTAAACCAACCATTTTTTTTTGTTTGGCCTAATCCTCTATATTCTATATCACACAAAGTGGTCTATAACAATAAAAGCATCTTACTTGAGCCCTACAGTGTTTTTTGCTCTAGTTAAGGGCATGCTTTCCTTGAACTATTTATGATTTATTATTACATATATGTGAAACATCTAAAAGTTCTGACTAGGTCACTCAATTATTGCAAACCTATGCAATCAGCTCTCATCGGATGTTTATTCCTTCCCAAATCACATTTCTTTAATTATTCCGACTCCAGATGTTTGGTATAACTTCTAGTTTTGCCAGGTCTCTATTTGCATTTGTATTGTTGTGTACTGTTTGGTACATTAACAACTGGATGGTTTAGTTTTTAATTTACCAAACTGTACACTAGATTATACATACAAATAGCAACTTGACAAAACCAGAAGCAATACCAAACATCCAGAGTTGGAGTATATACAATATGGTGAAAAAGTTCATATTGCAGAAAATTGAACATTTAGCTTTTGCTTACAAATGAGATCTAAAAACTGTCAACAGAATAATCCTTATAAAATGAATTCACTTCTTTCATTACAAACAAACTGTTAAAGATTAAAAATTACTTAATCCTGGATATTCTATGAAGTCATATCTACAATAAATTACCTAAAATTACCTAATCCTGAATATTCTATATCACACAAAGTGGTCTATGACAATATGTGACAATAAGAGCACTTTACTTTAGCCCTACAGTGTTCTCTATTCTAGTTTAGGGCACGCTTTTCTTGAACTATTTATATATGATTTATTATGACATATATGTGAAACATCTAATAGGTGACCAAAATCATCCACAAAGTACGTTGTATTTAAATAACTTATTTTGTCACATGTGTTGTTAAATAGCTCATGTCACTGTAAAACTTTACTTTATACCTATGAGAATCTGATAAATATATTGGAAAGGATTTGATGCAATGAACTCAGTGGACATTAGCCTACAGTACTGAATTTGTATATACATGTGAAAGAATTATCTCCCTTTCAGCTTGTACTTAGTAGATATCTCTCTGTAATAATACTCTTAAATCTCCTTCCTTATTTGAAACAATAGGTATTTAATTTCTTGAAACAGCTGTGTAGTTTCAACACGAGTTCAAGATCATGTTCAGCAGTCCACTGCTATCACATATTTGCCCTTATAAATTTCTGTTTAAAAAAAAGATAACGCTCTCTGAATACAAAAAGACACATGCAGGTCCTGGAATATATATCTCCTGGGAACGAATGTCTCAATCAAGCAGTTTACATAGCCCCCTACTAGATCAACGTGATAAAGAAGTATTTTGTAAATTGGAACTGAAATAATAATAAAAATACATGTAATAACAACAACAACATGCCTTCATTTGTAACTATCATATGATGAATAAAGGAAAGACTCAAACACTTCTTTTGTTTCAAATATTTGAACAAAGAAATAAATATGTCTTTGATGCCAAGTCGTACAGATGGGCACAAGATTATCAATGTTCCAAAAATAGGCAAATCTGAAGGACATAATGAGTTATGATAAGTATTAATTCTTCACCACTGAAAATTTTGAAGAGTAAAATCTGTTTAAGTGTAAATGGCATTTTAGGATTCAAAGGAATATGTGTACACTCTTCTTCTTTTATCATGGGTCACACATTTTGACATACGTTTTCTAGTATTTTCATACACAACCTTTTTTTTTTAAATTTCTGTCATACATGTATATGCAACAGTATGCAGTGATATATATGCAGGGGTATGCAGTGATATATATGCATAAGTCAAGATGGAAAGTGAGTTGTCTCCACATAATCCTTTGCGCTTCCCTCTAATGTAGCAGTCCCATTATTCAAAGCTCAAGAATTTACTTTGCTTAATTCAAGCAATCACATTTTAGTCAGCAACATGCCCCTATTACTATATTTTTACAGATCTGACAACAATAAAGACAACAATCATCATCATCATCATCATGAATGTCTCTGTGGATTGTTTCTGCATATGGTGAAATTTTGTCCCTGGTTTTGCAAATTTGTATTTTCCACATATTTCCACTAAAATAGTGTGTAATTATTTAGACTGATGTTAATATTTTGCTTCCTCCCAAGTTTATATATCATACCATCAATTTAAATAATTTTTATATTCATTTCTGCGCCATATGAGCAAAATTTTTATGATGATCTATTGATACATAGTTAGAGCAACAAGTATTATAAGAAAAAAAACAAAATATTGCAGGACAGGTATTAATTCCTATAATATTGATTCTCCAAACTCTCACGAGCCTGCCACTGATGCTGCTAATAATAGTAAGAGGCCCAACAGTTGACCATTCACTAAACAAGCAAGCTTATGAGTACTGTAAGAACACAACCTGTATAAATTATCTCCCAAACTTGATATCACATTGATTTTACCTATTTTACTATATTCAGACACAAAATTATTTCTAATGAAAAAGTCATAATTAATATGCACAATCTCTTGCTCATAATTTAAGCCATCCAAGATCTTAATGATATAAAACCATTTATCAAGTTTTATAGAAACTGAATGAGAAATAGTCTCTACATCTAGAGAGGTAAGAAGCTCAGCCAATCAGATGGAAGGTATATCATTAATATGGGTAGATCTCATTTATTGTACAGCCTGTTTATGACAATGATAATATCAGCTTAAGGTGAAGCAAAATTATATTGGAATTTGACCTTCAAAGTTGTAAGCTCAGCCAATCAGATACAAGATTACTTCATTAATATGAGTAGATCTTGCTCGAAATCAAACTCATCCAACATTTTGATAACATAAAACTATTAAAAACATTTGTTCAAAATCTGATCAGGAATATAGCTGCTACATTGTTGACAAGCTCAGCCAATCGGATGCAAGATCACTCCATTAATAAGCATGGATTTCACTTGTAATGATACTTGACCAAGATCTTGATGACAAAGGCCTATTTACCAAATCTTACCACAATCCTATAAAAAATAAAGTCTCTAGAGTGGTGAAAAAGATCTCCATCTCAGACGCAAGATCACTTCATAAATATGCATATGTCTTGCTCATAATAACAAATGTTCAACATCTTGATGATATTAGCCTATATACCAAGTTTGATTAAAATCAGGTCAGAAATATAGACTCTCTAGTAGTAAATTGCTCAGCCTATCATATACAAGATCACCTCATTCATTTGTGTAGTTCTTGCTTATAATAAAACACATTATATATCTTGATGATATAAGCCTATTTACCAAGTTTGATAAAAATATGATCAGAAATTGAGTTGCTAAAGTGTTGACATTAGGATTCATAAATCTATTTCTAAACTGTATTTATCCAAGATCTTTATGATTTAAGCCTATTTACCAAGTTTTACCAGAAATATAGTCTCTAGAGTGGTAACAAGCTCAGCAATCACACGCAAGATCACCTCATGAATATGTGTGAATCGTGTGCATTATCAAACTCATGCTAGATCTTCTTCATATAAACCTATATTTGATGCTTGATCAAAATCAGATAAAAAAATGTGGCTTCCAGAGTGGTAACAAGCTCAGCCAATCAGATGCAAGATCATCTCATTAATATCAATAGACCCCTCTTGCTGATGAAATTGTCCAGGTGAGCTAATAATACTAATAATAATAGTACTTACATTATTATTATTATTATTATTATTATTATTATTATTATTATTATTATTAATCAAATAAGCAGTCAATCAATCAATAGCCATTACATGTACCTAGATACATAGAAGTGTATATATAGCATCACACATTCCATGTGCACACACAGACAGATATCCCCCTTCTCACAGTTTTGAAATAGATCTTGGTTTATCTCAAATCAGCTTGAGTTTATTAACAATTTGATTCTATCAGAAATTACCACATTTTACGTGTTCCTCATTTCTAGGGTTAGGAATGGTGTGTAGATGCAAATGCTCACAGTGTACAAGATGGATAAAGTAAGTGATAACCAGATATCTTATTGCTCAGGGTTTGGGTGGAAGGGACAGTTTTTATGAACACATTTAATGCTGCATCAACCTGTCTAAATAAAACTTCATAAAAAGTGGAGTACTTCAATTAGGTCAAAATGGTCCATGCTTCTGGATAGTTATAATAAATCAAAATATAAAAATATCATTCACTTCACCTGAAAAGTCTGCACCAACTCATGCATTTTCAATGTTCGAAGGTCTTTTTTTATGCAAAGTGATGCACACGGCACAAATGCAAGCACTTTCCCATCCTAATTTTGATAAACATTGTGTACTAAACAGCTTGATGCTATTCAAAATAGTTGCCATCCAGACTGTGTCTACTGCTACAGGTGGATAGAGATCCAGACCATTATTGGCGTTTCAGTACCTAGATACCGTTAAGTTACTATAGGAGGAGCACATGCCTCACATCAATTTCAAGAAAAACAAGCTCAAAACACCTAATTCACAAATATATTCATATCTTTAATTACTAAAAATAATTATATCTGAGAAAAAAAAATCACATTAATATCATTAAATTAAGAATTTTGTGTATGCAAAATGAATAATGTTAATACTCATGTAGTAAAATGACGCTTTTGTGGCAAGAAGCATCGCCCTGTGTATATTGTGTATTACTACTGCATTTGTTAAAAGATTTAAATTTGCGTGCAACTTCAGAGGCTTTTTGTCAAGGCATTACCAAAATTCCTTTACAATGCTGCATGAAAGCCAAGAAAGGATTCTGGATACAAATTATGAGTAAATGTGAGATACTATGTTAGTTGTCAATGATAAAACTTCTGTATTCTGGAGCAATTTATTTGTTAGAAAAGTCTGTCTAAAGGGTATTAATCTATCAAAAAGCCAACATAGAATTAAGTACATAATGTGCTTTAGAAGCACATTTAGCTTGGCAAATAAAAAACCTCCTAACCTATTATTATAGTTCTGGTGATGTTGATAGCAGTGGAAAAAGGGATGGTAATCACCACTGTTTAGCTAATTGTGACAGATCAAAGTTTAGTAAACAAACATTATCCCATGTTGGAACATTGATATTGCTGTAGGTGGCCATGCTAAACTTACTTAGTGACACATTAAATAAATCAAATGATAACTGGCCTTATAAATTGACCATTCTCAATGCCCAAAAGCAATATATACTTCCATTCACTCACAAATGACTTTAGTAATTATAGGAGTTTACAAAATGAGTGTAAATAGAAAGAACAGCTACAGGAAAAATGTTAACAAGAGAAAATTTCAGTTGAAGAAGGGACCTGTTTCAACTAATTGGCTTCTAATAAGTACATACCACAAAGCAAAACTCTTGATCAATGATGCTAAGACTGTCCATCAATGTCAATTTCCTATCTGCTTGGATCAGATCAACATCTGGATGTGGTTCAGAATGGTATTCTACCAATATGACTGATCCAACTGATCCCAATGTTCTACCATGCATATTGAGCCCTGTAAAAAGAAAAACAAGTGATACTGATGCTCTGTTGATACTCAATGAAAACATGACTGTGTGAGAAGAAAACTGCCGGTTTTGTTAGGTACCTAACACTTGATATCCTCGGCATATAAGTCAAAATTAGAATCTTTATACCACACCTTGAGGAAGTCAAGTTTAAAGTACAAACAAAACCAGTATATAAGTCAAAATAAGAATATTTATACTGTGCCTGGAGGAAATAATATTTTAGGTACCAACAAAACCAGTATATGTCAAAATAATAATTTGTATACCATGCCTTGAGGAAATCAAGTTTTAGGTACAAACAAAACTGGTATATAAGTCAAAAAAAGAACTGCAACAAGAAGCTATATGCACGTACACTTTACATGACTGGCAAACCATCATCAAGCAAGCAACATGCATACAGCATAAACCCAACAGTTTAATATTTACCTCATAAGATACATTTGGTTTAACCACATTATCCAATACATTTTCTATTTATTTTATAAATTTTCCATTAATAACCAATTTCTCTCTGTGGCACAGGTGTAAGGCTGTCATGCTTACAAAAAAAATAAATACCTGCTGCCACTCAAATTTTGACAAACATCCACAACATCTAGAAACTACAGCAAGACAAGGTATATTATGGAATACAGACTGACTCATTGCTCTAATGCTCTAATGATTCCATAAATGACAATAATGTTATCATGATTATAGCATCAACCAAACTTATCCTTCCATATCCAACTCAGCTGAATCTGTCCTGGTTCAGAAATTTCCTTAAATATAAGTTGTAAATGTAGACCAAAGTAACAAAATGTGTATTCCATGACTACACTGTTAAAAACTAAGTTGAATCTGTCCTGGTACATACATTTCCTTAAAAATCAGTTGTACATGTAGACCAAAGGTTACAAAATGTATATTCCATGACTATACTGTTAAAAAAGTCAAGCCTACCACAAAATTACCTCACAGACATAATGCAGAAACATGCAAATGCAGTTTCCTAGAATTTACAAGCAAGCAATTATAGGCATTTTCTTGATTGTCTTTTTTAGTATTCGTGAACAATTTGGATATATGGACATAAGATAGCATTAACACCTACAGTACACATATCGTGTTTTGCAGAAAATCTACATTTCCATGGTGGACCTTAAACCTTTTCACACTGTTTCTGTCCCGGACCGGATATAGCGGTCATTGTGGATTGTCCACATCGTGGCTCATAGTGGACGGATTCAGTTTTATTGCCCCAATTAGAAAGTCGCAGCAATATAATTATGTAATAGTGGATTTCCACTACATCGCATGGAACTTACCTCTCTGCTCTGCTACAGTACACAGTGCAGATGGTACTAATATTAGTACCCCTACTTCGTGGACATTGTAGCTAAGTGGGGTTATGAAGGTAGAAAGTAAGTTGGTGTACTATAACTGTCTTTTCGCTGTATTAAAACTTTCTTTTCCCAAAAAATAAGGTCTAGAATATGCTATATATATTGCTATTTGCAACACTGTTCAATTGGCGAGATTCATCATTCATAATAATATTTTTTTAATGATTTGTCTTAAGTGTGTCTGCTCCTAATAAGATAATTTTCATGGGAGAATGTACAATGTCATGTCATGTAAAGTTTGTGTGCAACTTTTTTATGAAATATGAATAATTATCATAAAAATAGGAGTGAAAAGATTGACACATGCATAAAATGCAAGAAAATGCATTATATTCCATATTGTTTTCCCATCTAGAGTAAGCTAAATCCAAATTTGCTACTTTATAGTAGTGCAAATACATCTGATTTAGAGGTGCAAGTTACCTCCCTTGCACTATAAGTCTTTCATACAGCAAAGAGGGGATGGGGGAAATAAAGAAAAAGAAAGGTACTGTTAGTATGATGAGGATAATGAATAATAATTACTTACATACATACCAAGAAACAGGAAATAATAGATGGAGCTGACTGTACCAAAAACTAAATAGGAGTTGGTCAAATTTGATGCATAAACTTGCCCAATATATGAATTCAGTTTGTAAAATTATATTAGATATATCCAGAAATCATAACTTCTTTGGCAATCTTAGTATGACATACACTCTTAAGTGTGTAGATAGTCGATGCATTGGTCAAAATTGAATTACATGTGCCAAATTCCAAGTGAATCAATCCTACTGAATTATCACTAAATAGTATATTTTCTTTTAATTTTGATTTGATGAGATGATGTGCATATTTTAATATTTTAAAAAATGTATTTGTTCAATAGTTGTAATCTTTGTCTTATTGCATGCTAATGATCGGATCGATGACAATCCTCCCTCTTTTGATGTCAAAACTCCTAACCAACTTTTGGAAATCTCCTGATCTGCCCTGTCTTTTCTGTCACATGTATGGGTCCCCTTTCCATAGATGGAGATATGGATTTTATAATGTCTGCGCAAATACAACAGACTTTGTAGGGAGGGGTGGGGCATAAACTTATCTATAGAAATTTTCATCATGAATGTTGAGGCAACATGCATGCAAAATAGAGTTTGTAAACTTATACTAGATATATCCAGAAATCATAACTGCTTTGGAAATTTTAGTATTTTTAGATACATTGGTGAATGGTCAAACTGAATTGCATGTGCAAAATTCCAAGTGAATCAATCCTATTGAGTTATCACTAAAAGTATATTTTCTTTTAAGGGTACTACCATATGCAAAAGTAGCTAACAGTGAAGAACTTTAAAGGAAAAGTTATCACAGACACTTTGTATGTACAGTCATTAAATTTGTTGGGCGTGTTCACCTTTTTAAAGTCACCAAGGCAAAAATATCTTCTTTAGCCAGATCAACTTTGTTTAACATCATAGATTTGGAACAAGTAGATTGATGATCCTTGTCTAGCAAAGATACATGTAGGTAGAAAGTGACATGTAGGTACTGATGCTCCATTGAATAATATCATTCTTTTTATTTAAATGTTGCCGTTTCTTAAGTCTAAGATACTGTTGCATGCATGTTCATGAAATCTAATGTATGCATTCATTTATTATTTATGTTAGCACCAATAAAAAGCAAACTTCCTACACTAGTTTGGTGACCTGTAGGCTGTAGTTTGTACTTGCAATACATGCATGAATCCCGATACATGTATGCAAGCCTCCAAACCTAATCTCGATACTTTAAAAAAAAAATCAAGGTATTAATAACGAAATTCTTACACAAGTCAAGATCAATAATCGCTCTGATTTTATGTTATTCTTCTAATTACTATCGGTTCCAACAATTAACGACAATAGGGAATATCCACGCCAACGGTGTGCATACTTGATAATACCCGTTTTTACTTAAGTATTCAAGTCTGCACCATACCTAATCCATGTATCCATATTACCGATTGTTCAATTTGATATGTCATTGCGTTTAATTTTAGTAATATTCTTTTCTTATCTTTTTTTGTTGAGTGGTTATAACACTTATTGACTCAATCGGAACTGCCTCGGCCTTTTCCCGCAAGTTGAGAAAGTAACAATAGGAAGTTCCTCGGCCTTTTCCGTTAATTCGTTGCCATTTTTCAAAAAAATTGAACTACTTTCGTTCACATAGAACATTGTGGCGGCGGGAGGAGGCACACTCACAATCAGAATATTTTTGGCCTTTGCTTTCGTAATATATATGGTGCAATCCGCCATAAGCGAAACACCAATAACATCGAATTGATGTGTATTCCTACACGAACTTCCGATATTTTTTTACCAGCTAACGGAAATGGCCGAGTGATGTTCAAATCGATATAGGCTTTCCCTATCATGCGGTCTACTTCGTTAACGTTCCATGTGTGTATGTTCTGAACTCTCGCTCTTAGCAACGTCGGTAGCATTGTATTTGCCACGAAAGGAGAAACGATTTTAGTCTAATATGTAAATGTCGACCTTGTATTTTTATTAATGTTTTTATATATGTTTTTTGGGGGTTTTTTTTAAATCGAATCTTTGCGTCTTACAAAACTTACTGTTGCCATAGCTCGTGCTTTTTGGAAAATGCTAACCACCTTTTTCGGTTGTGGGGTTTGTGGATTGTGGGAGTTCATGGTTTTATATTGGAGGTTCGGAAGGCGTTGAGGATTGCTTCTGGAGATTTAGTCCTATAAATTAGCCCCCAGACCTGTACTGTTACTGATGTACGGTTTCAGTACAGGTTGGGGGTAGGGGTGATATTTCTGGCTAGTGGAGATTCGGCACAGCCGATTCCAACCGCTTCATATCACAATTAGATTGTGATATTTCTGTTATTTGCATTTTTATTTTTGATTAGTGTATTACATTTCTGTATTTTGTTTTGAAACTTTAGGCAATATTTTGAACATTATATTTTTGTTTGAAGTTTATATAAATTTAAGTTTAAGTTAAGTTAAGTTTTTATATATATATATATATATATATATATATATATATATATATATATATATATATATATATATATATATATATATATATATAATGTTGAAATTGTTCTATGTTTTTATATCTTCCAAATTATATGAATTCTATTCATTTCTAATTTATTTTATAAGCAACCAGCAGATTATTGACTCATTTGTTTTAAGATCTGGGTTGTATGGTCAACGTGAGTGTTATCCACACTGATCAGTAATTTGTATTTCTTTGTTAATTTTTGTCTTTAATTATTTTATGAAGCTGCATGCATTTTTATGATGTTCTTCCATGCCGAATAAGGTATATTTTATTTTAATCCCATACCTGAGCATATTTTAAATGCTGAAAATGAATATATTTTATTTTTTTTAATTATAGATTCAATGTTTTTCATGATTAGCATTATACATTTTACTCCAGTTTAATTCAACAGTTCAGAAACATAATTTTTATGAGAAAGCTAGATAGTCCAAGTCGTTGTGTGTATTGTCCATATGGACATCAGGAACCATTGTGGCTCAGCGGTTAGTTTGCCGAATTCACGACCAAAAGGGTAGGGGTTCAAATCCTACCATCGGATCAGACTGAGATGTGTCCTTGGGCAAGGCACTTTACTCCAATTGCCTGTCGTAAAACCAAACCAAACAAAATCATCATGGAATTGACATGCTTAGTTTAATTCAGTATTAAGTGAACTCGGCAATTGTTTAAACCAACATGTCATAAAAACATTTTAAGTTTTCATACGATACAATATTGTCCAAGTCATCGTGAACGTTACCCTAGCTGATTTGACAAACTACACTTTTAATTCAATAGTGTGCAAACTCAATTAAATGTTATAATTGCTTAATACGACACTTCAGCAACACAGTCCCAGAGAGTTCATAAGTTACAAGACTGTTCAAGTACATGTTAGTGTTATTCCTACAGGCTTGAACCACTCAATTCAACTCAACTTGTATCATTTAATTTCAATACTATGACAATACATTTAAATATTATTAAATGTACATATCAATTCAAATCAAACAAGCACTATGGTATGGTTCAAGTGTAAATCAAACAAGTGTTCTCTTTGGGGATTTAATGTTTACTAAGTTACAATCCAGTGGAAATAATCCTTCCGTAGTAAACTTTTGTGCAGTTAAATTCAAACACAGCACACCTTATACAATTATTTACTGAAAGCAATTCTTCTTAATATTAACCAACTTACAATCAAGTCTTGATATCCTATCGTAGTAAACTTTTATTGCAATTAAAAGCAATTTTTCAAACGTGTTATTATCATAATGAATGAATAAAATGGTGCTAATATCAACTCATGACCTTGTGTGAAATTATCGCATACAGACCTGTCAATCAAAATAATGATACTATTCTGACTATTGCATAAAGACAAGAATAATTTACATAATTATGATCTGCAACTTTATTGATGTGATTGTTCCTAAATTAATCATGTTGTGTTATAGTGGAAAATATATCTAGTGTTCCAGTTTCCTGCATTCTCTCCTCCTTAGTCATTAGGCAACAAGCATACTCATATCTGGTCACGTACTCTGAAGTATTATTATCTGGCCCGAACTCGGCCGTTACACTAGCTATTCTAAGTTTTTGGATTATGTACTGTACTGCGTAGTAGGCGAGACATATCATTCTACAGAATTGTCTGTTGGTTGATTCTTCATTCTTAGCATGGACCTTTAAATCTGTATCAAATTATAAACGTGAAAGAATTTTTTTCGGGGGTGGGGGTGGTTTTATTATTTTGGATTGATTTGATAACTCTGTAAAAACTGTTTCATGAAATATTTCCCTTGAGTACTTTCTTGGCACTTTTGTAAAATACCAATTTTACTCTTGTATTAGATTCACTTCTGTAAGTTTTACTGAAGCAGCTTCTATCGGTAACAGAGATTAATTAACATTTTACAAGACCCTCGTATGGTGAAGCTCTCAAAGAACCACGCGAGTCTTCTTGAACGAGACTATATATGAATATTGTTAAGTAACTACGGCAGGTGTACGTGTCTCACATCAATTTTAGGAGCAACACATGTCCAAAACACCTAATTTACAAATATACCCATACTTTTCATTATCAAACAATAATACCTGAAAAAAATCACACGCTAGCCTTAAATTAGGAATACGGACACAGTGGCGTAGCGAGGCAAAGTGCCGCCCAGGGCCAACTACCAAAATTACGCCCCTACTCCATTCGTATTATTTATGATATATACGGTACTGGTAGCAAATTGCCGCCCCCTAGAAAGTGCCGCCCGGGGCCACCGTTCCATTACGCAGCTCCCCCCCCCCCCTCGCTACTCCACTGTACGGACATGGGTCAGTTACGAAACTATCCCTGGCACGTTATTCCTCGCTTGATTTTAGCCAATATTGTGTCCACAAACTAAGGCTAAACTTATACCATACATATCTCGTTCCGTCTGGGTTTTCCCAGCTGTCCAGTCACCGACTAATGGTGTGCCCCAGTGCTGTTTGATCGATGTCTTCTAACAAAGCCGAATGCACACAACAGTTTTCATGACAATACATATAAAACTAAAACTGTACTACATGCCAACAGGGACGGTATAGAACGAGGTGACTGGAAACTCCAGAGAGTTGCAATATATCACTAGTTCCTTTTGATATGAAAATGAAGTTCCCAGTGGTCAAATGAGCAAAACAAGAAAGAAAAATTCACCAACAACAAGCAAACAAGCATTCTCTTCCCTTTCCTTATGAGTGTCTTTGTAAGTAAGTGGATATTGGACTGTAAGTAAGTGTTTTAGTGATTCTGTGATAACATATCCCCTTGCCCTGATCAGTTTTGTTTGTAAATTTGAGTGTTGGATGGCAAATGGATGTGTTAGTGATTCTTATATCTCCCCTTTCCCTCGTCCATTTTTGTTAGGGTAGATGTTGGATTGATAAAGTTTGGTATAGCATTGTAATCATGTGTGTTAGTGACCATTACATAGCTCTAATTTCCATCGTTTGTTTTGTTTGTAAGGGTGGGTGTTGAATGGCAAATATGTGCTCGGGATCATCACCTATCTCCAATCTTCGCTCGTTCGTTCTTGTTTGCAAGCGTGGGTGTTGAATGATACATATGGGTGCTGGACTGTACTAGACCACATCCATTGACAAATGTATGTGGAGAGCCTGCATGTCAGGTTGGAAGAGACCTATTGATTTTTTGGTCCATAAGTAAAAAGTCAAGATCTGTGTCACATAAAGAAATATAGATTTTACACAATAACGATTCCTTGACCACACGCTATGGAAGACTTGCACATAGGGTAACAAAGAGACCTATAGATTTTGGGTCAAAGGTCACTGTCACGATAAGTCTAATAAGATAATAATGGTAGTCACTGAGATCCGTTGGTCCAATAATATCCAGAGTTAACCATGCCCTACTAGTGCCTGTATAGAGGACTTTAAGCACGGGGCGGGCTTGTAATATACCATTTACGGTACTCGTGTTACATTTTTCGAGACCCATTAAAAATATGGTAAATCATTTTATTTAGAAATTGTAATGTCACTTGCATGTTGGTCTTTTCTCCCTTAATGTACTCTCGATTTTCTCGCCAAAATACTTAAGTCAAAGGTGGGGGTGGGGGATGCTTTAGGGTACTTGGCTTGAGTAGGTATGACGAAAAGGATTGAAAATGAGCGAAGGTTTAAACTAACAGTATTTTTGTGAATACTTATCGCGATATTAGTACAAAGTCATGAGAAAAATATGAAAATTGAGTAAAATATGCAAGTGATTAAGTTGACTATGAAAAAAGTTTATTACGCAATGGAACTCTCGGTTTTTATGGTGGGAGGAGGGGGTGGGACGAGCGGGTGGGAACGGTGATATTGTAAATGATGTTCCCTATGAAAATCGACCGCCTCCCGAATGGCTCTGGCCGATCACGTTTGCATACTACCACAAGGATCAAAGGTATAAATCTATTGCTTGTTCGCTTTAAACATAATTTCATGATTGTAAATATAATCAAAAGAGTCAGAGAAAGAAGAAAAGGCAAATTCATTTATTAGAGGCATTGTGAGCTTTCAAGTTAATTGTTTGAAGTACACTAGCCAATTAACTATTAGTAATTTTCAACAACTGAAATTATCTTTAATTAGAAATGCTAAAATTATTTCCATGCTTTCTTTAGTCCATTGTTATTTCATTCTTTTTTATTTGTTAAATTTCCTGTATTATTTTCGTGATTATTCATTGATTTGCATTTCAATTTGCTCGTTTACATTCATTTTCTGAATATAGGCACCACGTCTGAAATATGGCGTCTATCGTTACAAGGTGTTATTATTATTATTAGAGTAGATGTTTATTTAATATTGATTATTTTAACTAATGCAAGCAAAGTAATCAAGGCGTGTTATTTACAAGATAATATTTTTAATACATTTTTCTGGAAAACAAAATGGAGAAACTGACAGGAAACCTTAACATGGTTATGAATTAAACTCTGATATATGTCCCTCTCAAAGGACTGAAATTTGAAAGCTGCATTTAAATTTTCCTTGATTTTCGAAAAGGTGCGCCACAATGATGCTGATCATTATATGGCTACTTGTGCTAGTTATATACGATATTCTTGCAGGCATAATGATTCATCAGCATTTTTGTTAACCTCATTTTAATACCCGTTAGTTATGTGTATTGGAAAATGGACTTAAATTGAAGATTATATGTTTGTTTTCCTGTTCCAATTGTCCGTCATTCATATATAAATAGACACAACTTGAATTCTGGAGTGAAGAACAAGAATAAGTAGAATGAGGCAGAGGAGATTTAAATAAAGTATATACTTGAGTGTAGACGTGTAAGAGAGATAATACTAAAGATACAACAGTCGAAAAGAGCAATATCAGATGGGTTACCTCCCTTATAGTCGTTTACTGATATCATCAGGCTCGGGTTACCCATAACTAATAGAAAAAAGTAATTCAGACTGAATATATATCGATACACACCTGCCATATCTTAGTCCTATTCATAGAAGGAATTATATATGCATCAAATGATTCATAAGCAAATTGTCATTTTAATAACTTCTAATACAACACACTAGATGTGTTCCCTCCAAGATAACCACAGCTTTTGCAAAAAATATTTTTTTAAAAGTCTTTATTTATTTCAGCCGTTTAGGAAGACAGTCGATATTTAATGGATGTATTAATAAGGATATCTGAAGTAATAACACATAATAATCGACGTATTTATTATGTTCATTGTATTTCTTGATAAGTAATTAAGAAGTTACAATATTATCAATTATTAAAGATATTTTGAGAGGAAAAAAAATGCATGAATTCGAAAAAAAGAGAAGTCAAACAGTACACCTTCCTTTATAAGTCAATATAGTTTCCGCGTGTAAATCTGTAAGTATGACGACAAAATCCGCATAATAAATGCAGAAAAATCTATACATATGTTCGACCTTTCATTAGTAGTGCGTACACACTGAGATCAAACACATTTTGGAGAATGTTTTCTTTTAAAATCAGAATTAGCGTGTGCAGTAATTCTAATAATTATATATAATATTAATAATCTCTTTGCGGTTTGCAACGCTTTCTTTTTTCAGTTGGGTCTGCAGTCCAAATATGGCACAATTACCTGAAACCTGATGACAGACGCATGGAGTTGAAGAATATTCAATACCATCCCTCCATTCATCCAACATACATACATACATACATACATACATACATACATACATACATACATACATACATACATACATATGTGGGTGGTGAGACAGACAAGTTAGATTGATATATAGATAGTCTGATACATAGGTAGAAGGGGGAACAAATGGACGGATCAATAAATGGACGGAGAGATAGGTAAGTAGAAAGTTGGTAGGTAGGTAGGTAGGTGCATTATCTCTGTTATAAAGATATGCATGTAAATATATATTATGTTACTTAAGAAGTTTTACATTATTGCATAGGAAATACATATACGCAAAGAAAATAAAGCCTAAGAATCAATTCCAATCAGTGGTTATGGCACTGCATTTTTTTAATAAATCGACAAGTAGATCTGTTTTTAGCACGAACTAATGTGGGAGTATGGTGCCTCGGACTGAAACATATTTCATAAACATATTTCTTTTTGACGTCATTTGATACCGTAAAGCAAAAAGCTTACTTTTTGAACAACAGACTTTGTATAAAAAAATTCCATATTTTGTCTTTCTTTGTGAATCATATCTATCTAACACTTGTAACCAATGTTTGATAAAACCTTACTGTGGTAGTGTTGTGACTGCTTGTGTTGACTTTTTATAATGAACTGGAGCTGGGGTGATTATTCCGGGATAAAAGTGATTATCGTTTTATAGCTCCAGTGACATAATATATTAAATCTTAACAAAAACACCAAAAAAATGTTCCAAGAAAATATCGATATCTGAAATGAAAATTAAGTTCATGTTTTGTTCGTAGATTCCTGTGCATAACAAATACTTGCCATTATCTTCTATGTATTTCAAGAGATGCATGGCTGGTTTACTACATTTGCCACAAACTGAAATCTTCCAATTTATAGTTGTAGTGTTTTCCTTCATTACCTGTATATTTGGAGGAATGTCATGCATGCATATGGCAACCCCATGCAGTATACAAAATAAAGGCCACTTTGAGGTAAATTATGTTGAATGAAAAGATTATTCTAACATGTACAAACATCAGTTATCAAGTGTATTTAAATGTATGAACATGTATTGAATCCCTTCTAATAGTCTGGAAATCAACCCATATAGCCATATGTGCAATGTAATGCTTTAGGTGCATCTAGTGGTTATGTTGCATTACTTTTCAGTGACACTTATTGAAGAAAAACAAAAACGAACCATGATTTTTAAAGATTTCATATTAGTTGGTTCTTTTTATGCTGATATAATGGTTTTAATTTTAAAACATTTGTTTTTTGCAAGCT
Source organism: Margaritifera margaritifera (assembly GCA_029931535.1). Classification (NCBI taxonomy): domain Eukaryota; kingdom Metazoa; phylum Mollusca; class Bivalvia; order Unionida; family Margaritiferidae; genus Margaritifera; species Margaritifera margaritifera. Next base: position 916,123 of record JAQPZY010001097.1, on the reverse strand, counting down.
TATTAATGCATCTGAGTTATCTGCTATGAAAAATGCATTATTTGAAATTTATCTGCTACATGTTTTATTGTCATAGCAACAGACAAGCAAACTTGCTGCACTCTATTGTTGCCAAAATTATCAAGCTTGTTACTTTATAGTCTAATAAGTAAGTTTTGAAAAAGTAATGACAAAAAATGTGAAATATCCTTCCCTGAATACAACATAGGAATTAAATCTGCCAACTTTGGTGGGTCTGCCAAAAATCCTGAGGAAATCAGGCATACAGTGACTGGAACGACTGAGGAAGAAAGGGTTAAGGGAGACGTTTTGCAGGCTTGGAGCTAAATGCCTCATGTCTGTCATGTTACTGAAAACTGCTTCCAGAATAAACGTATTAAAAATGAAATTAAAGCAAAGTGACAACACGTAAACTTAAGCAAGAAAACCGAAAAGCATACCCTTGGTACCTTCAGCTTGATTTTAGTCTCGAAAGTATCGCTCTGTCAATATTTCCAGCAACAAATACGAACGATAAACGGAAAGCCGCTTATGTCACACAGGGGAATCTTGTTCGAAATATCCGTTCTTAAGGATGATTGCTTGTGAAATGTTGGAGGATTTAACATTTTTAAAATTGATATTTTTAGATAGCTGAGGGACAAAACAATCCAAATTCCATAAACTTCATGCATCAATATTTAATAAGTTACAGACAACGCAGATATGCCATTTTACGTCCATTCTCTCCCAGAGTTCAAAGCGCTACGATACATTCTGGTAAAACGTGACGTAATATCGAAGATTTCATAATGTAATGATTACGTTATTCTGAGTTTCGCAGTAAGCGTTTACTATACAAATGAGGTCTGCCTTATATTTACAGCATTACTGAATATATATATATATATATATATATATATATATATATAATTCATCAGATTGCCGCCTTCCTAGATAGATAGATAGATAGATAGATAGATAGATAGATAGATAGATAGATAGAAAGATAGATAGGTAGGTATATAGATAGGTAGATAAATAGATGAAAAAGATAGATAGATAAATATGTGAAAAAGATAGATAGATAGTGAGAACGAGATAGCTAGCTAGCTGCATAATAAGTGATATAGCTAGCTAGATATCCATGGATAGATAGATGAACAAAAAGTTAAATATATATAGTGAATGTGAGAAAGCTTGCTAGATAGTGAGTGTGAGATCTCTAATTAGATAGCCACGGATAGATATATGAACAATTAAGAGATAGATAGATGTAGGTTGTTCATAACATGGAAATGGAGTCGATTAGAAAGCATAATATTACAAAATGACTTTATTAGTTTCCTCCAACAGAGTGTTAATAAAATATACTTTACCTCATGCAAGATCATTCCAAACGTTTAAAGTTGCTATGTCATTTTTGAATAGTCATCCTTAAAATCTGAAATTTGCTGAAAATCTGAATTCACATCTGTGACAAAGTACTTACGTACATACATATAGGCTAGATAAATACATACATACATACATACATACAGAGAGACAGACAGACAGACACACATACATGGATACATACATGCATACATATCAAAAGCTTTGTTTTCGAACATAAATTTTAGTAGAACCTCCAAAACATAACTTTAAAATAATTTGTCTCTCAATTTAAAACATTTCGTTTCCAACTTGTTAGTTCAGTATTTGATAAAAGATTACTGTGGTAGTATTTTGACTGTTTGCGAATGTTAATCATTTACTCTTTCCGATATATGTTTCATCTCTGTTTTGTAGATTCCCGTGCGTATTAGGAACAGCTACTTTTTTCACTCTTTCATTAGCTGTGCTATGTGTGCACAAAGTAGTGAACTTTGCTTCGTTGCTCGTCGCTATAATTAGTGATAACGAAATGATCTTTCTCGTGATTGAAGAAAATACTTGTTGGATTTGTAGGCACCTTGGAAGTGATGACCTGAAGTTTGACGCCATCGGCTGCCAATTTATGGATGTTATTAGATTCATGACCCACAACATAAACATTGTCTTCTGTGTCCACTGCCATACCCATTGGACCCTTCAGATCATCTGAAGTGTAGACAAAGCATTGTTTTCCAGTTGTTAGATCAAAACTGTACACTGCATGGCCGCCACTAACGGATATGTAGACAAGTGACTTTGTCATATCTAGAGACACATAGGCCTCAGCTGTATATTTACAATTGAATTCATGATAAAACTTCTCTTTTCCATTTCTATTGATGAGGCTCCAATAACATTTGTTACTATCTGATGACTCACTACAAGGCCCAGACACAACGATCTCCTCCCTGCTGACAGCATCCACACCGCAACATCGATATCTGGTTCTTACCGTCCCTGTGTCTCTGATGGAGCGATCTCTGATGGACAGAAACTGGACAGTTTTCTCAGAAGACATTGTTACAGCAACTTCATTATTGTTTATCAGACACATGTTCTTAGGACTTCCAGGCAAAATGTGACTTGTGATGAAGTTGTATGATGAATCAAACAGGCAGCATGTATTGCTAGAGTAGTCTGAAAGCACTTTATCTCCCTCTGGTAATTCGATGATGCCCGTGTAAATAGGAGATCTGCCACTTGAGCATTGAATGTCTATCACTTGTGACAGCTCCACAGTTCGCTCTCGAAGTGGTCTCATAATGCTTGTGTGGCACAAATCCTTGCTCTTCTCTCGACATACTACTTTGACAAGCCCTCTTGCATCTTGTGAGAGAACCGCTTTCATGTTGCTATCGAGCTCAAGGCTGATTCTGATATAATCTACTCTCTCAAATTTCTCTCGAATCTGATCATTGTAAGTGTGAAGTTGTTTCATCGTCTTGCTGGTCACAAGAAACATCTGTGTACTGGACCCATACTGGCATACCGTTTCCAAAAGCGCTTGAGAATTTCTGATGGCATTCATCAGTGACTGGCATTGGTGGTTTTGTTCTTGTTTTCTAATCATCCACTCCTTGTAAAGTCGATTTCCCTCAAGCTTGACCATGTTCTCAATATCATCCAGTATACTATTCAATTTCGTTCTGATTCCTGTTACTTCTGCTGAAATACTACTTACTTGTGTCTCTAGAAAGTTAATGTTTTCTTCATTGAGATCCATGAATTTCTTTAGCTGGTCCTCTAAATTCCGCATTTGATTCAGAATATTCTGCGGGTTCATCTCCTGTAGTAGATCAGGGAGATTCTTTTTCAACTCGAGCACACCTTCGCATTTTTTATGGTAATGAAGTACGCATGAACCGCAACAGGACGCCTCATGGGTCCTACAGTAAAACTCCATATCTTTATCATCGTGCTCCGGGCACCCTAATCCCTCAGTAAACCTTATGCGGATTTTAGGATTATTCTCCCATTCTTCCAGTGTTATCATCTGATGGCATTTGGTCATTTTCATTTTTTGATGGTAGAAAGTACAGTTATCACACGTGAACTCTTCACATACAGCACAAAATTTAGTTGCAAGGTTAGATAATTCTTCAGATGAACATACGTCGCATACACGCTCAACTTTTGATATTCCGACGAGTGGAAAGGGACTGTGTGGAAATAAACTTGCCCATTCTCCTACAGGTTTATCTTTACTTGCAGGACTGGTTACTGCTCTACACACTGGACACATAAAGTCCTCAAATATTCCTACAGTACTACTGGCCTTCTTTGTTATGTAGTCCTGAATGCAATGTTTACAAAAGGAATGTAAACACGGCAGTTGGCGGGGTGAGGTAAACACTTCCAGACAGATCGGGCATCCCTGTCCATCCTTAGATGATGAATCAACGCCTGAAGTAGCCATTTCAACAACAAAAAAACCTACTGCCTCAAAGCGACTCAATCGCATTTGAAGAGCGCATGCATAACATTTGGCGATAATCGGACATAGAGTCGCCTCTCGCATGAAACGTAGCTTTTACGTTCAATAATCTTCCGGGTTGATGCGAGTAATGTAATGTTGTAATAAAACACAGTTTGGGGCCGAGTGCGTTACTTTTGTACCGGATTGCTACAGCTCTAACAATTTTCCAGATACAAATAAAATTACGAGACATCTCTCTCTCTCTCTCTCTTCCTCTCTCGTTTTTCACCGTTTATAGTAGTCATAGGGATTGATTTGAATACAGAGACAGAACTTCAGATCAAATAGGTTTTCTCTCTTAGATATTATTTCTGACACGTCTTTCATTTCGTACCCTGACAGAGGTTTACAGTATATAAAGTACAGGTATGAAAATCCTAGGTTTGACGCGAAAGTTGGCTATGTCTGTATGTACTTCTATAGTGCACGGGAATTGTATATTATGATTATGTTCTGGTCATCCGTTGTTCAATATCCATAGAAATTAAATATCACTCATGTAATAAAATACGTTAATATACTTCTGATTACAAGTAAACGTTAATATCGTTTGTGTTCAAGGAAACACACGCTGGTTTTGCTTATTTCTTTCTGACTGTAACAAGAGTAGTTTTAAGTTTTTCATATATTTATAACATTAAAACTTTGCTACAATTTCATATCACAAATGTGCACTTAAAAAAGTAGTTAATTTTCTATTAATGTCTCCATGTCAAAATTCAATACAAATACATAAACAGTCCTTTTAAATAAAGTGCATATCGGGACATTGTAAGGGTTTTGTATTAGATGGTTCAGTTCTGTAGTTTTGCAAATTTATTATGTTTAAAAATTACGCTAAGCAGAATCCCATGCTGTTATATCATACATATCTATGCGTCAGGCGGTATTCGTTTCCATTTGTAATGAATTTTATATTAATATGTCAGAAGTCTAGAGTACAAAACTCAACCAACTAGTGGTCTGAGAGAAGTAACAAAGACTAATTTTTTTGTTCCTTGAGATCCTGGCGGGAATGGAGAGGGTAGAATTAGGGGAACGAATAAATCAGCGTAAGAGTAATTTATTATTATATGACTGTTGTTGTGGTCAAGGAGACTGGGAATATACTTGTGTTTCTTGATGATTACTTTAACGTAAGATCGCGATAGAGGGAAAGACATGGTGAATTATTAATAATTCACGTTCTTTGCCGAGTATATTTATGTCGTACAGTTTTATCACGACTAACGCAGTTGTAGCCTCCTAAAATAATAATTTAAAAAAAAAAGAAACAACTGCTTCATTGTAACACTTTTTTTAAAAAAAAGAAATATAAAGAATAAATCTTTCAATCGGAGTTCCATTTTTTTTTTTAGATTATTCGTGTCAGTTATTTCTTTTTCTTCAGCATAAGAGGATCTTTTTTAAAAAAAATTACAATTAACTCATATCAACCTAATTGAGTGTAGCGTTTATTAAGGCCCACACAACCTGTTAATCCTTCACTTAACCTATATCTTTTACGCAATATGCTCGGGTCACACGAAACTATAATTTACTTTAAAATTGAATTAAAATGTTATAAATTAAACCCCGATCAAATTTGTTTTAAGGTCAAATATGGAGGTATTTGTTTGAACTTGTATTTGGATTTGCAACGTCCTATGATATTCCCTCTGATTATGAGTATATATTGTAAACCTCACGAAAGCAAAGTTCCATCATGCCAGCCTAGTGAAAGATATGTACTACCTGCACCTGGAGATGAATCAATATTTTGATCTACTGAACTTGCGAATGCTCCGACTCAGTCTTCTGCACAAAACTATTCTTTATAGCAGAACACATAGTCACCTGAAGTCAGCTCGTTCATTTCGTAATACGAGTGGTATCAAATCACACGTGTCGCAAAATGCGCATAAGAGTGATAGTTTGGGGGGCTTTTTGTTGGTTTTAGCGGCACTTTTAACACATTATTGGCTATATCATGCCGAGGAAATGGGAGCGAAGTGTCTTTCCCAAGGACACGCTGAGGAAGCACAGCCAGGCTGGCCTGGGCGGGTATCGAATTCGCGACCCCTGTATTACTAGTCCTACACTCTACCAACTGAGCTACCGCGGCTGCCCTAAGAGTGATATTTTTTGCGTATTAGATGCCAGAGGTAGGAAATAACAAAATTGTCCGCCTGAAAAACGTGATAAGACGACTGCTATGTAGACAATGTCCTATAAGGATAATAAATGAAAGTACCCGAGGAAAGGAAGAGATAATATTAAAAATATGAAACTCAATCCAACTACAGTTAAAAAATGTTGGGAAACAAATGCAGTCTAAAAGACTACAAGATTGTCTATGAGATTTGAACATAATAAAAGATTATGAAAATGACATAAATGTTGATTCAGTCATGGGGACATTTAAACTTATTTCAAACTTCATTTAACAGAGGTGTAGCAATCGTACCAACTACATCATCAACTACGCATTTTCCCTGACAACCTTGTTACCATGTACACTTTAAGGACATCTGTAAAGCCTTCTGTTACAAAGAATTACCATAAAACGAACCAAAATCAGTTACTATATGGGAAGAGTTTTTCCAGAAAAAATAGTGTATACATATATACATATATATATATATATACATATATATATATATATATATATATATATAGAGAGAGAGAGAGAGAGAGAGAGATTTAGAAGACATTCTTTTAGAAATTTCTTTTGACATTCAGTAGTAACTGAAATTATACTATACAAATAAATGGTACAGTGAGGACTGTATGTAACAGATGAGCACCGTGAGTGCAATTAGTTGAAACACATTTAAAAATTATAGAGAAAATGTACAAATGAAATACAAAAATAAAAAATAACAAAGATGTAAAGAGTGTGTACAATCAACAAGAATAAGATGGTATTGCACTAGAGGAAATGAACAGATCAGAGAGATAAATAAACAAAGAATTACACATGAATGTGCAAACAATAAATAAACAAAGTCTCAGTGTATTTGCACAAGATAGTCAATTTCATATTAAGTTTTGAATTGTGCCAATGTCACACATCCTCTGCATGTGGCAGACCTATTTGCTAAATGCAGTGATATTTGTTGCATGATATAAATAATGGACGATATTTGCAGACGATATGCCAAAATTGGGTAAGATGGATGAATTAATGGATACCAGGACTCAAATACTAACAAACAGTACTCTTTATCTTTGTATTGCAATTCAGTTTTACCCTCCCTACCCAGATTTGCCATACATACTAAAATGTATCAAGCATAATTAACGAGACAATAATTTACTACACTGACAAATATGTTTTTACACAAAAACCATGAAACATTTTTATCACTACACTTTAATATTTGACTGTGATAACCCTGTTAAGAGATACATAGCTCTGCGTGACGTGAGATTTTGGCAGAGTCAACTAAATTGGGTAGTACGGATGGCATCCTCTGGTTGTGGGGTTTCATTTGGGCATATGACAGGAAGAAATGTACCAGAATTAGTCAAATCAGTTGATAGATTTCACAATTACTTCCATATAAGGAAACTGCTGTCTGAATGTAAAATACTTTTAACTGATAAGGATGCATTCAAATAAACTTTTAAAAAGCACAACTATGAAACAATTTAATTTGATCTGCAATACATTTAAAATTTCACAACAGCTAGACTTGAGATACTTGAAGGGAAAAATAAAGGTGTGACTAATAATGTATTGGAAACACCTGTATGGAAATAAGTTTATCTGACTGTACTGTAGTGGAACTAATAGAAACACGACTTGCTGACCCTTATGTTGAATACCATGCTACACACAGTTTAAAATGTAACAAAGCCAATACATAAATAGATGAAGAAGAAACAAAGAGGATGTACTTTCTGTTTAGTTGAACTATCTGTACACAGAAACATATGGCCACTATAATGTTAGAACTGTCTGTATACAGGAACATATGGCCACTATAATGTTAGAACTGTCTGTATACAGAAACATATGACTACTGCAATGTTAGAACTGTCTGTATACAGGAACATATGGCCACTGCAATGTTAGAACTGTCTGTGTACAGGAACATATGGCCACTGCAATGTTAGAACTGTCTGTATACAGAAACAAATGGCCACTGCAATGTTAGAACTGTCTGTGTACAGGAACATATGGCCACTGCAATGTTAGAACTGTCTGTGTACAGGAACATATGGCCACTGCAATGTTAGAACTGTCTGTATACAGAAACAAATGGCTACTGCAATGTTAGAACTGTCTGTGTACAGGAACATATGGCCACTGCAATGTTAGAACTGTCTGTGTACAGGAACATATGGCCACTGCAAAGTTAGAACTGTCTGTATACAGAAACATATGGCCACTGCAATGTTAGAACTGTCTGTATACAGAAACAAATGGCTACTGCAATATTAGAACTGTCTGTATACAGAAACATATGACCACTGCAATGTTAGAACTGTCTGTATACAGAAATATATGGCCACTGCAATGTTAGAACTGTCCGTATACAGGAACATATGACCACTACAATATTAGAACTCTCTGTATACAGCAACATATGACCACTACAAAAAGCCATTAAGACAGAGTTTCAGCTCATTGTGTATTTCACAGACAGGTTTTAATTTTGAAATTCTGAACCCGTTTTTTTTCTTACCATTTCTGAACTCTATTTAAGCATATCTACAGAAGACATTCAATAATCAGTCAGTTCCTGGGTTTTAGACATTTGACTATGTTGTTAATTCTGATGCTGGAAAGGGTGACTGATGTAATGTCATAAGTACATCGATATCCTGAGGATAGTTTTTAGAAAGGGTGGCAACTACCTCAACTCTAAAATTTCTATATTTAAAGGAATCGGATACAAATATTGGTAGGTAACCCTCAAACACAGATTGAACAGTTTATTCACCAAGCTCTACATCCACGTAGTGTCCTAAGCTTTCTCCAAGGCAAAGAAAATGGCTACTACATGGCTACTATTTGTTCTTTCTTTATGAAATCTTCTTATATATGTGTCAAGTCTGTCTGGATGGTCAATTTTGCTTCTGCATCTGACTCCACACTAAAAGTCTGCTAATAGTTTGCTGGAATCAATATACCAGAGGAGACTGTTATATATCATTCATTCAATGGATTTGCAAATATGGTTCATTAGTGCTATGGGATGATAGTTGCAAAGGTTGGTATGGTCTTTACTAGGTTTGGGTAGTGGTATCACTGTTGCTTCTTGCCATATTTAATATATTATAAATTACCAATGAAAAAATTAAATAATAAGCAGTTGGATTTTGTAACTTTATTTTTTTGCAGAACAAGCAGTATCTACTACAATATATATAAACATTTGAATGTGATAAGGAATGCAATAGATATTCTGAAATGGATGGACATGCAACATAGTATATTAAAAACATAATTGTTAGACTTATTAATTATTAAGCACAGAAACATCAAGAATTCAAAATGTTCAATCTCAACTTTAATAAATGTTACCATATCATGATGACTTTGACCCCATATTACCACAACTTCATTTGCAACAAGTCTCAAAGTGAAATGTATTATTAAATCAAAAGGCTGATGACAATGTTGTAACTCAAACGGAGTCTAAAAACATCTGACCCAACATTCACAGACAGACAGACACTTTTTATCCTATTATAGGCATATGTTTGATAGTATGCACATCTACAAGTTTCACAATATCTCGACAAATTTTCATTTAAGAAAGCCTTTTATTCCTGATAATAAGACCACTTAGACAAAAGGATTTACAATGAAGTCTTTTTATTTGTAGAAAAACTTTATTTTGTAATACTTGTGCCATTTTGGTTTACAAATTAAGATAACATGGAACAAATTAACTTTTTATATCATATTTGATATTTTGTTCATATATTAGAGGATACAATTATCTCAACTGATCATCAACTTCAAAGTTTTAAATTCAATGCAATATGAGAATTATGTCCAATTATTGAGAAAATAAATGCTTCCAAATTGTGATGTCTCAAAAGCCCAATGTGCTGTCTTTCCAAAAGTAATTAACTTGTATAAGAAATGACAGCACTAAAATTTTTTAAACTTTCTGCAGTTTCAAATCAAAAGAAATTAAATATTTGGATTTTTACAAAATTACAAATTAGCCAAACAATTGGCAAATCTTAAATTTCTCCATTAACTGCATTTGTAATTCAAGTTCTTAGTTTATGATAATCTGTAACTGTCATATATTTTATTTACATTTGGTTATTACCAAGTAATTTTCAAAGGGCCGTTCCATTTTAACATACATGGTACCCAGGGAAGGCAGTTTTCTTTACAAATATATGCCAGGGTACTTAGATTACTCAAAGAGTTCATATGAAAATGATACAGAATTCTAAACTGCAATATATGGGTGACTATTCCGTGTTAAATGTGCCTTCCTGGGTCTCATGTATGTTTTACTGGAACAGCCCTTACTAATTTCTGTTACTGCTGTTGAAATCCTCAATAAGTTTTAGATGACTAAGTTCTATTAATTCCATGTAAACCTGGTATTATACCATGTACAAGACTTTAAATAATAATAATAATAATAATAATAATAATAATAATAATAATAATAAACTACAACTTTTACCTTTTAAGAGACAAAATTATCTTTCTGTAAAGCTTCTGGTACTTTTCCAGGAGCTTTCATCAGGTGAAGGATGTTGAAAGCTTAGGAGAAAAATAATTTTGACCCTGGACAAATATAGTTCTAGTTAATTATCATATTGACAGTCCTATAAGAAGATACATTCTGTGACATGTTTTTGTATCAAGTGAATATAAAACTTTTGACATTTTCCTTCAAATTCCTTGTAAACTCCTTGCTGAGCAGTGTATCTTTGGGATCACTCTGCTTCTCTGTTTTCTCAGTATGATGCAAGAATAAGGGAGATAATCCAAATTTGTTTTTGAACCAATTCATTGGTATTGATTGAGTAATGTTGGAGATACAAACATAACCTGGACAGATGTTGTTGCTTTAATTTTTTTTCTTGCAGAGTCAAGTACATAATTAAATACATAAAGACATATTTATATGCATGCATGTATGTATGTATGTATGTATGTATGTACATATGTATATTTGTACTGCTTTAGAAAGTTTGGTATCTTTCAAAAACAGCCCATATTTCAATTTGATACATGTATCTCAAGAAAAAGGGAACATAATCCAACATTTGTTTTGGAACTGGTTTTACACATAAAGTCATTTTAAGCAAGAAAATCATGATCAAATTTTGCTGTTGTAATATTGTTTTTATTTTATTCTTATTTTGCCCAATAACAGCGGTAAAGAATTTACTTAGACACAAACATACACATACACATTTGTCCATCTCTGTCTGTAAGTCTGTCAATATGTAAGTATGTATGTACTATGTATACAGTGAAACCCCGCTATAGCATGCTTTGTTATAGCACGAATTTGGATATAACACGATTGTGGCATGACTCCCGAAATTTCATAAATTTTTTCATACGTGACAAAAAAAAAAATTCACAATACGAAAAATGTGTACAAAATTAGTTATCATTATGAGGTAGAGATCATGTATGAATTCAGATATAACACGATCATGGCGTAGCTCCCAAAAGTTTACAATAATTTCACAAATTTCTTTAAGTACTGCAAAGTTTTGTGCCTAATAAACGAGTTTGATTCAATAATTTGGCAAGATTTATTGTATTCTTAAAGAAAAAAAATGTCTTATGGTTGCATCTTTCTTTATATGAATAAAGATGTTAAACGTTTCTATTTGTGAATATTCCTTTCAAATGTGTCGGTAGTCAACACTGCATTTTGATCTTATCTTTTATTTGAAAGATGTCAGCTCATTAAAAAGTTGATACGTGTTAATCTTATTATTATTGAATCATGAACAATAAAGCCAGTAAGTCTTCCTTGTGTTTTTCTTCAGTGCATTCTGTGTACAATTGTTGCTCAAAAGAGAATCATCAAAATCAATCTCACTGCTAAAGATTGTTCAAAATATGGGGCAATGATTTATAAAAACATTTTAAAACAATAATAAAACAAAAACAAAAAAAAAAAGAAAACACGTTCATGTAGTTTTGCTGTGTTATCAGACAATCGTCACACAATCAACTGACCAGTGAATAATATCATGCATTCCCTATACAAATGACCCCGTTGTTCCTTAACAATTATTCTTGCTGTAGTCATGCAAACAAATAAGTGTAAGAGTGTTAATTAGTGGTTATTTACAACAGATAACGGGATACATAAACATAAAGCTTTTACTGTTAAAGAGAAGCTTGAAGCTCTGGGCAGGATTAAGTCTGGAGTTAAACAAATGCAATTAACTGTTCACAAGTCAAGCAAACAATGTAGTGGACTGAAAAAGTTTCTTCCCCGAATTTATAAATCAATTAATTTATCTACCTTTTTAAAGGAAACCATTTGACTATCAGTGCCTTCCCAATCAACCATCATACACACTCGCTGAAACAATTTTATGGCCCAAATTATCAGTAGTTTTGGTCATTGCTACGCACATGTACACCCCCCCACACACTTTCATCTTAACCCTTTTTATTTTCTAGCTTTAGATCATTCACATATACACAGGAAACTGTCCATGCAGTGTTAACACTGTTTGGAACAGAACCATTTAAGTCGTAGGGGTGGAGCGATTGGCTAATATAATCAAACATTCTACTCCATACTTTTGCTCTACAGTGAAGCAAAGTCATAGTTATAAACAAAAGTTTCATCGACTATTGGGTTTATTTTAATTTATTTTTTCCTCTCTCCGTTAGAGAATGACTCAACTGTTTTGAGGAAACTCGCTGTGTAACCCATAGAATCGAATGGTTTACTCCCAAGCTGGCTTCAAGCAGTTTAGGTGTATACACACCTGTAGAATTCTCATAACAAGTACATTATGATGTCAATACAGTACATTTGACCTCCTGATGAATTTTCAGCTCTGGTACATGTACTTTTTAAGCCTAAAGACATGTTTCTTTTTAGAAACTCATAATGTCTGAATCATGCATTTTATTGTCAGTCAGAAATTAGACCCTTTGGACAAGTCCAGCAAATATGAATGCTGTGGCCAAAAAAACAAAAAAAAAACTTTTTCATAAGTTTGTGTGAATGTATTAGCAAGAAGTTAAACATTATGATTCGACTGGATCTATCAAGAATTTTTTAAAATATAAATTATGCTTCTTTGTGCACATTTTTTATGGAATTACTATTATGGATACAACCAGATTCTACTGGTGGGTACAAGCACTCTTATCTATTTATGCTAAGTTGCCGATTTCGTATACATCAAAAAAATATTGACTGTGTAATGGCTGTTTTAAGTGGTTCTTGTTTAATACGGAACCAGTTTATAACTGCATCAATGAAGTCCGTAGTAATGCCTCGCCCCCCCCCCTCCCCCACGGGGCTTGTATTGAATTCAGACACATAATGATCTATGACAAAATGACTAAATATTATACTTCTGTGTGCATATTTTCGATGGAATTATTATGGATTCACTCTTACGCATGCCATGAGATCGGTTGGTGAATACACATATTTATACTTTAACTATTCATGCTCTGCATTAGACATGTACATATACATGCACCAATGCATGGTTCTCTGAATAAAGTAAGAGATTATATGTGCAATCTCTCTATTTTCACTACATGTGTGTTTCTCGTATAATATGCATTGATTTAAGATGGTAACTGTGGCAATGAAGCTTGTAGTTTTGCACGCACTATTACCACCCAACCCCCCCTTTATTTTTGGGATGCATCATTTTCTAACTTACTTAGTTGGTTATAGCACGGTTCGGTACAAAGTACGATGTTGTTTTGTGGACCCCCACCTTCATGCTATAGCGGAGTTTCACTGTACTAACGGTATTCATGTACAAATATATTTTTGTAAAATGAGCATGAAACTTAAGATTTATAAATATGACCAAGAAGCTTAGTTACATCAGATTTGATTCAATTGACAATGACATAATTGTTTAATCTGAAATGAAAATATAGTTTCCATCTACATGATTTTGCAGTTAATATAACTTTGACTATTTACTGTCCAAGGTTGCCAGTTAACCAGAAATAATGAATATTGAAAGTGCAGATAATATTCAACTGTTAATTCAGATAAGAAAATTCAAAATGACAATGTTTTGGATGGAAGGAATTTTGAATAAATATCAAACTGTATATAAAGGGTTTAGAAACAGATTTGTAACCATATTATCTATACTGGCTTGATATCAATTTCATTTCAAACATTTCACATGTGTGATTTCTGTGGATAACATATCCAGGTATAATTTAATTCCTATTGTTTTCCCTTTGAAGCCTGGTAACATTTAACAATGGGGTAAAGAGAATATTGCAAAATATTTGTACAATATTTTTAAATTTGTGCAATCCATAGTTTATTAGATATAGAAAAACAAAAAATTTCATAGAAGATGAATGCTTACAACAATACTTCAAAAATGGTGCCAAATGCAGAATTTAATCAAACGGCATGGACATACAGATGAATATATGGACAAGAGTAAATTGATGGTGGGACATAAAATATTCAGAGTGAACAAAGTGTGTCAATTACGGCATATGAGTAATAATGTTCATATCATAAATCAATCAAAACATATATGAAGTTTTAACTGTGTCTGAACATAATTAATTATTTCTTGGTCTGTAAACATCTAAGTGAATGTAACCTTGTATACTTGAATGTAACCTTGTATACCTGAATGTAACCTTGTGTACCTGAATTTCACCTTGTGTACCTGAATGTAACATTGTCTACCTGAATGTAAAGTAACTATGATAACGCTGAAGCAGATTAAGAAATAAAAGTTGATTCATATAACATACCTTTAGTGGGTCTTCTCTTTATTTTTCTCTCTCTCTCTCTCTCTCTCTCTTTATTTATTTCCATCTCTCTCTCTCTCTTTACTTCCACATCTCCTTAAGAATGAAGTAAAATAACTTTAGAGGGTCTTCTCTTTATTTCTCTCTCTCTCTCACTCTCTCTCTCTTTATTTCCATCTCTCTCTCTCTCTCTTTCCATCTCTCTCTCTCTCTCTTTACTTCCACATCTCCTTAGGAATGAAGTAAAATACCCTTAGTGGGTCTTCTCTTTATTTCTCTCTCTCTCTTTGTTTCCATCTCCCTCTCTCTCTCCCTCCCCCCCCCTCTCTCTCTCTCTCTTTACTTCTACATCTCCTTAGGAATGAAGTAAAATACCTTTAGAGGGTCTTATCTTTATTTCTCCCTCTCTCTCTTTACTTCCATCTCTTCTTAGGAATGAAGTAGAATACCTTTAAAGGGTGTTCTCTTTATTTCTGTCTCTCCTGAGGAAAGAAGCAGAATACACTGAATATCAGTTGTGAAGTAGTTGTTAAATAAAGTAAAATTTTATACTGAGAACTGTTCCATTTCAACATATATGGTACACAGGAAAGGCATTTTTTTAAAAATGTATGCCGGCATACTCTTATTACTCAAATACTTCATTTGAAAATGATATCGGTAAACGTAAATAAACAAATATGATGAAAAATGTTTTGCCTTAATTCATCTTAATCAAATAATGGCATTGCTGAAATATTTTTTTAATGAGTAATGTCACATGAAATAATTTAGTAAACAAAGTACATAATAAATTATTAATATGCTATGGCAGCTTCTGTCATACTTATGAGATGCTTGTCCATTTAGTAGCAGATAATGGTGTACATACACAAAACTACATACGTGTTTTGTTCCGAGTAAACAGAAAGAACAAGTCTGATATAACATTGGGACATGACAAAGTCATTAAACCAGGACATATTTGTATGCAATATCAAACGAGTTCTTTCACCTGACTCAGAAGAAAACACTAATGTGGATTTTTATTTATTTTACATACTCTATATTTTATGCTCTATACAATGTGAATGGAATTCAAATATTTTTCACTATACAATGGGTTTGGTTTGGTGTTATGGGTTTAATGCCATTTTTCAGCATATAATAGGCTGGCTATACATGGCGGCAAGTGTATCTGGTGGAGGAAGAACCCGGGAATATCCCGGGAAGAACCACCTACCCACGGCAACCTTTCTCACATAACCACATTGGCCGACCCCAAGACTCGAACCCACGCAGACAGAGGTGAGATGGCAGTGATCAGTAAAGGTGAGCGCCTTAGACCACTCGGCTACCCGGGGCCCCTCACTATACAATGGGAGTGGAATGTAAATATTTTTCTCTATACAATGGGAGTGGAATGTAAATATTTTTCTCTATACAATGGGAGTGGAATGTAAATATTTTTCTCTATACAATGGGAGTGGAATGTAAATATTTTTCTCTATACAATGGGAGTGGAATGTAAATATTTTTCTCTATACAATGGGAGTGGAATGTAAATATTTTTCTCTATACAATGGGAGTGGAATGTAAATATTTTTCTCTATACAATGGGAGTGGAATGTAAATATTTTTCTCTATACAATGGGAGTGGAATGTAAATATTTTTCTCTATACAATGGGAGTGGAATGTAAATATTTTTCTCTATACAATGTGAATGGAATTCAAATATTTTTCTCTATACAATGGGAATGGAATTCAAATATTTTTCACTATACAATGGGAATGGAATTCAAATATTTTTTCCCTCTACAACGTGAATGGAATTCAAAGACAAATTGGAATTAATAAAAAAGCTAAATTCTGTTTCACTATGAATATCAACAGGCAGACATCAGTGAAAACATCAAACATATTTCCAATCTGGGTGTGCGATTCAAAAATATGGATTGAATATCTTTATCAAATGCTAGATCATTCATGTAAGATTAAATGGGTATGTATTAAATGATAAAATAGTACAGTAAAATTCCTTTGTAAATATATGATAACTCAGAAGCACCATGATATTGCATGCTTAAAATTACCTAGAAACTGATTGTTTAAAACATAATTTTTAACTTCATTTAGTATATCTATCTACCATATATGGGAACATTTGTGCCTGACTTTACTTTTACAATGTTTGCAGTCCAGTGAAAAGTTTCAAAATTTATGTGGAAATTTACAGAGTTACCTGCTATCTTTTGCTACCAAAACTGAAAATATGAAAAAAATTAAACATGCGTAATATTTGCAAATCTTAAACATGCAATATTTAACATTACAGAAATGCCCCCATATCTATCTATCTATCTATCTATCTATCTATCTATCTATCTATCTATCTATTTATTTATTTATTTATCTATCTATCTATCTATCTATCTATCTATCTATCTATCTATCTATCTATCACAATTCTGCACTCCCAATATACCTAATTTCTTAATTAGCAAAATCTAATGACACAAAAATATAATGTTTTGTAGCACTCCTGTTGCATCTAAATAATACACAGAGAACTGCTGGTATATACAAACTTCCTGTCCACAATGTGGACACACTAGCATCTAAGTCATCTGGAAGCTTCCACCCTCCTTCCTGAAACTTCAGAGACATATCCATTGGGATGGCATGATCATCACCAGCCTGGATCAGTTTTAGGTGATCAATGAATAGACAATGATTAAGACAAGAAATCCACAGTAAAGCATCATGTCCACAGTG
The DNA here is from genome assembly GCA_029931535.1 of Margaritifera margaritifera. Lineage (NCBI taxonomy): Eukaryota > Metazoa > Mollusca > Bivalvia > Unionida > Margaritiferidae > Margaritifera > Margaritifera margaritifera. The sequence continues at coordinate 898,567 of JAQPZY010001097.1, read as the reverse complement.
TTTTATTAAGTGACATGTATTTGCAATAACCTTCAAAGATTTCCTACCTTTGTAGGGAAATCAGTAAGAAAAGAACCTTAATGTATTTACCCCTCTACAGTGTATATCTTACTACAATCAGTGTGGACCCAGATGTGCTGTCACACAAGACATCAGCAAATCAGAGTCTACTCTACATATACCCCTCTACAGTGTGTATCTTTTTTTTTTTTTTTTTTTTTATTGAACACAAGGTGTCAGGATTTTACATATTCCCCTACATCACCACCTGACCTGGTGTATGGGGCATTATCTTAAATTATTTTGCGTCCTTATCTTTTACATGTGTTCCCTACACAACACACACACACATGCACACACAGACACTTACATTCACAACTATTGTACACAAAGTCATACTCGCATACAAACCCCAAGATGTTTTAAATTGCCTTAAAAAAAAAAAAAAAAAAAAAAAAAAAAATCATGTCCCAAAAGTTGATAATAGGATCCACTTTTTCTTAAACTCGTCACTTCTGTTATTCACTTTGGCGACATATTTTTCCAGTGTTTTGTATGATAAAACAATTTTTATAATATGATAGATTTGGAATTTTTGATGCACAACGTGATCTGTATATCACATATTTTGCAAGCAAAATTAGGAAGTTAATAAGATCATCAAAGTTGTTATTTCCTATAAAGACGTCTTTTCGTGTAATTCTAAAATTTGGGTCATAAGTTTGGATCCATTCCACCAACAGTTTCCAAAAGTGTTCAGTAACTGAACAGTCATAAAATAAGTGCTCAATTTGTTCTATTCCCTCATTACAAAAGGTACATTTATCATTATCACTTAAATTAATCTTTTTTAGAAACTGGTTTGTGGCAATGTTTCTATGGAGAAATCTAAAATTAAAGCTAATCAGTTTTGTGTCTTTTGTACAAAGTTTAGCCAAAACAAAAGAGTTGGTCCATTCATTTGCACCAATTGCACACTCTAGCTGCCTGGACCAAGTTTCATGTTTACCATTTGGCTTTTGTATCTTGGTTCTTATCAGGTCTTTATAGATAAATTTATTCTTTGCTCTTACCCTAAGGAGTGATGTTTTGTCCAAAACTACATGAAAACTATTTCCACTTTCAAAAAACCTTTTAATTTTCTTTTTCCACAGCACCGAGATCTTTGAAATAAGAGCAAAGTACTGTATGAAATTATTTGTTTTTGTTTTTTGTTTTATTTCATCAAAACTTAATAGAGATCCTTGTGCATCAAAAAGATGTTGAATAAGTACAACACCGTTTGTTCTCCACCTTGTGTATGATTTAAAATTATCTACAGTCACTAAATTAAGAATATCTTGAGACAAGTATTCATGGACAGTAGATGGTTCATTTTTCCATTGTGATAAAGCATAAATAACATCACGCCAAAAAATATTTTTAATTGATTTAGAAATTACTTTTAATTTTGTTTTTCCTAATGTAAATAACAGCGTACCTCCAAATTTTCCAAATATTTGTTCAGAAACCAGTTTTTGCCATAAGCCATCTTCGTTTAGTAAGAGACGCCTAATCCAGGAAAGTTTTATATAACACACAAATGAATGCAAGTGAATCATATTTAATCCCCCTTCCTTAAAAGAAGCTATAAGAGTGTCTCTTTTAACCCTCTCAGTTTTACCGCCCCAAATAAAGTGGAAAAATAATGTATTCAGTTCCTTTTCTATATGGGGTGGAGGATTTGGCAAAGCTGCAAAAAGATGAATGAATTTAGGCAAAATCAAGGACTTTATCAAAGTAATTTTTCCAATAAGGGATAAATTTCTTCTGCTCCACCAGCCAAGCAGTTTCTTTACTTCCTTCAACTTCGTCGAATAATTAAGCTCTACCATGTCCTCCAAGTTCAAAGAGAAATATACTCCCAGTAATCTAAAATTGGACATTGACCAGTTAATATCAATTTCTGGACATATTTTTTCATTAGAATATTTTTTATTTCCAATCCAAATAGCTTTTGATTTCAAAACATTGCAGTACAGACCTGACACCAAGGCAAAGTCATTTAAAATCTGCAAGGTTGTCTTCAAGGACAAATGAGAACCATCTAATAATAGAAAAGCATCATCAGCGTACTGCCCTAATTTGAACTCCATTTCATTATAAAAAATCCCTGTAATATCTGTGTTCTTCTTTAGTTCTATTGCAAGAAGTTCAATTCCTATTATAAATAAGTAGGGTGATAAAGGGTCTCCCTGGCGACAACCTCTCTCCAAATTAAAAAATGGGGATAAATGTCCATTATTAATGAGACAACTTTTTGATTTATTGCAAAATAATCTGAACCATTGACAAATTGATTCTCCAAAGTTAAAAGACTTCGGAGCAGTTTCCAGAAAGTCCCATTCGACCGAGTCAAAAGCCTTTTCAAAGTCTATCAATAGGAGAAGACCAAATTCATTTTTTTCCTCAAGGTATTGCATCAGGTCATACAAAAGTCTTGTATTTTCACTAATGAATCTCCCTTTCATAAAACCCTTTTGGGTGTCACTAATGATAAACGGGAGCACTTTTTTGAACCTATTAGCAATTGATGCCGAGGCAATCTTGTAATCTACATTAAGTAGTGAGATTGGTCTCCAATTTTTTAGAAATTTCCTGTCTTTATCTTCTTTAGGAATGCAGGTAATGATTCCCTGAGACTGAAATTCTGAAAAATGTTGCATATCGTATCCAGTATTTAGAGACCTAAAGAGAAAGCCGCCTAGGTCTTTCCAAAAGAATTTGTAGAATTCTACAGTAAATCCATCGGAACCAGGGCTAGTTTCATTTTTCATATTTTTTAGTGCTAAACCACATTCCTCAAACGTTAACCTACCTTCACATGAGCTTCTTTCAAGATCTGAGAGTTTTTTATCATGGTTAAAAAAGTGGTTGAGCGTTTGGAAGTTATATTTGTTTTTGCTTTGGTATAATTTTTCATAAAAGTCTTTCTGTTGATTTAATATTTCTTTTGGATCTGTTACCCTTGTTCCATCTTCAGTAATTAATTCTTTTATTGTTTTGTTTGTGTAATTTCTCTTTTCGAGATTAAGAAAATATTTTGAGTTTTTTTCACCAGACTCATACCATCTTGCCTTTGATCTTAACATTACACCTTCCACCTCTTTTTTCCTCATTTCTTCTAAATCCGCTTGTTTTTTGTTCAATTCTTTCATCGTAGCGGGGTTATTATTTTGATTCACTAAAGCACGTAAGGTATGTATTTCAGCTTCAATTTTCCTGAAATGTTGCTTCTCCTGTTTTGCCTTAGCTTGTGAATACATAATTGATTCTGATCTTATTATCATTTTAAGGATTTCAAAAAACAATTGATTATTACAAGTTAGTTTCACCTGTAGTGGGTTTTCCTTATCACCTTCACAATAGTATTCTTCTACTGTGTTGGTTATACATTTTTTTACCAACTGAATATATTCATTTTGTTTTAATAGCTTTGAATTGAATTTCCAGTACCCAGGACCTCTCGGTGATGCAGATATAGACAATTTTAGTGTTATTGCTGAATGATCTGTTTTATAGCCAGGAATAATAGAGGCGTCCATACAATTTGAAAACATGTCCTCAGAGATTAAAAAATAGTCCAGTCTACTCTGTTTCACAGGGTTTGCCTGATGCCAAGTAAATACTCTACTGTCAGGACTGACTGTTCTCCATGGATCCAGTAAATCAAGTTGATTCTTGATGTCCTGGACTGCTGCTCATGCCATGGACAGTGTGTATCTTGCTACAATCAGTGTAGACCCAGATGTGCTGTCACACAAGACATCAGCAAATCAGAGTCTACTCTACATATACCCCTCTACAGTGTGTATCTTACTACAATCTGTGTAGACCCAGATGTGCTGTCAGACAAGACATCAGCAAATCAGAGTCTACTCTACCTATACCCCTCTACAGTGTGTATCTCACTACAATCTGTGTAGACCCAGATGTGCTGTCACACAAGACATCAGCAAATCAGAGTCTACTCTACCTATACCCCTCTACATTGTGTATCTTACTACAATCAGTGTAGACCCAGATTTACTGTCACACAAGGCATCAGTAGATCAGAGTCTGCTCTACATATACCCCTCTACAACGTGCAAATTACTACAATCAGTGTAGTGTAGTATAATTTGCATGCTTGAAATCAGAAGTAAAATAAGCGGTGTATACCCTGATCTGCCAGTATACTATGTGATGGCAGATCTGCTTCAACACTGTTGCTATTCAGATGTGTATTACACCTGTATACACGAGCAAACATCCCTGAAGAACAGTGCTCATGTAAGCATTGATTCATTTTATACTTTAATCTAACTTTATTCACGGTCTATTTAATTTGCACAAGTCATGACATACTTTAATCTAACTTTATTCACGGTCTATTTAATTTGCACAAGTCATGACAGCAATTAAATAGCCACAAACTCATGTTCTGCATGTGAAATTTAAAACAAGAGTTCCACTGAATGCAATATATTGTCTGCCATGCTGGTGCATTATGCAAGATTTTTATTGATTCACCAAATGAGAAAATTAGTGAAATTCAAAATTGTACATAATCCCTTGAGTGTGAAAAGCAGGTTGATGTGACCTTTTTCACTCAAATGTATTAATTTTTAAAATATGTGATAAGAAGATCAGAAAATAAATGATATAAACACCAAAAACTACCCATACAGAGGGTTCCAAATGCATGTAACCAGATTTTATATTTTTGAAGCCACATTTCATGAATGCCTTGTTACACTTGTTATGTCAAACTAATAAGACAGACTTCTGAGTGTTTTTTAAAATGAAATGCTACCAAATTAAATTTATATTTTGTTTCTACATGTATTATAACATTCCTCATATTTGGTAGTGATTCCTGTTATTTATATTTTGTTTATACTTGTACATGTATCAGAACATCCATTATAGTCAGTTGTAATTCCTGTTATTTATGGCATGATAATCCCCTTGTGATGAAATAAAAAAACCTCATATAACTTTATCTGTATTTACAAGCAAAACTTTATATTTCTGATTTTTTTTTTAATTGGCTGACATGTTATGTCTGTAAATGTCTGAAATCTAAGATCCACTAAGATTTAATGATGCTGAAATACTGTGGTTTACAGTATTTAAAAATATTCTGAATGAAGTAATGTTCCTGAAAAGTTCACTTATGTCATACAATAAAATTATAATATTGTACACTGGCAGGCATCATAAAATTATAATATTGTACACTGGCAGGCATCATAAAATTATAATATTGTACACTGGCAGGCATCGTAAAATTATAATATTGTACACTGGCAGGCATCGTAAAATTATAATATTGTACACTGGCAGGCATCATAAAATTATAATATTGTACACTGGCAGGCATCATAAAATTATAATATTGTACACTGGCAGGCATCATAAAATTATAATATTGTACACTGGCAGGCATCATAAAATTAAATGCATTAAGCTGGATAAAACTGACCTAATAATCAGCCTTTTTTCTAAATACATTTTTTCACATACCGTTTAATTTTGTATAATTAAATTCTATTTAACATTTTTGCTGAACTTATTATGCAACTAGAACATTTGGCCTCTTCTCTCCATTTTTCCATCACATTGGCCTTATGTAGGCAGCAGAGGGAAGTCACTTTGCCCAAAATTTTGAGTCCAGCATGACCACTGAAACAATGACCATGGAAATCATTCATTTGTGTGTTGAAGCCAAAAATAAAGTCACACTTCTTCCTCCTTTTCCTGCTCCTGGTCAACTGTTAAAGTTTTTCCCCCTTTACAGAACAAATCAGCACTCTCCATTAATTTCCTAGGCTAAAGGTCCTCAAATCTGACTGGTACAGTAGCAGCTAGGATTTTGTCACTCAAATCTGACTGGTACAGTAGCAGCTAGGATTTTGTCACTCAAATCTGACTGGTACAGTAGCAGCTAGAATTTTGTCGTCAAATCTGACTGGTACAGTAGCAGCTAGGATTTTGTCACTCAAATCTGACTGGTACAGTAGCAGCTAGGATTTTGTCCTCAAATCTGACTGGTACAGTAGCAGCTAGGATTTTGTCACTCAAATCTGACTGGTACAGTAGCAGCTAGAATTTTGTCGTCAAATCTGACTGGTACAGTAGCAGCTAGGATTCTGTCCTCAAATCTGACTGGTACAGTAGCAGCTAGGATTTTGTCCTCAAATATGACTGGTACAGTAGCAGCAAGGATTTTGTCACTCAATTCTGACTGGTACAGTAGCAGCTAGGATTTTGTCCTCAAATCTGACTGGTACAGTAGCAGCTAGGATTTTGTCCTCAAATATGACTGGTACAGTAGCAGCTAGGATTTTGTCACTCAAATCTGACTGGTACAGTAGCAGCTAGAATTTTGTCGTCAAATCTGACTGGTACAGTAGCAGGTAGGATTTTGTCACTCAAATCTGACTGGTACAGTAGCAGCTAGGATTTTGTCCTCAAATCTGACATGTACAGTAGCCGCTAGGATTTTGTCACTCAAATCTGACTGGTACAGTAGTAGCTAGGATTTTTTAACTTAAAATGTAAAAAAGAAGAAAATATAAATTGTATCTCACCTTTGGAAGGGACTTGTGTTGGGAAACCAAAATTAAGAAAATGGGCAATCTGGGAAATGGTGACATGGAATGCTGGAAATAAAAAATTCAAGATCTCTTCAATATAATAGTACATGATAAATTACATAGAAATCCAACATTCCTTAGTAAACTTATGCTGTGAAAACCAAAGAGGGATAAGTAATCTGGGACCATAACTCTTGTACATGATAATGCCCTATGCTGCAAATGAAACTGATATTCTTCCTCAACAGTGATAACAATTATCACCTGTGACCCTGACCTTTGAGATTTTGACCCATGAATCACTATATGTGATGTTCTATGTACCCTGGTAAGTATATGTAAAAAGTCCTAACTACTGATCATGATATAAGCCCTAAATAAAATATTTATAAAAATCTTTCATTTAAAACTATAATAATTATTTGTTAATGCCAAAAGGAAACAAGACCAAAGAGAATGGATTATCTTCAAACTTCCATGTTTCCTATCTCGATTTCACTTCTGAATATTTTTCATCAAACACTGGATCTTATAGCAAATAATTTAAGTGATAAAGAATTTAAGTCAATACATAAACATTTTGGGAGTAACAAGAGACTTGGAGGTAATTGTAGTGATACTTCCTGAACTTGGTATGTTTTTGGTGGATGAAAATCCTGCTAGATGTGTGAAGAACAGATTCTTATAAAATGAAAGGTGTTGAAAATAGCATATGACATTGTTTCAAGAATCAATAAGATAACTCTACTTTTAATCTTTACTGTAATTCATGCACCATTGCAATGAAACAAATGAAGAAACCATTCAGTTTCAATAACCTGAAACTATTGCTTATGTTGGTGTTAGTGATTACACATCATATAGTCACAGTGATGTCATGAAGTTATTATGATGTAATAAAAAATCCAGACTTGAGAACAGTTCAAAATGTCCATCTGAGTTTTTTTCCAGCATGTGATGGAAAAAGGCCAAGGATGTTCCAACTGGAAACAAATCCTGTCATTCATCAGTTACTACTGGAGTAAATGTCCAGGCTCTTCCAAGGAGGTTGCGTTGGCCTGGGGCTAGAGAGGAAGTGCCCGTATTATGATTGCATAAATATTACTGAAGGAACACATTTTACTCCCAAAAATGTTACTTCTTTAAATACATTACCAATCAAAATACTTAAGGATAATAGGTAAAAAGTGGATGGAGTTACATTTCCTTACCCAGAGTTGGCCCTGGCTCTGTTCTCCTAACATACGTACTTCAGCTTTGAGTCTCATGTGAGACACAGTCTAGGGTTAGTCCAGAAAATAATTTTTATTCCCACAAATCCAGCAGTAGTAGAATAACCTACATCTTTACTAGGCTGCTGTGGGACCTGGGAAGGAAGTCAGTTGAACTGCTCATAGAAGTCCAACCAAGTCAAAATGAGGTAGCACTGAAACGTTTAGTATGATTAGCCATGGGGTAAACTTTTATTGAAGTGACATCCATAATTTATCTCAATTTATTTCCTAGCTATTTACATATTTACAGCAGTATCAAGAATGCATGATTTCATATTTCATGCACAAGTGGATGATTCTAATATGACCATCTACCAAAGTACAAGATGTACCACTAGAAACAAGTTAACTATTGAAATTCATATAAATTTGCATGTAACTCACTTTAATTTACAGAATAAAAATATTAACTTTAATCTGCTTAACTGTATATGTTGCTATAAAGAAAGTCTTTTAGGCAAGGGTTGTTTGAAATTTGTAGAAATTATATACCTTGGGAAGAAAGAAAGGACTGATCTTTTTTTAATAATTTCACTTATGTCTATTTGGTGCCCTAACATCAACTTTCAATGTAATCTGACTATGGACTGTATATTTAATGCAATCATTGTCAAGAACACTCAGAGAATGGGATTCTGCATTAAAAGTTGCCCCTTTAGTTGGTAGATTTCAAAGTTTATGGATGATTCTGCAACATTAACTGGGGACGCCTGACAGCCACAGAATTTGTATTTCAAAACATTTCAATTAAAAGTAAGCAAATCTTGCTTGCCTGAACCTTTACTTCATTACATTCTGCTTGGCATTGCTTTTAAGTGCATTTAATCATAATAAGTTGGGGTCCAAGCTGGACTCCAATATTCTGTAAATTTAAAATAAGCTCAAGTTTATTAAAACATTTTATTCCAACAGAAACTAACAATTTGTATACGTTCCTCTTCTTACAGGTTTGGAATGTTGTGTAGATGCAAATGCATACAATTGATAAAGTAACTGATACACTGAATATCTTACTGCTCAGAAATTAGAAGTTCAACAATGATTGGATATCAGAGTTTAAGGCCAAAGGTCCTGAGTTTGCATTGGGTGTTTCAAAGGTATGCATATTTTGTCTTGTATAAACTCTTTGAAGTTTTCATGCACATACATTAAGTTCAAGTCCTGGATAATATATATCAGTTATAAATATATTACACGATAATGAATTTTAAAGTTGGGATAAATTATTCTTAAATGCATAAACACATCATGTATTTTTTCATTCTTTATTTCAAGTCTAAATCAATCGTTTCTTTTTATTTATTTACAGTGGTGAAACTTGCCAACAGATTTTGGATCTGAGCCATGAAGAGAACGGAGCCTTTGAGGATGAGGATCAGGAATATATTTTAAGTCCAAGTCAGGAACTTCCTTCTCAGGGTGACCATAGCTTGAAGAATAGTCAGCAACTTTGCAAACCCAGCAACAGGAAAACTGAAGTTAGAACTTCTTTGCAGGCTGAGCGTGGTTTTCCTGTCATTATCACATTCTAATGCTGATACAGAGAGGACATTCTCCATTCTTCGCAAAATACAAAGTGATTAAAGGGGAAATCTGGACCAGAGAACTATTAAAAGCCTATTAAGTGTGAAGCCTAATAATCACAATGAATGTCATCAGTGGTCACCAGACAGTGATCTTGTGAAGGAAAGTAAAAATGCTATTGGATTTTATTTTTAAAAATCTTTGCAGTGAACAAAAAGATAAAAAAAACTCTTCCTTTTTCATTAATTGACAATATACTGACTCGTATTAATTAATTATTATTGTAATATTTTCCATCAGAATCAGAATCGATTCATGTTCAAAACTTGCTGTTTTATTATAGTATGAAGAGAATAGATATTATGAAACAAAATGAACTTGTTTTGTTTTCAGTCCCCTTAAAACACGTAAAATTTATGCCGATATAAAATATACTGGTTTAGAAACCAATCTAATGATCAAAACTTGTAAATCTACTGGTTTAAAATCCTGGTTCTGTCACATATATGATAGTTATAACAAATCAAAACATATGAATACGATTCATCTAACCTGACTTGTGTGTGTAAGCCGATTGCAAAAGATGTTTTTTCACCCCAGCCACAAATACACATGTGCATTTTTCATTTATGAGGGTCATTTCTTATGTAGTGTTTCGCTATTTTCAAATAACTATGGGAGGTGTACATGCCTCGCATGAATCTGATTGAGGCACACCTCTAACATTGGTAATAGTGTTAAATTATATAATTTATGTTTGACCTATGAATTTGGCTTGAATGATTGCAGAACATGTCTATACAAATTCTCATAAAGGAAGATCCATCGTTTTAGAGAACGCTGGAGCACATCCTCTTTATTCGATTTTTTTCTTCTTACATGTGGTGTAAGGGATTCAACTTGATGAAATACCCATCATGTAGTACTGAGCACTAAGTTCAAGTGAACCAACACTGACATGACCTTACTTCATAGTGCAGTTGACCACTTATCAAAATCAAATGGTGCCTTTGTCAAAATCGTTTGTAATGATCAGAAAGAACTTAGAAGTCTCTTCCTCCTGGACTGGCTTATGCACTACACATTTGAATTGTACCCAGAGTTTGTGTGAATAGATGTGACATTCAAAGTAAATGATCTCAGAATGCCACTGTACATTCTTCTAGTGGAAAATGGCAATTGACACAGTGAGATCATTGGCATGTGGCTGGTGGCAGAGGAAATTTAAGATATAAAGACACAAATGGTAACTCTTTTTAAGGAGCAGAATCCTAAATGGGAATGCACAAAGATCGTCATGTCAGACAAAGACTTTGTGAAGCGAGAAGTCTTCAGGAAGCAATTCCCTCAGGCTGAATTCCAGATTTGCTAGTATTTAAATTTTAAATGTTTTATAAAAATGGTAGAGAGTGCAATCTTTCTCTATTTCCAAATTTATAAATCTATTACTGAAAATAAAATAAAAATCTTTTTAATTTGTTTTGATGTATTGTGGTGAATTTGGTCATATTTAAATAGCAAAGGAAGACAAATTCCCAAGAATAGGATATGCGGCCTTGACCTTTGAAATGGTGTCACACTGATTTTTCTGATATTGGATTCACAATTTGTTTTGGATTACTTTGGAACTACCATCCTTACAGTTATGCTACCATGGCGACGGATGATTAGCATTCGTTCTTTTAGAGAAGGTACGATTTGTACAAATGTCTTTAATGTTCTCGAAAAAATTGACGAATATTTATATTGCACACACACACACCTAGAAAATATGTTGCCAACCTTGCCTTTATATATATGTATATGATTTGTTTCCCCCTCAGATATTCTGACATTTTCTTACTACAGTGATAGAATTTCAAAGGCCTGAGGGTAAATGGACAGTTATGTTTTTGATATAATTAAATTCAGCTTGAACCATATGTAACTGAACTCTCAAAAATAAAACACTAAAGATGACAATGATCAGTAGCATTTTTTAGCAGTGGCCCTCATGTGTGACATCATGGATCACTGCCTCATATCTAAAAATAGAAAGTAGCTCCAGCTTCAGACAAACAGATTATAATCTGGCAGGTCGATACCATTATTTAAATTATAAACTACTTTACTTAGAGAAAAATAATAAAGCAAATTAACGTTTAACCAAAATAATGAAGCAGTAATTAGAATAATAGTTAGGTGATAATTATAGTAGTATATGCTCCCGTTAAAACATTACCAAAAAATGTGTGAAATTAAATTATAAAAAAATATTTTGAAATTGCCAGATAAAAATCCCGGTTATGAAATGACTTATGCTTTGATAGAAAATCACTCTGGGGTGCAGCTGAAACTGATGTTACAGAGTAGAGATCTCAAAACAAGTGGAAATAGAGGCGATTTGATCAAAAGGTAAGTAAAATTCAGTGTGAATACTGCTTGCATATTCGATACTTCCAATGAAACAGTAAAGTTGAACATGCATCATGCCTATATAATGTCATTCCCCTCCCCACATAATCAACAAAAAAGAAGTAAATATACTACCAAAGCAATCTTACCTTTTCTCTCTAAGTTTAGGAGCCGAATTAGTTTCAAAAAATGTCCCTTATATTGAAACTCAAAGGAGGAAATGCTGGAGGAATGTCAGTTGTTTCGTAACCTGGTCGTTTTGTAACCAGGTTTTATATTTTAGCAATTTCAAAAGATCTTTTTTATTTCACACATTCTTTGATAATGTTTTACCTAGAACATATACTACTCTAAGTTTATCACTTAATTATTAGTCTAACTGCTGTTTCATTATTTTGATAAAAAAAGGTTAATTTGCTTTATTCTTTTTCTCTAAGTACAGTATTTTATAATTCAAAATCTGATTGATTGCTTTGTAAATACTTTTCTTGCTGCCTAACAGCCTATACATTAATCTGTTCTGTTCTATTTGTACATGTCTTAAATACTATTTATAAACTTATTCTTGTGATTGTAGGCACTATAATACTTATGTATACAAACTGTTTTTTTAAGATCCATTTTAGACTCAATATATATTTTTCTAATTTTATTCTTTTATTGCACTTTCAACAATTTTAAAATTTGACTTCTTTTTCATTTTTAATAATAATTATACATAATTATAAACATTCATAATTCTTTTTTATTAAATGCAACTAATGTTAACAGAAAATACAACAGCAAGTGTAGAAATACTGGGTATGAAATATCCCAGTTATTAAACATCCTGGTTACAAAACAACCTGCACCTCGCTGGACTTCTCCATACCCAAACTCCAATTAAATGATGAAGCAGCTTGTGCTCTAACATGGGGAAAACATTTTTCACTCATTTAAAATCACGAGATTTTTTCGAGGGGTGTGGGGTGTTTAAAATAGAATTTGAAAGGGTTAGTTTGTTTTACTCGATTCAAAATGGCCACAGTTAAACAATTTTTTTTATCAAAATATACTTTATTCTTGTAAATCACTTCCAAAGGTTTACAACTAAATCATACAAAGATCATTATTATTATTACTATTTATCCTCATATATCTTTGCAGTGTCAAACAATGTATAGAGTCAGGTAACAGTCAGTCCATTTCCATAACAACAGCGTTTCACAACCATTATTTAAAACACACCAAAGTTATCACTTAGAAAAAGATGAAAACAATAATAAGGTCTACTGAACGCGATATCATCTGTCTGTCCGAAAACGATATGGCCAAAGGCACAATGCCATGTGGGTAAATGACATCATATAATATTTATGGAACACGAGGGGTTTGCTAAACAACACTATAAGACCTATATTATACTGTCTCATATTTTCGGTGAACCATGGTATACATCGCTCACCGAGTATTGTACAGGTAAATATACAAAATATACTAAAATAAAGGATAGTTTATTTTTTTTTTAAATTTATTAAATAAAGAATAAAAATTGCATTTTAACCATTAGTTTCCATCAATGTATACATATAAATAACTCACGTATGACTAGACCCCCAGTCTAGCAGTATGGTCCCATACGCCTAGCCACTACCTTTAGCAATAACCAATACGGGAGACTACTCTTAGTAGCAAATATTTCCAGGGGCCATTTTTCAGGGCATAATTTATGCATAAAGGACTCACTATACTAATTCAACTCCCATAGTAAGCCTATGCAAACACCATGATATTAAAAATTCAATCAATTTAAATTTCTAAATAGTCATGATCAAATATATATTTTTCAGTGTAGACCCATCCTTGATGCAAACTTCTGTGTTAAGAAAACCACATGAGCAACTGCATATTTTGGATCTACATGTGCATGAAACATGTTTTATCCATTCTTCACCTAATGAATCAGGTGCTACTGTTGTTATTGATTGTTCCAAAGTCAAGTCTATAAAAATACTAAAATTGCATCAATAGAATCTTGTCTCTATTTTTTTTTTTAGGTACAGATAGGGTAAATTCTCAAAATAATTTTTTACTATAATATTACTTTTCATTATTAACCAATTATGGACCACCAAACCCGTATATATTCTATTTTATCTTCACCCATTTCTAGACTGGTTCACAGTTGTTCCATATAATTAGTACCATGAGTCCTATAAGAAGATCTGATTTTTTACCAAGAGACGTATTTTACTCTTTGATGCTGGAGCATAGTTGTATTAAAGAATTGACCACTCTCGTGCAATGATATTAGTATAACAGCATTTGATGTGATACCACTATCTGCAGCTAAATTGTATCCGCATAGCATTTTGCTGTATTGTATTGTACATATTAGTGATTTATTCTTGTTATTAAATTCATTGTTTTATGCATATGTGTCTTCATGTTATATTTCTATGACATGCATGCTACACAAAAGAAACACAAACATGCAGACATCAGCAAGTATTACATAACTGGGTATCAAATTACATGACACCTTGTATTTTCATCTCTCACTAGCTATAAAACAAGTTTTAATAGCTTATACAATTCAAAAATGACTCACACAGAAAAAAAGTACATAAAATATGGAGAAACAGAGAAATAGAGAAAATCCTGGAATTACTCAGTTACAGTCAAAGGGGATTTAATATAGCTTAATTTGGCATACCAAGTAGCAAACTTTAATTTACAGTTAAATGAGTCTATACTACCATTGATACTAAGTGTAGAGCAATTTTCCTTCTCTAAATAGCTCTTCTATCAAAATCTGAGCACACATTTCTGACATGAAACATGTTTTCTTCTATTCACATTAACAGATCTGGAGAAAACAACACATATCGCTTAGTGCACACAGAAAAAAAATTCACAGATGTGGAATACTGTGTTCCATGAACACCAGTTCAAACACTCACAGTGTAATGGTTTTCTTTCCTAGGATCTGAGTCATGAAGAGAAAAGAGATCAAGTGTGGCGGGAGAGAGCAATATGTTTGACATACAGTTATGCATTAAAAATGTTTAATCTCTATGATGAGGTACAGAAGACTAGCAAGAAAGGAAGAAAGGCAGTCTGTGTAAATAGCTACATACAAATAGGACTTTCACAGACTTCTGTTGGAAATAAGTTTAAGGCCTATACTTTTAACTATAGTCAGTCTTAAGTTTTAAGCAGTCTAATGTGTGCTGGGTAGATGGTTTCAACTGGGTGTACAGAAGCATATTCTTGCCAAGTCATTTCAAGCTGAAAATATCTAGTGAGAGTGAAGCATCTACATTACGCATGCGTATGGAGTATCGGTTAGGTAAAACTAAAGTGCTGAAAACAAAACTGAACAAGAATACCCAGAAAGTGGAATCAGTCAATTGAAAGGTTAAACATAGCTTACTTAAAAATATAACTTTCAAGAGAAACTTCTATGGTAGGGCTCATAGTGCTGTTCATAACTGTAACCACGGAACTGGAGAATCTCTGGTGAAGCTTTGTAAATCTATCGGTTGTCCGGTTTCAGCTGTAGTTCCGTGGCACAACATCTGAAAATCAAAAACAAGATGTATATCTCAGAGATAAAATGTACAAATCAAGTAAAGTATATAAGAAAAAAAAAAGATTTGAGAAAAGGGCATTTCTTTACAAACTGTATGAGAAATATCAAGAACAAAAAAATTATGATAAAGGCAAATTGCTGTGTGCTATTGCTAGAAAAATAAAAGAACAATATGAACACTCTTACCATAAGCCATCTCCATTTTAGCACTTTTTGACAGGCCGATGCAATGTGGCATGTGCAGTTTTGTACACAGTCCTTGATTTTTACAATGCCCCCTGCTTTGATTTATTGAATGTGTTTTCTAAAGTTAAATGATCAGTACTGATACATAAGCGATTGTGATATGCGGCTTACGCATAAAATCTCTCCCCCCACCCCTTTATGGGAATAGTGTAGCATATGTTAAATGGTATTTAGCCATATAAGCCAATATGTGGACACCAACATATGAGATTCTGCCATCTGGCCATCCTCTTTTCTTTTTTCCATAACCTGAGCCATCTGCCGCCCCTGTCCGTTGCACACAACTCTTTCCAACACTGCTTTTTACAGAATTTTTCTCTAAAATGATATGCAAATTATGAAAATAAGACTCCACTGTGATTTTCATAACCAAAAACCACCAAAACAATAACCTGGATGCACGCGGTAACCATGGAAACAACAGGCTCTTGGTATGGTATAGTGCCCATATAAGACTCATGGTACTAATTCAACTTCCATAGTAAACCTATGGAAACACCATGATATTAAAAATTCAATAATTCAACCACATGAGCAGCAGGGCATGTTATCCATTCTGCACCTAATGAATCAGGTGCTACTGTTGTTATTGATTGTTCCAAAGTCAAGTCTATAAAAAAACTAAAATTGCATCAATAGAATCTTGTCTCTTTTTTTTTTTTTTTAGGTACAGATAGGATAAGCTCTCAAAATATTTTTTTACTAAAATTTTAATTTTAATTATTAACCAATTATGGACCACCAAACCCGTATATACTGTATTGTATCTTCACTCATTTCCAGGCTGGTTCACAGTGGTTCCATCTAGGGGTGAAATGATTCATCGATATATCAATGCATCGATACTTTTGCAATATCGATACACATATCGATACAAGAGGTGAAGAATCGATACAAAACTATACTTACCATATACATGTAACTTCAATCTTCAGTAGTCATGAATAATAATTAGTCGTTTGAATATTTTTTCTTTAAATTGATATTTCATTTTAGGTAGCCATCGCAGGCACAGGCACTCATTTTTTCCAGTAAAAAAGACAAAACTATTGACAGCACCCACTCACCTTCTGCAAATTAACACAAGGTGATGAGGTTCGAATCTGTTCCCCCTCCCCCTTCGCCAATTCCATGCTAATAATTTTATCACGTCAGCATGTTCAGCATAAAGGAGACTTTCCAGATGTATTTCCTATGTATCATGAAGTACTTTACTCATCATTTAATAACCACATTTACGTGAAGTTTTTCTGTTGCTTTGTATCTTGTCTACTTGGATCAAATTTGAAGGCTACACTTCCGGTGTGTCACGCAGTAAAATACGTTACATTCAATTCTGATTGGTGGTTATTGTTCGTTCCAGTCCAGGGTAAACAATAACCACCAATCAGAACTTAATGTAGGTTATTCTCTGCGTGACGCACTAGAAGTATTGGCATCCAAACTTGATCCAAGTAGTTACAAAGCAACCGAGAAAATGTGTGCAAAAGTGGTTATTAAATGATCTGTAAAGTACTTAAATCGTACATGAGGAATAAGTTTGTAATGTCTCGTTTTATGTTGATATATGTAATCAGTGACTGAATGTGCTGACAGGATAAATACAATTAGCACAGAATCGATAATGGGGCAGATTTCAAACCGCACAAGTTTGTCACCTTGTGTAAATTTGTTAATTTGTTGTAGAAGGGGAGTAAGTGTTGTCAATAGTTTTCCTTTTTCACTAACAGAAATGAGTGCCTGTGGCTTC
Source organism: Margaritifera margaritifera (assembly GCA_029931535.1). Taxonomy (NCBI): domain Eukaryota; kingdom Metazoa; phylum Mollusca; class Bivalvia; order Unionida; family Margaritiferidae; genus Margaritifera; species Margaritifera margaritifera. The sequence continues at coordinate 881,185 of JAQPZY010001097.1, read as the reverse complement.
GGCAGTTGTTTTGCATCTGGAGGACGTACAATGTGGTAGATTTGGTTGTTAGTCATCTCTGCTCCCACACAGACTTGTTTTAGATGAGATTTTCCTTGCACGTGGAAATTGCACTATTTCTTCTGTTTTGGAGATAATACCGTAATGCAAAACAAAGGGCGTGGTGGCCCAGATGAGTCCTTCATCCATTCAAATGGAGCAGCCTGAAATGGCCTAAAAGGTTGAATTAAAGTCACTGACAACTAACAGGTAGTATGTTTGGAAGTATTTTTGTTATCTTGTCATGGATGAGAATGTCATATGAACAGATGCTAAGGCAATGTCTGTCTGTAATCTGCATACAGGAAATATAACCAATATGTCAACACACATACAACGGCACCACCCTACCACTGAAAGACCTTCTAAAGATGAAAACACCTTCAAGTTGATATGTGTATCAATAATGTATCGTATCGTAGGCTGTGTATCATGAATCGTATCGATACGCGGCACAGGTGTCCTAAACACTCACTCTTCTACCTTCTCTTGTATCGAAGCTTGTGATTGGATGCAAAATATAACTACCAATGGTGACACTAGAGACATGACTCTAAATATACCTTTGACCCATTCTTAATTCTGAGGCTGAGTCATTAATTTATCACATCAGGAAAATATTCCAAAAATTATAAAACTAGTTATTGCAGGTTATATTGATGAATCATATAATATTTTAATCAGTGTAGTATATAAATTAAGATCATTTTATGAAAATTGAATTGATTTTAGGGAAAAAGCAGTAATTAGTAGAATCTTGAATGTGGGGTAATGCAGTGACAAATATTTTACTATGGCTGCACCCATGTAAACCATGCATGTTGTTTTTCTCTCCATTCTCTTCTATCAGAATTTAGTTGTCTCCTTATTTTGCCTACAATTTCATTCTGATATTTTAATTGGCTGATTGATACATATATGAAAACTACAATTATTTCGTAACATTAAATAAAATATCAATATGAACATGTTTATAATTTGCAAGACAAATAATGACATTCTACCTTGTGAAAGTTTGCAGGGTGCAAATTTTTTTTTCTCAGTAGTTAAAATGTTTAAAAATCACTAGTTATCCCTACTACCTTCCGAGAAACGCTGACGTCATGCAAACAAACTGATACAGAGTCCATCTTACCCTGCATCAAGAACACACTCGATTTCATGCAGTTATGAAATTTTCCATTGTTCAAGTGAGATTTTGGACAATGTTGGTAGACTTGCTTTTGAGTATGTTTTCTACGTAGTATCACGGTAGTAGGACGCACAGGGGCTCGTATTGTTGCTTACAATTTACCTATCAGTCATACATGTACTGTACTGATAGGTAAATTTTAAGCAACAACACGACTTATACGAACCCCTGTGGTAGGAGGTACCAGCCAACAGTTAACGACATTAGTGAGTATACAAGCCGGTAGACCAACAAGTCGTTCTCCACCATTTTTTTTTTTTTTTTTTTTTTTTTTTTTTACTGATGGCGCCAGTAAAAAAAAAACAAAAAAGGTGGAGAACAACTTGTTGGTCTAACAAGCCGGCGATTGTCTTGCTTGATAATTTGACCAATACCAATTTTCACTGAACCACTTTAGCCTGCACGATACCTAATCATTGTGTTCATATCGCTCATTGTTCAGTTACGAGATGTCATTGTGCTTAATTCGAGCTATTTTCTTTTCTTGTTTTCTTACTTTGAACACTTGAACACATGTAGACTTCCCTTTTCATGCGGTCTGCTTCGGTACTGGTATGCATGCCTAATACTTGTTCCAAACTCTTGCTCTTTACAGTGTCACCAAACGCGGTCGGTATTTGCCGTGAAAAAAAAAAAAAAAAAAAAACAACAACAAAAAATAAACGAGATTTTAGTTAGTTTAAACATATGTTATTGCCACAAATGTTAACAAATTGGGGCGAGCTACAAGTTCTCACAACTTAGAATAAGCTCTTCCCCTACAATCGATACGAAATTTAGATGTATAGCGGCACTAAATTAATATGATTTCATACAATTATACGTAAACATACATGGTTTAGGGAAAATATGTATGAGAGAGAGAGAGAGAGAGAGAGAGAGAGAGAGAGAGAGAGAGAGAGAGAGGAATAAAATAATAATCGTGGCAGAAATTGGACGAGAGTACATACACCAAAATTACTAAAGTGGCTAAATATTAAGAACACCATGTCTTTCTTTATTACAATTTTCAGTAATTAAATGAGTAGAGAAATCGAATTTTGATTAATTATATAAAGCGTTTCATGCCTTTATTATATGTTTGGAACAAGTCAAATAAGCGAATATTAACTCTCGCTGTAAACTCAGATGATCCGTATAACAGATTATTTGTAGACGCTGGTATATAGAGATGAATTAGATTCTGAACCAATTTCCCACGCTGTTCAATATAGTATTTACAAATAAATATGTAATGGTGTGCGTTTTCTATATCAATAATTCAATGATACTGAAGAAGATCATCGGTGGAAAATGACCTAGTTGGCAATTTACTTATGTTCATATAGTAAATATGCTGCGAATCCACGTGCAAGTTCACGGTCATGTTATAAAATAGCGCCAGTGTTGCGAAGATTTACGAACTGTTATCTAGGACTTCACTGATAACGGTATTGACCGGGTTACCGCATGTATCGTTATAAAAGTTTGAAAAACGATTTCTGTGATAGAGTATAGTTACATTTCGCTAAGCAGGCAGAAAGAAACAAGGAATCGATCGGTGGTTTAGAGGATGGACGGACGGGCGAACGAACGGGAGACGGGCTGATTAATATATCTATTTAGATTTATAAATAAAAAGAAAGAAAATGAATATTAGTAAAATATCAAGAAATTCACTGGTTGACCAATATTTTTTTTTTTACTTAATAATGCAGATTTACAATGCTATCAGAATGAATCACACCCAGCAAAACTACTGATTTGATACATACATGCATGTATAATTTCGTTATAAAAGAATGTATGATGCGTATATAAGTACAGACAGACATGCTGGCATGTAGGAAAAAAAAATCAAAACAAACAGGCAGGCAAGTAGGCTATGACTATGATGTCCAGAGGCCAATAACTTCTTCACAGAGAGTGAGAGAGAGAGAGAGAACGACACACCACCATATTTTCGTGTTATACAACTACATAAAGTCATCATATGCATCAATGCATACGTGCATTTCGTTGTATATGCATTTTTGAACTTTTTTCGGCACAGGTTTGGAACACGTTTGTCAATGGTAGATCAATGGATCGATTTATGAATGGATATATAAATATATAATGGTTACATATATGTATGTATGTTCTGTTCAGTTATTCGGTTTTTTAATAAACACTAATTGTTACAGGAGAATGATTAGTAACTTTGCTCTATTCTTGAACATTTCATGCATCCCTAATTTGGCATTTTGTGCACCGATTCGGTCCACTGTGAAGTGCTCTACTCACCTGTTGACTTTTGGCTAACAACTACCCCCCCCCTCTCTCTCTCTCTCTCTCTCTCTCTCTCTCTCTCTCTCTCTCTCTCTCTCTCTCTCTCATATATATATATATATATATATATATATATATATATATATATATATATATATATATATATATATATATGGAATATAAAAACGAGTGTAAAAGCGGGTTGAAAAAGCACGTGTGTCGACATTTGTATTTGTCAGGGCAAATTGAACCCACGACTTTGTTTTACCCTGATTTGCAGTCAGACCGCCAACCAGTACCGGATTGATGCGGTAGGAGCCCCCCCCCCCCCCAAGCAATGTAAAAGAAAAATTAAAGATAATAAACACTTTGGCTGTGTTGCGGCCCCCTCCTACCACCCACCCCTGCCCGAGTAACTGCTCTATTTCGCTCCGTCTTTAATTCAGCATTCCCTACAACTAGTGGCATCTAAGACAGTTTCATACACTCGCAATAAAGATCGTATCTAAGTACAAGAGGCGGCACGAAGCACGTAATGGTAAAAAAAAAATATAATACAAAAGAAAAACAAAATTGCAATGCCGAAACATTTCGTTAGAAACAAAAGTGAACAGAAAAAGAGTGTTAAATCGCTGTCCGTCTGCCCATCTTGTCCCTATTTCATTTCCGCACAATAACTCCATTTCTCCGCCATCTGTCGTTACCAGACTTTACAAATAGCTTGCATTGGGGTAAAGAAGAAACCTATTAATTTTTAGGTCAAAAGGTTTAAGGACAAGGTAATTGTAACTGATCAAAATGTTGTCCATACGATGATGTTAGTTCTAAATCATATACCTGGACCAAACATTGTGAATGGCTTTCACTTAGGGTAATTCACAACTTCTCGGTCAATCTAACAGATCATTCACCGAATGTATACCAGTAGCTGCCACTCGAAAGCATTCCGATTAACCATAGAACTTTATTTTTTCGTTCGTTGCTTCTAAGTGAATCCCGTGGTCTATCCATTCACATAAATAACCTAGATGGTTTGAATCAATTGAGGTTTCTTTTCATGCGAAATGTTTTTCGGCGAACAAAATGTATGAATTTTGTTGCAAATTACTACTCCGATATACATCCGAGGCTTGTTTTTCTTTCGCAGATAGAGCTGAAGTGATCCGAATGACTTGGGGTATGGAAGATGATTGATGATTTGGTCTCCAAAGATCAAAGGTCATAGTTAATGTGATAGAAGGAAGAAAAAGGTTTTCGGATGATAACATTATTTGTACATCGCAGACCTGGACCAAACTTTGTGGATAGCTAGCACCTGGAGCAAGATAGAAGTCTTTTGATTTGGGGGTCAAAGGGTCAAGGGTTAAGGTCACTGTGACTGAAAAATAATATAAAAAATGGTTTATGCACAAAACGTTCAGCTCTCGACCATCGTCCTTCATCAAAGCTTGTGGATGACTGACACTTTGGGTAGAAATGAAGTCTATTGATTTGTAGGTCAAAAGGTCAATAGTCAAGGTCACTGTTACTGAAAAAAGAAAAATGATTTTTGCGTACTAACTCCAGTACTAGACCATATGCATTGATAAATGTCTGTGGATAGCCTGCGTTTCAGGTTGGAATATGCCTATTGATTTTGTGGTCAATAGATAAAAGGTCAAGGTCTTTGTCACATAAAGAAATATAGATTTTGCACAATAACTTTTGTTATAGGGAAGGTTCCTTGACCAAACTTTACGGAAGGCTTGCACATAGGTTAAGAGAGAGAGAGAGAGAGAGAGAGAGAGAGAGAGAGAGAGAGAGAGAGAGAGAGAGAGAGAGAGAGATCTATAGATTTTGGGTGTAAAGGTCAAAGGTCACGGTGATAGTAAGTCTGATAAGGAAACAATGGTTTCTGCACATTAAGTTTAGTTCAAGACCGCAAGCTTTTACCAAAGGTCAAGATCACTGAGACCCGACCAATAATATCCAGAGTTAACCATGCCCTACTAGTACGTACAGATGACTTTTAAAGAAGGGACCATTTACGGTACGTACAGATGACTTTTAAAGAAGGGACCATTTACGGTACGTACAGATGACTTTTAAAGAAGGGACCATTTACGGTACGTACAGATGACTTTTAAAGAAGGGACCATTTACGGTACGTACAGATGACTTTTAAAGAAGGGACCATTTACGGTACGTACAGATGACTTTTAAAGAAGGGACCATTTACGGTACGTACAGATGACTTTTAAAGAAGGGACCATTTACTGTACTCTTGTTATATTTTTCGAGACACATTAAAGATATGGCAGAGTAAATGACTTTATTTTACAACTTCTAAGGGCACTTGCATGTTAGTCTCTTCTCCTTCAACGTACTCTTGTTATATTTTTCGAGACACATTAAAGATATGGCAGAGTAAATGACTTTATTTTACAACTTCTAAGGGCACTTGCATGTTAGTCTCTTCTCCTTCAACGTACTCTTGTTATATTTTTCGAGACACATTAAAGATATGGCAGAGTAAATGACTTTATTTTACAACTTCTAAGGGCACTTGCATGTTAGTCTCTTCTCCTTCAACGTACTCTTGTTATATTTTTCGAGACACATTAAAGATATGGCAGAGTAAATGACTTTATTTTACAACTTCTAAGGGCACTTGCATGTTAGTCTCTTCTCCTTCAACGTACTCTTGATTTTCTCACTAAGATAATTAGGTCAAAGGTGGGGGGGGGGGGGGTCGGGTACTTGGCTAGAGTAGGTATGATGAAAATTAAAGAAAATGAGCGAAGGTGGAAACTAGCAGTATTTTTGTAAATACTTACCGCAATATTAGTAAACAGCAGTGTGAAATATGAGAACTGACAATCATATGCAGGTGATTTAGTTGATTATGAAAAAAGTGTCATACGCAACGGAACTCTCGGTTTATATTGCGGGAGGAGGGGGTGGGGGCGGTGATATTGTAAATGATTTTACGAATGAAAATCGACCGAAAAACATAATCTTATTCTCATAATATGAATGTCAAAAAAAATTTAAAGAACATCACTTTTTGTGATAGGGAGGATGTCTCGTTTCTGAAAATCAATCAAAAGTATTTCTGACAGGCATTTGATAAGGTACACACATTCTCACGAAGGACACGGGTAAGCGTGCAGAGAGAATATTCTTTTTCTTTCTTTTTCAAAAGCGTGAGAGGTGCATCGTTTTTGTTATATTCTATCTTTGACACTGTGCTGTTGTAACTGAGACACGTAGTGCCCGTCTGTAGATACATGCGCATATACAAAATGTCATCTCATACCGTTCGATATGAAGAAAAAACAAAAGAAATCTTGGATATAAATGTGCGTGGTACTAAGGTGTGAGCGATGACCGTTCAGTGTTGGTCACACACATGTGGGGTGAGGCAGTGATAATGATAGCAATGTGGCATGTGACGGTTAATAAACTAATAATAATAATAATAATAATAAAATAATAATAATGTTCTTAAATTCCTGCTGATATCTACCACATGATGCCTTAGTGCACATATTGTTAGAGAAGGGTAGTAAGGCTTTAAATGTACCTCGCCGATACACAATTTGTATACATAAACACATGTACGCATTAATAGTCTTTTTCTATTGGTTGTGCCAGAGTTGTGCAAATGGAGTGGAGTCGGTCTTATAACTTCGCTTGCGCTAGTAAATGTTGATTCCGGTCAAAATATCTAGGTGTGGCATGAGCATGATTTTGGTGGTGGCAGTGGTGATGATGATGATGATGATAATTGCTATCGTCTTTGTGTATTTGATGTGCTTGATCTTTTCTTCATCATCTTGCACATATCCCGTTCTGCTTCTTGTACAATAGTAGTGACTACTGCCGGAAACTATTACTGACGACGCTAAAGGAATTACAGGAACAACAACAACAACTACTACTACTACTGTATAATTATATTAATTTCAATGCAAAAGCAATACTTCCACACATATACTTTATATTTATGGCTAGAGCAACCCATTTATTCATAAAAAAATGTTGCTGTAAGAGTAATAAGAGCTAATGTGTTATAATGGATATTTTCTTATTAAAGGCCATGTATGTCGATGTATTCTTCTCTAATAGTGTGGGAGCCTTGTGGCAATGTCACGATTTACCTCCAAAGCGCCAAGTTCAAAAGTCAAGTTTGTGTATCGTCAAAATATGTAGGAATAAGTACGAGAGAGAAAATTTGCCTAAACTGAGCAGATAAAAATGGAAGGTTTTGCTACCGGATATATTACAGTATGTGATGTGATTTTGGGGAGAATTTCGAACAAAATTGTATCTACTTATATGAACAGTAAGTATTGTGTAGAAAAATCAAATGGAAAACATAATTCAGTGTAAAGTGCTATTGACAGAGGCCTAATTCCAAACAATATGGTTCTGCATGCATAAAGGTAACATAACGTCTTTATATGCAAGTGTTTTATGGAAAAAATATGCCAGTAACAATAGCTTAGTCTGTTAGAAAAAATGTGTCTCTATTATTTTCCTTTAATATGTACTGTATTTTCTTTAAATCAGTTCCTCTGAAATGTAAAACAGTTTCCAAAGTGTTTATGTCTACACGTAACACAGCAAGGTTGTGGTGTTAGCAGTCAATTTAGGTTCTGGCTATACAATATTATTATATGTGTTCTCACTTTGCTGTTTTCTGAATGCTATATCACCCTCAAGTGCACGCCCGAAGGTAATTCAGAATTGTAAAGGCACACCTGACGTATGTATTCGTCAATGTTCTATATTCCTTGCATGTAATTCTGCCGATGTGCAATCATTAGTAACAAGTGTCCTTATGTATGTCCCTCGGTCAATCCCTCCTGTTGTATATCCATAATTACTTTTTAAATGTAAACGTTTGGGGACCAAATCCATCGGGAGACAATATCACATTTTGGACTGAACATTTGCACTATCCATTATTTGTACGAATTTGATCATTTATACTCATATCAACATTTAATGTAATGAACTAAAAATCCCACTTGTTTTCAACTTTCATTTTGCATTGGATTTGTTTAACTACAAAAGAAACGCAAGGCAGAGAATGCATTGTCCTTACTATCATCCTCTCTCTCTCTCTCTCTCTCTCTCTCTCTCTCTCTCTCTCTATATATATATATATATATATATATATATATATATATATATATATATATATATAGTTACGACTAGGGGTAATGTAACAAAAGAAAAGACTCAAACAAGCTTTCAAGATTTAAATACAAATATTTAATTTCCTAAAATATTAAAATATTTGAACAAACACTCAAAGTGAAAGAATTAAAATAACTTACAGTATAGAATATCCTTAAAAGTCCTAAATTGTTATAAAGTTCACTGATCCGGAAGTTAATCCAAATATTCCGAATGAAGTAGGTTCCGAATGAAACCTTAACCGTACTGATGTGTTAATAAGAATCAGTTATATCCAAGTTTTATAAATTCCAAATAGTCTTTGTGAATATGGAATAACACAAGTTCTAGAAATGTTTCCGATAATTCCACGGAGCTGTATAATTACTAAAGTTTAAGACACAGTACTGAATCCAGAATGTACTGTACGATGATATATATCACAAAAGTAGAATATCCACACACAAAATGAAACAAATTCGTTTATGACCTCTCAGGCTGTCAAACTATGCTACGAATGCCTAAACACAGGATTATTTCCTATTATATAGTCTCTTACTACGCAGAATCGAAATAAAACCCATTCTATGTCTTTGATAAACAACTGGGTATTTCGAAATTATTTCCTTCTAAATTACAACCCTCTCCGAACCAATCAGAAGCTAGGTTATGCGTGACATCGCCAAAGTACTGGTGCCCTGACATTATTAACAGTAAATAATGTATTGACTCTGAAATGAATCATAGAATCTAGGTCAGAAGTTCATACCCTCACGCGCTGGATTACATGACACAACTAAAGCTTCAGTGAAATATCGATCCAAATTACCGTATGTGTACTCACGGCAAGACGACAGCTGTTAGACTAAGAACAGAGATCACAAACTAATAAACTATACCATTATTAAAATAAAAATGATATATAATTCCGTAACAATATATATATATATATATATATATATATATATATATATATATATATGATAGATAGACACACACACACACACACACACACACACACACACACACACACACACACATGTCTTCCCAGGGATGAACGGAACCATATATTATCATTTTGAATTCCGATGATATACGCCTTAACCAATGTGACTAAGTTATAACAATGTAATATTACCAGTATAGTACCGTACTAACATATAATTAGGAGGATATAGTATGATAGTAAGTCAAGGATGATAGTAAGGACAACGCATTCTCTTCAACGAAAACCACAATTGTAGCATTTATATTTTAGTAATATTTCAAATCATCTGTCGCACATAACCAGTTGCTGTTGTGCAGTATATTATGTACAAGTAGAATCCGCAACTACCAAACACGCTAGTTTAGTATCCTGGTGTACACCCTTGTGAATATAACAATGTTAAATATGGCAGACCCTCTAATAACGTACTTAATTTAGCTGCAGCCTGTAGAAATAACTTTCACTCGTAAAGTGATAAGGCAGTGAATTGTCTCGCCAGGCTTATGACCAGATAGTCTGACGAGAAACCAAAACGTAAAGGCAATATATAACATGTATTTACCGGTAAAATCGTAGCACACCACATCGTATGACTTGTACCTGAGCCTGACGTGTCTATTATTCTTAATGATTTTCAAACTCTGTCATGTGGTGTAGTGATTTTTAATTTTGACTTTTAAGGATATCATATCCGTATACGGGATTTAAATCCCCAAAATGAGTAGTCGATGTTATAGCTTCCGGTCTCGTCTTTAACCTGGCCAATCAACATATGCGTCGTATTGGGTGTCTTGCTGTCTCGTCTATAACTTGGCCAATCCACACATGCGTCGTATTGGGTGTTTTGCTGCCTCGTCTATAACTTGGCCAATCCACACATGCGTCGTATTGGGTGTCTTGCTGCCTCGTCTATAACTTGGCCAATCCACATATGCGTCGTATTGGGTGTCTTGCTGTCTCGTCTATAACTTGGCCAATCCACACAGGCGTCTTATTGGGTGTCTTGCTGTCTCGTCTTTAACTTGGCCAATCCACACGGGCGTCGTATCGAGTGTCGTGATTAAGAGTAGTCATAAACGGTCGGCAGAATATATTTATTAACAACAAAGCGTGAATTTCATTATCTACTTAAACCCAGGCGAGTTTTTGGCTTCTGATCATTAAATGTTATCTTGAAATCACACAATAAACTGCTTACACCGACATAGTTTTGGTGGTCTTAATAATCTTATTGCATGTAATCAATGGCGATGCCAAATGTCTCACGTACTTGCGAATTTCAACATATACTGGTATAACTATGTGCCTTTAATGAAGTAAACAGGTAATCTCACCTTATCATTACCCCATTCTTCATGCATAGTATAATCCTATTATTATAATCACAGACGAATGTAAATGTAGGTGAAACAATGACTATTTACTTTTCTTTAACATTGACTGCATATGTATATATAATATGCAGACAGATATTGTGAGGGATTCAAGTTCTAAAATTAAAGCAATTGATTAAGGAAATTGCAGCTTAGAAATAATGTACTATTTGGATACGATTGGCTGCCAGGTGATATAGTGATACCTGTCAGATAATTAGCATTATCTGAGATAGTTCATACATATCTGCCGCAAAATTAAAAGATTCATGTAATAAAAAATTACTCTAGGATAATAAGAATAAGAATAAGTATAATGAATCACATTTTGATTAATGGGATTAATATGTATACATTTGGAGATTTTTTTATGTACACATACTTATCGTATACAAGTCTTATTTAAACTTCTGTGATATTTGTGAATACCAAACTATACAGTTCAATTACAATGTCAGATGATTGATTGAATGATCGATTACTGAATGGTATAATTATGAGCTTACATAAACCGTTCTTGTCGCACTCCATAACCTGGATTACAGATCTGTACTTTTCGTCTACATGTACTCGGGACAGTGGTGGACTCATTGTTATTCTCCTCCGTGGGGAATGGAAAGACTTGCGCCTACTTAGAGATTTATGTTGTAAATGTGATCAAAGAGAGCTAGATCATTGAATAGGGCAAAATTTACATTGATATTTGAGTAATCGTAGCGACCTATTTTCTTGTTAGGAAATGTTCACCTTACTATTGGTGCAGTGTTCAAAACTATCGTATGGATACAACTATTACATATTACTATTACTTGACAGAACGTATGCAGACATGATTTGGCCATACATACAATCATAATGTACAGACATTTGGAATAATAACGTTGACATATTAATCTAAATTGTAATATTGCCATAACACCAATCAGTTTTAATTCCGACCCGTATTTATTATCGACATGTTTTGCACAGTCACACCTGTTGCTAAATGTAAGGCCTAAATGTGTGTGATGTTTTACTAAATTAAGCTGTTATTGTTGAAATTTAATATCAGTAAGTACGGGATCCATTTGGTTCAGAGAGAATGAGAGAACTTCACTTTTAGTAGGATTCACATTTACTAGTCATTGTTGGGACCAATCTTCTTAGATTTTAAGATCAATATTTAATGCATATTCTGTTTTTCTGATGTCGACTCATGAATATGCTGATGAGCTGTCATCGACAGAAAGTCTAGTAAAACTAAGATCATAACTTAAATCATTTATATAAATCTTATTTTCAAATACCTCTATAATCACTTACATACTAAGGATTATATTAAACTGGGTGTGGAAAATCATGGAACGAATTATTTTCATTTAACAATTAGTTATGTACATTGGAAAATTGATATAAATTGGCGATTACATGCTTGTTTTATTTATGTTCCAATTATATAGTATTCATATAAAAATGGACAGGACTTTAATTCTGCAATGAAGAACAAGAAGAAGTAAAAGAGGAGGAATTTTAAATAAAATATGATTGAGCGTAGATGTGTAAGAGAGATAATCCTAAAGATGTAAAGAGCAAGAACATGGGGGTTACCTCCCTTATAGTAATTATCTCCGTATCTATACATACCTTCATCATCAGGCTAGGGGTTACCGGTCATATTGGTCATAATATGAACAACAAAAAGTGATTCAGACTGAATATATATTGGTACGCACCTGCCATATCTTAGTCCTATTTGCATAAGGAATTATGTACTCATGAAATGATTCATAAACAAATTGTCATTTAAATAACATAATACGAACACTCTGGACGCGTTTACTCCAAGGTAACCACAAAGATTTAGCAAAAATAATTTTTTAAAAAGTCCTTATTTACTTCAGCTACTTAGGAAGAGAATCTATATTTAATGGATGTATCAATAAGGATATCGGAAGTAATAACACAAAGTAATCGATGTATTGAATATTTTCATTGTATTTCTTGCTAATTAATTCATAAATTACAATATTTTCAATTATTAGAAACATTTTTAACAAATATATTGCAGGAATTGGGAAAATTATACAAGTTAAACAACACATTAACTTTAAAATGAAAAAGAAAGTGTCCGCACCTAAATCGGTAACTATGACGACAGAATCCTCAAAATGCTAACGAATCCGTACACATGTTCGACCTTTCATTAGTAGGGAGTACATATTGCGAGCAAACACATGCTGGAAAACGTTTTCTTTTAAAATCAGAACTAGCGTGTGCAATAATTATAATAATCATATGTAATAATAATACTAATCTATTTGCGGTTTGTAACGTTTCCGCTGTCAGTTGGATCAGCAATAAATTTTGATTCCGAATTTGCGACGATTAAGCGAAACCTCCTGACATACGGATGGAGCTGAAGAACATTCAATACCAATATTTCCATTCTTTGATTCACCCGACATACATACATACATACATACATACATACATACATACATACATACATACTTACATACATACATACATACATACATACATACATACATACATACATACATACATACATACATACATACATACATACATACATACACACATACGTACGTACGTACGTACATGCATCCATACATACATACAGTTGTATTGGATGAAAGAGCCAAGTTAGATTGATATATAGATATTTTGATAGATAGGTTTGAAGGGCTAACAGAAGAGACATAAAGATAAATGGACGTAGATATAGATAGGTAAATAGAAGAGTTTGTGGGTAAGTAGGTGCATATCGTTCAATGTGAGATGAAGAGAAAGCAAATAATTAAAGTACTTTATTTCAAGCAGGTGTTAATCAAATACTTGTAATGCATGCTTGGTCCAATATATTATTATTGCTACAGAGAGAGAGAGACAGACAGACAGACATAGAGATAGAGAGAGATGGATGGAAGGATGAATACATGGATCAATGAATAGATGAATAGTTAGATACTTAAATACCAGTGATTAAAACGACCTTTAAACTTCGTGAACAAAAGTATCACTTAGAACAAAACAAAACAAAAATAAAACCAAAAACAAATTCACAGCTACTGTCATTTATTGATATTTAAATCAACAAGAAAACCTGAATTTTGTCAAAACTCTTAAGATTTTCATTCATGACGTACACACATAAATGCATATATACATACTTACACACAAATACATCCACACGTTTACCCATCGATCCATCCAACCGTCACTAAATCCTTGCATGTATACATTTGTAGGTACATTCGTAAGTACATGCATCCATCTATAGATACAAGCATACATACATCCATCTATTCATCAACCATTACATACATATATGAATACATTATCTCTGCTATAATAGTATTAATGTAAAGATGAAGAAGCTTTACATCATCGTGTAGGACAAAAATATACACAATGAAAAGAAAGTCTAAGAACCAATTCTGACCACTGGCCTTGGCACTGTAATCTTTGTTTCTTTAAACCGACTAGTAGATCAAATTTAGTACGCGCTATTGTTGGAGTATGGTGTCTCAGACTGAAATATATTTCTTTCTGACGTTATTTGAGACTGTAAACAACAACAACAACAACAAATCAAAAAAAAAAAATCAAAAATAAAAATAACTTTTGAACAACATACATTGTATTAACAAGTTCCTAATCATATCTTTAGAATAATTTGTCTTTAAAACTGAAACGTTTCCAACTAACCTTTGTAAGCAATGTTTGATGCAACTTTACTGCGGTAGTGTTGTGACTGTGTTGATTTTAATATTGAACTGCAGATGGTGCGATGTTCAGTTATAAAAGTGATTATCTCCAACTTTAACAGAAGTTATATTTTGATAATTTTATCATTTACAAGTCCCAATATATTAAGTCATAAAATAAACTTTCCAATTTTAAAATTAAAATTTATTTCATGTTTTGTTTTTAGATTCGTGTATATAGAAAGAACTTGCCATCTTCTTAGTGTTACGGAATTATGTATCATTTCTTTTAAATAATGGTATAGTTTTATTAATTGCCACCTTCTTAGTGTTACGGAATTATGTATCATTTCTTTTAAATAATGGTATAGTTTTATTAGTTGCCACCTTCTTAGTCTTTCAGGATATTTATAATTTGTGTTCAAAGCAGTGAAGTTTCCTACTCATTTGACTTTAATTAGTAATAACAAGATATTGTTTGACGTATTCTGGCTGATTATTACAGGATAAAAGTGATTATATTAAAATTAACATGTGCAATATTTTCATTATTTTATCACTCATGAGTCACAATATATTGAGTCAGGAAATAAACGTTCAAATAAAATTAGTTTAATGTTTTGTTTGAAGATTCCTGTGCATAAATAGACTTGCCACCATATTCTGTGTCATTCAGGAGATGTATTATTTGTGCACAAAGTAGTGAAGTTTCATCGTTTCACTTTGATTAGTGATAACGAAATGATCCCTGTTGTAATTGAAGGAAATTCCTCTAGGGTGTTGAGGAACACCGGATGTAATGACCTGGAGTGTAACACCATCGGGTGATAGTTTATGAATATTGTTAGAGCTGTATCCCACAACATAGATATTGTCCTCTCTGTCCACCGCTACACCCAGTGGACGTTTCAAGTCATTAGATAAATAGACGAAATACTGTTTTCCATCTGTCAGACCAAAACAATACACTGCATTGCTGCCACTAGCAGATATGTAGACACGTGACTCGGACATATCTAGAGCAGCATAGGGGGCGCTCTACAGATAATACATGCTTCTGAGTGAGTGACAGGTGTAAGATGAAGTATTTTGCATTTGCAACATGCACAATGGAGAGAATGTTGGCATACCTCTATGTTACTTTCATGTACTGTGGCTGAAATTTCTTTACATATTGTACTTGTGGAAACTGGACATGATCTAAGCACACAGCGGACAAAATGGCCGCTCCAAAGTACTCGATACATCAGCCTGAATTAGTCAAAAGTGCACTATTTTCAGCAGTTATTAAAATAAGGAAAAGAATTTTACCAGAGCAGACAATACCAGCCTCTGAAAGTACTATGAATGAATTAAAAAATATCCAAAAAGTAAAAAAAGTTATCGGCTCTTTTTTTTTTTTTATTCACCTTTGAAGTCCAGGAAGTGAAAATGACCAAGCGGAGCTAGCAGTTTTTTGAGAGGTGCACATCTTAAGTAAGACCAAGCTGTATACTCTATAACCCAAATTTCACCCATCAATCATACACCAAAATAAAGGGAATTCAAAGTTCTTTTAACAATACCTAAGATATACAAGAATCTCCTCCCTGCTGACTGCATCAACACCACAACATATATACTTGGTTCTTAAAGTCCCTGTGTCTCTAATAGAGCGCTCTCTGGATGACAGAAACTGGACAGTTTTCTTAGCAGGTATTGTTATAGCAACTTCGTTGTCTCCTAACACACACACGCTATAAGGCTTGTCAGGCAATACGTGGCTTGTGATGAAGTTATATGATGAATCATACAGGCAACATGTCTTGTTATTGGAGTCTGCCAGAACTATGTATCCGTCGGGTAACTGGGCGATACCCGTGTATACAGGATTCCTGACACTTGGACAGTGAACGTCAATAATTCTGAAGAGCTCCACAGTTCGTTTATGAATCGGTACCATAAGATTTGTGCAGTGCAAATCCTTACCTTCCTCTTGACATACTATTTTCACCAAGCCTCCTGCATATTTAGAAAGTATTGCTTTCATGTTGCTATCGAGTTCAAGTCTTATTCTGATGGTATCCACTTGTTCAAACTTCTCTCGAATCTGATCATTGTAACATTGTGGCTGTTTCACCGTCTTGCTAGTCACTAGAAACTTTTGTGTATCCGACCCAAACTGACTAACAGTCCCTAAAAGCGCTTGAGAGTTTCTGATGGCACTTATCAATTATTGACACTGATGATTTTGTTCCTGTTTTCTGATCAACCACTCCTTGTAAATTCGATTTCCCTCAAGCTTCACCATATTCTCAATATCATCCAGCACAGCATTCAATTTTTTTCTGATATCTCCGATCTCTGCAGAAATATTGTTAACATGTGACTCCAGAATACCTGTGTGTTCTTCATTCGTCTCCATGAAATTCTTGAGATGATCCTCTAATTTCCGCATTTGTTCCATTATTTTCTGTGTATTCATCTCCTTCAATAGAGCTGGAAGACTATCTTTCAATTGGAGTAAATCTTGACATGCTTTATGGTGAAGAAATAAACATGTCCCACAACAGGTACTCTCGTGGCTTCTACAGTAAAACTTGATATCTTCATTGTCATGTTCAGGGCACCCAAATCCCTCTCTTAGTCTTATGCGGGTTTCTGGATTATTTTCCAAATCTTCTGTGGTAATAATTTGATGGTTTTTACTCATCTTCATCTTTTGATGTGAGACGGCACAATTATCACACATGAACTCTTCACATACAATACAGAATTTCATAGCAAGGTTTATAGAACTGTCTGATGAATTCGAACAAACTTCGCACGATCGTTCTACTTTCGATTTCCCCACTAGCGGAAATGGAGTTAGGAAATAAAGAAGCCCATTCTCCAACCGGTTTCTCTTTATTTGCAGGCCTGGTTATTGTTCTACATACAGGACACATAAACTCCTCCAATGCTTTCTCAGTACACTTAGCCTTTTTTGTTATATAGTCCTGAAGACAGTGTTCACAAAATGAATGCAAGCACGGCAGCTGACGGGGAGAGGTGAATCCGTCCAGACAGATCGGGCAGCCCTGTCCGTCTTTAAAAGAATAATCAGCGATTGCAGTAGCCATTTAAACACACAAAAATAAACAGTTTTGTCCTAAAGAGAATAAGTCAAAACAGGGATTTTGTCTTTACAGTGAGAATTTGTCTAAGAGTTTCCAGTCCTCTAACATGTAGCATATGTGTCACGTTCAGTTATCTTCTGGGTTGATAGGAGTGTATTCTTAGAACAAAATCTAGAAGCGGGACGCGGAGTCTAAAATTTGTACCGGTTTTCTACATCTGCAGCGACTTCCCGGCAACACATATAAAGTATCATGGGACACACAACACACACACGCACACACGACTTTACCAGATATGCCGAATGTACCCTCATCATCTACACTAGTATTTCATGCCTTTGTTTGTTACAAAATGGAGTCAAGAATTCACATTGAAGTCCTCATGTTCCTATTTTTTAAAATAATTAATCTATTGGCTGAATCACTGGTTAAAGGGTTTTCTGACCAAACCTTTACTTTCTCTCTCTCTCTTTCTCTCTCTCTCTCTCTCTCTCTCTCTCTCTCTCTCTCTCTCTCTCTCTCTCTCTCTCTCTCTCGTTTATCATAAACATCATATAGACTTAAAATTTAGGTTACTACACAAATGAAAATGCCCATCAATGTTTTACCTAAAACAGAACTACTCAAACGAATGTTTATTTCTAACTTAATTGTAAATATTGGATATGATAATAAAGAGACGTGGTTTAAATTTAATTGTACAAGATATGTATGTATTTGCGTGTTGTTGAGTCTGACGTGTCTATTAATTTTTAATGATTTTCAAAACTCCAAGGTGATGCAGTGATCTTTTGAATTTTGAATTGTAATGATATCGTATGTGTATAAGGGGTTTTAAACGCCAGAAATCCCCAGACATGAGTAGTCGAGGTTCGGCATGTACTAACTACTATTTCCCCAATTAACTAAAACTCGACAATTCCATGTTCGGTATGTACTAACTACTATTGTCCCAATCAACTAAAACTTGGATAATTAAAGTATCAAAGCTTATTTTAAGTATATAGCTCCCGGTCTCGTCTATAACTTGGCCAATCCACACAGGCGTCTTATTGAGTGTCTTGATGTCTCGTCTATAACTTAGCCAATCCACACATACGTTGTACTGAGTGTCTTGATGTCTCGTCTATAACTTGGCCAATCCGCACAGGCGTCTTATTAAGTGTCTTGATGTCTCGTCTATAACTTGGCCAATCCACACAGGCGTCTTATTGAGTGTCTTGATGTCTCGTCTATAACTTGGCCAATCCACACAGGCGTCTTATTGAGTGTCTTGATGTCTCGTCTATAACTTGGCCAATCCGCACAGGCGTCTTTTTAAGTGTCTTGATGTCTCGTCTATAACTTAGCCAATCCACACAGGCGTCTTATTAAGTGTCTTGATGTCTCGTCTATAACTTGGCCAATCCACACATGCGTCTTATTGAGCGTCTTGATGAAGAGTAGTAATAACGGTCGGCAGAAATATATTTATGAACTACAAGGCGTGAACTTCATTATCTACTTAAACCCAGACGAGTTCAAGTTTATAATCATTAAATGTTATCTATAAACCATATAATAAACTGTTCTTAATGAAAGCATGTAATCAATGGCGAGGCCAAATGTCTCACGTACTTTCGAGTCTCATCGTATACTGGTATAACTAATATAATCAATGGTGATGCCAAATGTCTCACCTACTTGCGAGTCTCATCCTCTACTGGTATAACTATGTCCCTTTAATGAAGTAAATAAATAATCTCATCTCAGCATCCTTCATGTGCTGGGGAAACGAAAAACGACGAAACAGGAAGTAAAACGGAAGACGGCGACGACTTCTTCTTGTTTTTCATTTTCATTCCGATTTTCATGTTTATTAACTTCTCTTGTAATAAAATGTTACGATGATATAATGAAACTTGATATGATGCAGTGACGTGCGAATGTAGGAAGAAAGGAAGGAAGAAAGAAAAAAACGCATGCCTAAAAGAAGGAAGGAATGAAGAAAGAAAGAAAGAAAGAAAGAAAGAAAGAAAGAAAGAAAGAAAGAAAGAAAGGGAGAATGAACTACCTAACAGGGTACGAAAGATAAAGGATGGGAGAAAATAGAAAGGAAGGATGAAGATCATATGAGATGAATTGTCTGTTTTGTATTTGCTTTCATTTTTTCTGACACCACCTGAACGGAAACTTATATGAGATTTTTTGTGGGAAAATCTCATGCCAATTGAACCCCATTATTTATCTGACGCCATGTAATTTAATTGTCTCTGATCGCAATTGTAATATGTTAATAATCTCTAGGCTAATCTATCTAAGCTTTCACCTTTCGAATGTGATCCCTAGGCTCCAGCACCTTGCATGGACTCATTCCGTTGGACAACTAACCGCATGACAGTCATTAATGAGCCAAAGGAACCGGATTACCGACCGGACCTCCTCGGAGGGTCGCAATCTGTACCTAAAACGTATGCCCTTGATCCTGTAGGCTCCGACCTATCGGAGCTACTCGTCGGATCAGACTATCTAAGCTCATGCCAATTGCGCGTGATCTGGAACCATAACCGGACTACTCATGAGATCACTTCTTCTCAGTTCATATCAATCGTCCTTGATCCTATAGGCTCTCGAGTCCTAGCTAGAACTATACTCGTTGGATCGCTACTATAACCTCAGTAATACCTTATGTCAGGCTCGTGGATCAACATATTATAATTTCGGTAATCAATATATATCTTGCTCGATCCGACAGAAGTTGGGGGCTCTACGTCGTCTTGATGCAGCCCACCAAACAGCTATCAGAAGGCGAGTGGTTATTATTCATTCGATATATGTTGAGACACTGATAACTCCCTTTCCTGTATAAGGAGTAAATAACAAATATTCAGGTTTTCGGCACTGAGGAAACTCTTGCCGACAACGGACAATAATTATGAAATACTTTTAGAAACCAAGTTAGAGCATTCTCTTATAATTCACAAGCTGACCAAAGTATACAAGGTCATATGCTACTTTCATTACATCTCCATATACTGAATACAAAGTCATCACATCTTCACATACTAATTTAACTAAAGGCAAGTTTCCTCGTCACCAAAACCCTACACTGTTTGATTGAAAGCTTGTTATAATCAAGGTTCAATTAAGAAGTGAAGAATGGATACTCGACACCAAATTTTTATTAAATGTTAAAAATAATTCAAAACCTTTACAAAACAGTACCAAAACAGTTCTTTGAGTAAATTAACATAGTATTTACACATGACGAACTTTATCACGTCACATTTTATATCTTTGCATATCTAAATTACAAGCACGAAAGTTCAATTCACATCCATAAATAATTTTGAACGTTAAACCTGATAATTGTCAATACAACATTTCTATGCTTAACGCTGAATTACCATCAGTTCAATATTAGTGACAATTATCGGTCATCATGAGATAATGCTAATCATTGGAAATAAACCTTTGACATTTTATATTCAATCAGAGAGAACGACGAAATGTAATGCTAATATTTAGAAACTCTCAGCGTTATTTCAAAAATCTTACACGGCAGGACACGTAAATTCAAAATTATTTTTCTATCAGTTTACATGATCAGGTTAGTTGAAATGATTGAAGCATTATTCAAATGGCCTGTCAAGAATCAGTCAAAATGCTGCTAATTATCGTATAGATTTACAGTATCTATATATAGCAATTTAGATTCTCCAAATGAAATTATACTTTATCGTTTAACACTATTTTGAGTCGATATATCTATAATTTATAATTAAGTTAAATCAGAGAAATGCGTTGCAATGCCAAAAAAAAAAAAAAAAAAAAAAAAACAATATCTGGTTCTAGGAAATCATCGTGGCAGAAAATGAATTAGATATAAGGTTGTATCTACTAGCTCTCAACTCCATTACGTACAGCAGCGTTTGTACAACATTAAACTCATTCAAGTTAATTCTTCATTGTCAACGTACAGCCGTTACACGAAGAACGGATCATAAGCTCATAATTTCCATTTAATGTATTACATCTAACATCACTGAGTAATTTATATAAGACGGTATTTATATGAAAGTGGCTGACTCTGCAGTGAATTCATAATTTCAAGTTACATATAACTATGCATTTATTTGAAGCAGGGATTAGATCTATGTAAAGATTGCTATGCAGCAATGTGTTGCAATCCGAATAAAGTATTTAACGCTCCACTTTGCAGTGTATCCAATTAATGAATTTAACATCAAATTATATCTTTTCAATCGTGAGAACCTCTACACTGAATAATAGGGTATTCCGCCTTTATATGATTAGATCAATTACAAAATGTGCTTACTCAAATGTTTGTCAGACACCGCGACTTTAGTTTTTTGAGTAGTTCAAGTAACAGTTTGTTACAAATAAGAAAAATGTAATTCTATCTTCTAACCACAATAACAGTAAAAACCATTTCATCATTGCACTTCATTAAATGGTGAGAAAAATATTTACCCAATTTTCGTAATTCATGAACCTAGACATTCTTGCAGCTCTTTCTCGTTACGGAATTTTTGGATATACATGGGAGCTCCAAATTTCACGGGTGATTTAAACAATTTCGCTATGCAGCGACTTAGCCTAACCTTAAATAATATATGCTAGTCAGGATCTCGCCTGTCATAAAATAAAGGATGCAATGTAGCAACGTACTCTATACTACCGCGATATATGCTATTCAGCATTTGCGTATTATAAAATAATGAATGCAATGTAACAACGTAGTCTATTCTAAAGTGATATATACTATTCAACATTTCGCCTTTTATAAAATAATGGATGTAATGCAGCAACGTAACCTATTCAAACGCGACATATGCTATTCAACATTTCGCCCATCATACAATAAAGGATGCAATGTAGCAACGTAGCCTATGCTAACGCGTCATATTCTATTCAGCATTTCGCCTATCGTAAAATAATGAATGCAATATAGCAACTTAGTCTATTCTAAAGTAATATGTGCTATTCAGCATTTCGGCTATTATAAAAAAATGGATGCAATATAGCAACGTGGTCTATTCTAAAGTAATATATGCTATTCAGCATTTCGGCTATTATAAAAAAATGGATGCAATATAGCAACGTGGTCTATTCTAAAG
Source organism: Margaritifera margaritifera (assembly GCA_029931535.1). NCBI lineage: Eukaryota > Metazoa > Mollusca > Bivalvia > Unionida > Margaritiferidae > Margaritifera > Margaritifera margaritifera. The sequence continues at coordinate 858,252 of JAQPZY010001097.1, read as the reverse complement.
TAATATATGCTATTCAGCATTTCGCCTATCGTACACTCAGTAAATGCTATGCAGCATATTTGCCTAACCTACCGTTATCTAAGAACTGTGTGTTCACTATGCAGTGAATCTCAGAGATATAATGAAATATTTGCAATGCATACTGGAAAACTTTAATTAGTCTCGAACTATTCAAATGACGGTATAAGTCACTATTTGAAAAAATCAAATGCTGCATGAAAGTCAAAGTATGACTCTTAAAAGTTCAAGAGTATAGTTTATTCACAGTAATCAAAGTTACTCAAATAAAAATTCGAACATTTTACTTTTATTATTTGTTACAGTTAGTGGCAATAAATATATTATTTGAATATACGATAATATGAAGTTATCAGCTTGCTTGAGTAAAATGAAAAACTACTATTCTGCAATGCAGTAGGAACTGTTATACTGCAGTGGAAATATATAAAAGGCTGCTATTTAACAGCATAGTGAGTTATTTAGAATTCTGAACAGTTTTTACTACAACGAGGATACGCTAATTCGAGATCCATTATTAATTTCATTCACTATTCAGTGAATTAAAACATCGGCTAATTTCTTATTAAAATCAAGCATGAAGTAAGAAAAATGCTAGCCAGAATAAATTGCAAGTGAGAGTGAGTGGCTGGAATTCCAAAATTATTAATAAATAAATTATGACAAAATTCATTCTGGAGGTTGCCATTTTCCCTAAAACTGCGCGATTTTCACACGCAAAGACTCCAGAGGTTTTAATTAAAAAAGCCTTAATGGAAAATTCCTATACTATTTTATACATTAATTTGCATCTATTATGGGGGCGCTCTACAGCTAGTATGTACTTCTGAGAGAGTGATAGTTGTAAGGTGAAGTTGTTTGCATTTGCAACATGTACAACGAAGAGAATGTTGGCTTACCTCTATGCTACTTTCATGTACTGTGGTTGAAATTTCTTTACATATTGTACTTGTGGAAATTGTACATGATCTAAGCACACAGCATGCATACATAGATGACCGTTCCAAAGTACTCGAAAAATCAGCTTGAATTAGTCACAAGTACACTCTTTTCAGCAGTTATTAAAATAGCGAAACGAATTTTGCCAGAGTAGGCAACACCAAGCTCTGAAAGTACAATGAATGAATTACAAAATATATAAAAAGTAAACAAAGTTATCGACTCTTTTTTATATTTACCATTGAAGTTCAGGAAGTGAAAATGACCAAGCGTAGCTAGCAGTTTTTTGAGAGGTGCACATCTTAAGTAAGACCAAGCTGTATACTCTACAACCTAAATTACACCCATCAATCATACACCAAAATAAAGGAAATGAAACGTTCTTTTAACAATATCTAAAATATGCAAGGTCTTTTTAAAAAGAGCCAGGAAAACCAGCGAGGAAAACCAGGGAAATTATTTTTCTTTAAAAATCTAATCTATGCAAAGTACGAAACTGGAGAATGCCACCTTAAAACAAATATGAAAATTTGTGCAATTTGCTTTTCTCTTTTTCATGTCATAATGTATGATTTTCTCAACAAAATGGTACATTAACATTGATGTTATGCATGCCAATAAGCGAATTAGGCCTATTTTGCTAATATGCCTTGCGGTAGTATTGTGTGTACAATGACCTCAATTATGGGAAAATTAGAAGTCTTAGAACACATTAGTAAATTCCACTCAACTTTAAAATTGTTACATTAAGTGAAAAAAAAATATAGCAAAAATGTTTCTTTTTATTCATTTGTAATACAATTAAGGGAACAAAATGATGATAAAGCAGATTTGCTTTCTTCCATATACTAGTATTAAAAGAATTAGCAAACATTTTACCCTTTGACCTCTGTGAACCTGATCTCTTCCATCCCTAAGGGGGGGGGGGGCTTCTGTGGGACTTTTCTACTAATGAATCCTGTTCTGCGGGAAAAATACATGAGAATTATTCAAAAGGACTGTTCAGATGCTTGCAACTTAAATGTTTCAGCATATAATAACAATACATGTGGTCTTTATGGAGGTGCTCTACAGATATTATGTACTTCTGAGAGAGTGATAGTTGTAAGGTGAAGTTGTTTGCATTTGCAACATGCACAATGAAGAGGATATTGGCATACCTCTATGCTACTTTCATGTACTGTGGCTGAAATTTCTTTAAATATTATACTTGTGGAAATTTTACATGACCTAAGCACACAGCAGACAGAAATGGCCGCTCCAAAGTACTAAAAAAATCAGACTGAATTAGTCAAAAGTACACTATTTTCAGCAGTTGTTAAAATAGCAAAACAAATGTTGCCAGAGTAGGCAACACCAAGCTCTGAAAGTACAATGAATGAATTACAAAATATATAAAAGTAAAATAAGTTATCGGCCTAAGAATATGTGTACAAAGTCTGATAATGTTTTTAAGATGTCACTGTAATTGTCATTTGTTTTGTATTTGATGTTTGAACATTCTGATAAACCCCATGGGAGAGGCCCAAAAATCATACCATTTTTGCAGATGGACACCACATGGGCAACATTTGTACCATGTCTAGTGAATTTCCACCAAGCAGTTATGGAGAATCATAAATAGAGAGATGGACACATGGCCTGACAGATGGTAGCAGACTGTCCCCAACACTTTTTTAGAATATAGGGGGATACAAAATTTATTTTTGGAAAAACTTAGTATAGGTATAAATAATTTTTAAATCATGCATATTATGGGTACATGCATTTACTATAACAAAAATGGGCAAGTCATTTTAGTACTAATCAGTAATTTTAATATTGATAAAAGGACATCTAAACTTTTAGATCTTTTTCTATTACAATTACCCAAACAAGAGGCCCCTATGAGCCTGTGAAAACTTAAATGGTTTATCCTGGCCTAAAGTTAAATTCATATAATAATAATAATAATAATAATAATAATAATAATAATAATAATAATTCATTTCAACAGGGTGATCCAATTAATTATACTACTGTTCTCCCCTAATCCCCCGAGTTCCTCAGCTAAACGAATACAAAATAACAACTGGCAATTGTAAGCACGAGAATAAACTGAAGGCTAATTATTCTTTATGGATATGCATATTCACACATTTGCATATGAACATTTAAGCCCAGACAGACAGCTCTCTCTCTCTCAGCCAGTTTTGTGACATGCATTATTCTATCACACACAGACACACACATGCATATTTTAAGTTTTTTAACTTAATGTGTGCATGCACTGTACTCCCTATCACACAGTTTACAGGAGCCATAAAAATGGACTACAACTTATAGGTGAGGTCACCTTATACCGAGGTAGTTTATACATAATACTACTATATAATGAAATGGGATCTATGATTATACCTGCCTTATATTGAGGTATTTTATACATAATATTGTTATATAATGAAATGAGATCTATGACACTACCTGCTTTATACTGTGGTATTTTATACATAATATTATTATATAATGAAATGGGATCTATGATTATACCTGCCTTATATTGAGGTATTTTATACATTATATTGTTATATAAAGAAATGAGATCTATGACTATACCTGCTTTATACTCTGGTATTTTATACATAATATTACTATATAATGAAATGAGATCTATGACTATACCTGCCTTACATTGAGGCATTTTATACATAATATTACTATATAATGAAATGGGATCTATGACTATACCTGCTTTATACTGAGGTATTTTATACATGATATTACTATATAATGAAATGGGATCTATGACTATACCTGCCTTATATTGAGGTATTTTATGCATAATATTACTATATAATGAAATGGGATCTAGGATTATACCTGCTTTATACTGAGGTATTTTATACATAATATTACTATATAATGAAATGGGATCTATGACTATACCTGCCTTATATTGAGGTATTTTATGCATAATATTACTATGTAATGAAATGGGATCTAGGATTATACCGGCTTTATACTGAGGTATTTTATACATAATATTATTATATAATGAAATGGGATCTATATTTATACCTGCCTTATATATAGGTATTTTATGCATAATATTATTATATAATGTAATGGGATCAATGATTATACCTGCTTTATACTGGGGTATTTTATACATAATATTATTATATAATGAAATGGGATCTATGATTATACCTGTCTTATATTGAGGTATTTTATACGTAATATTACTATATAATCAAATGTGATTTATTATTATACCTAATGTGTCTTAAAGCGAGAAAGCATAATAAAGTATGCACAAAGCATACAAAGTTTTTACCATTCTAACATTTTAAGGAAAAGTGTTAGGCTCAAACACAGTGAATGCATTAAAAATCTCATGGTCCAGGAATCTATTATTTGCATTTGCATGAATAATCCATACCCACTGTACTGCTTTGGCTGGCAAGTCTTTATCAGTTCTAACCCTTTGAAGAGCTGCTACCGGTATCACATGTGGCTGTAACAAACTTCTTGAAGGGACCATAAAAGGGGTGTATCTCTGATGTATTCAGCTTCTGACTATGTCAAAAATCCATCAACATGTTGCTTCATGGTAATGGACAACAAATCTCTTGTTTGCAAATACTGGCTAAGGGTTGCAGTTTTCATCATTATTACGCTTATGCTTTGACATGGTGAGTTGTGTTCTTTCAAGCAGGAAAACTAGGACTGATACTTATTATTGTCCCAAATAGCAACATATACACCTACTGATTCAAAATAAGAAACTTTATAATAACAAACATCATTACCAAGACTCTGATCTTTGAAATTTACCATACTATTGTTCACTAAAGGATTAAGTTGCCCTTTTTTCTACCCCCCATTTAATCAGCTAACTGTGAGCATTATAGTCTTCAGGCAGTCGAACTGCTACAAGCCTTAGAATAAGGTTTAGTTGTCAACACCTTTATTGATTGTATGACAAAGAAACAAGCTGTAAACTAGAAATAGTGACCTTTGAATTTTATTTTGATAAGGTGTTTTTTTTTTATTGACACTTTCATGCGTAAAGAAATCAAAGATGATTTGATATAATGATATTTTGGAATATCCTATTACCAATGTCTGATTACATGGCATATGCCAGTCAAAACCTTTCAACTCCTGACATGTCCAGCAAATACAGGGATTTAAGGAAGCTATATATATATATATATATATAAGGAATTCTTTATTCATTGTGCAGAATTTACTTTGTTCAAATCATGGCACAACAGTACTGAATTAAGGTGTCTCTGTCCTGAATTTTCATCCACTTAAGTTGTGAAAAGAGAACATCAGAAGTTTTATCATGAGAAGCATTGAGAATAATTTTCTTGCAACTTTTTTCATAGTCTGTATACTCTGTGTACTTGTGATTCTGAACATTTACCTACATATAGTGGCACAATAGTATAAAACAAGCAAAATGTAGCAGTTGAAAAAACAAGACTCTGGTGTCATGGGGCAGATACTTATTTTTATGCGACTCAACAACGACAGTTTTGAATTTAAGGACTTGCATAACTTGTTAATATGTTCATTCTATTCTAAATTACAATCAACATACATACTGAAAAGTTGTTCATAGTCAACAATTTTTATTCTGGTACCTTTAACAAATTGCTCAACCTCCTGGTTATTATGTTTTGAAAGCTTATGTTTCGTACTTATTATCCTAAATTTGGTTTGTTTTCTTTATTGGACAGTTTATTGTTTTCACACTAGATGTATCAATAGTTGTGTCATCTGCAGAAAGGTCAGGTTGTGTATTAGATCTGTGCAAAGGAAGGTCATTATTGAATAGTAGAAACAGAAGAGTCCCTAACATAGATCTCTGAGGCACACCAGTAATTATAGGTAGTATATCTGATTTGGCATTCCTCATACCAACTTGCTGTTAGTAAGGAAGGACCTAAACCAACTGACTGTTAAGAGCCTTGTGATCTACTAGATCAAATGCTTTTTGAAATAAATAAAAAGTACACTTATTAGATTACCATAATCTGTGTTTAAGGCCAGGTTGAATTAATTTTTGTTAATGTGGTCACTTGTCAGTGGGAGTTGCAGCATCCTCACTGTCCTTTGCATAACAGACGATTTATGTTGATGTAATTGTTAAGTTGGCCAGCAACATGCTTTTCAAACATTTTTGGATAGTATTGGTAGGATTGATATGGCTCTGTAGTTACTTGGACAATATTGGTAGGATTGATATGGGTCTGTAGTTACTTGGATTGCATTGGTAGGATTGATATGGATATGTAGTTACTTGGATAGTATTAGTGGAATATGGATCTGTAGTTACTTGGATAGTATTGGTAGGATTGATATGGATCTGTAGTTATTTGGATAGTATTGGTAGGATATGGATCTGTAGTTACTTGGATAGTATTGGTAGGACTGATATGGATCTGTAGTTATTTGGATAGTATTGGTAGGATTGATATGGATCTGTAGTTATTTGGATGGTATTGGTAGGATTGATACGAGTCTGTAGTTATTTGGATAGTATTGGTAGGATTGATATGGATCTGTAGTTATTTGGATGGTATTGGTAGGATTGATACGAGTCTGTAGTTATTTGGATAGTATTGGTAGGATTGATATGGATCTGTAGTTATTTGGATGGTATTGGTAGGATTGATATGGATCTGTAGTTATTTGGATAGCATTGGTAGGATTGATATGGATCTGTAGTTATTTGGAAAGTATTGATAGGATTGATATGGATCTGTAGTTATTTGGATAGCATTGGTAGGATTGATATGGATCTGTAGTTATTTGGATAGTATTGGTAGGATTGATATGGATCTGTAGTTATTTGGATAGTATTGGTAGGATTGATATGGATCTGTAGATATTTGGATAGTATTGGTAGGATTGATATGGATCTGTAGTTATTTGGATACTATTGGTAGGACTGATAAGGGTCTGTAGTTACTTGGATAGTATTGGTAGGATATATGGATCTGTAGTTACTTGAATAATATTAGTAGGATTGATATGGATCTGTAATTGCTTGGATTATTCTTTGATCCATCTTTGAAAATAGGGACTTGGATCATTATTTGATCCATCTTTAGCAATAGGGAATACTTTTGCTGCCTGTAGTGTGTTAGCAAATGTGCATGTATCAATATTTAAATTTACAAGATATTCCAAATGTTTCCTCTCTATTTTCCTATAAATTCATTCTGCACTTTAAAAACGAAATTATCTTTATACATTTTAGGTTATTCATCACATTATTAAAAAGAAAGCAACCATGTTTGGTGAATTTCAACTCAAAGGTGTACAAATAGAGTTATGGGCAGAAAGATTGCAAAGGGGTGACAAGTTGATTTTTTACATATCGGGGAAGTATGATGTTGAGAAAATGGTATTAAAATTCAGTTGTGTGTTCTTTATCTACATAAATACTGGGTTACTTACGTTAAGTTTTACTCGCTTAACAACAAGTTTTAGATGTCAGTGCTAGTGGACCTAGAGGATCATTATCTTTTAATGGATAGACAGAGGATAACACCAAGGAACAACTTCTAAATGTAATTACACTTATGACTGTTAAAACAAGCTAAAATGTAAAGTACAGCTGTACAAGGATATATTCCTGACATTATGCATTAAGATACAAATGTTTCACTTATATATAACAGGGTTTCTCTTTGATTGCATTTACAATGCACCCAAGCCCAATAAATTTGAGAATATGTTCTTGAGATTACATGCCTTTTTCAAAGTTAATTAATACTGTGGCTCTTATATATATATATATATATCAATGTGAGGACGTGGATTCAACCCTTGTTTGTATGGACAGTTATCCAATATTGTTTTTGCTTATTAATTTCGTGCAAGGAAAGCATTTAAAAGACTTTAGAAATGCTATATATGTATGAATATTGTTTTTGTTTTGGTTGTATATAAAGGTATATATAAAGTACACAATTCTCTCCATATATGCGGACATATATAACCTCTTGTATATACAAGTCTACATTATATATTTGATTCTCATATACATACACATGTCCACACAAGCAATCTCCCCATAACCACTTGTATATATGAAGTCCACGTTACATATTTGATTCTCATATACATACACTCATCCAGACAAGCCATGTCCCCATTACCTCTTGTATATACAAGTCTACACTAATATTCGATTCTCATATGCATACACATGTCCTCACAAGCAATCTCCCCAGAATCACTTGTATATACAAGTCTACATTACATGTTTGATTCTCGTATGCATACACATGTCCACACAAGCAATGTCCCCATAACTTCTTGTATATACAAGTCCACATTACATATTTGATTCTCATACACATATGCATGTACACACAAGCAATGTCCCAAAACCTCTTGTATATACAAGTCCACATTACATATTTGATTCTCATATACATATACATATCCATACAAGCAATGTTCCATAACCTCAAGTGTAATACTAGTAATTTCCATATTTACATGTATGTGTGTATTAAATTTTATCAGCGTTTAATTTTGAAACAGATTATACTTAAGATAATTGCTTTAAGTCGCAAGTCTTTACATGTGAAGTTATTACTTCTGTTTCTCTATCTACCCATTTAAAACCACCCACCCCCACCCCCATTATTTGATTTTCCAGAGTATTGTTGTATGTATTCCTTTAGTCTATTAATTAATTCTATATTTCTTTTGTCATGGTTAGATGTTACATATAAATTTACTATGTGTCATCCATTAAATTTTATGTCTTAGTCTTCTTTTTAAATATGCAGCCATAGTACTAGCTTTGTTATTTTCAGATCATCTAGTGAATTTGTGTTTATCAATGTAACATGAAGATTTGTTTTTTGGAATTGTTGTCGTAGCTGTCTGTATTGTTTAGTGGTTAATTTTCTTTTTTTTCTAGTTTTTTTTTTATGCTCCTAATATATAGACTTTAGAGCTTTTTTGTCTGATTGGGGTTAAAGTTCATAACCTTGACCTCATGTGGAAAAGTGACCTCTTGTGGCTTACAATATCCATGGTTTTTCTATGTGTGTTTACTTTTGTGGCCATTCATCTGACCATGTATGTGTTCTTTTTCTTTTCTTTGCCGATTTGGGTGTTGGTAATGTGGGTGTTTCATTCCCCCTCAATTCGTCCTCATCTCCTAGCATTATATTAGCTGATTGTTCATCTGTATCACTTCCTTGATATAATTCCACCTCCTCTAGGGTTCATTCTTCTTCTCCACTAGGGCTTGCATCATCCAAATTAGGCTCATAGATGATGAAGCACTCTCTGCTTAATTTTGGACTTGTTTTTTGTGGGGATTTCGTTTTACTCTTCTTCTTTTTTGTTTTCTCTATACCTTTTTCCCATTAGTTTTGCTGTTGGTTTCATTCGGCCTTATTGGGTAGTTGTCCCACTCAACAGTGTCAGAAGTGGTGTGGATCCACTCCCAGTTGTGCTATCAACCCTTTGTGTCTCCTCATTCCCTTCTGTCTATTTTGTCCTCGAATAGCATGTCGCCTGTTATATGTTTCAAATCATTATTTATTGTGGGTTTTCTAGATGCTACTGCAGGCTACATTGTTTATTGTTGTTGGTTATTCATAGGATTTGAGCAATCGTTATCAACATGTCCTGTTTGATTATATCTAGGACATGGTCTTGGGTAGAATGCAACCTACATACCAGGTTTTCAAAAGAAATCCTATTAAATAAAAGAAAGCTTGTCTGCCTCTTCTGCATGCAGGGTGATAATTCTAACCCCTGTCTGTGTTGTTGGGTACCCCCTGAATTTGTGCCCTCTTACTCTGACCTTGTGTTTAGTTTCCATTGTAAACCAGAGTACTTCTATAAGAATCTCCAACGGAAAGCCCATTATGAAGACATCAATCATTTTATTTTCAATTAAGCATTCTATTGAGTGTGGGAGGGGCTTTCAATTTCCACTTGGTTCCTCCTTATTTTAAGAGGTCCATTTGGAATTTGTGCTCTGCTATGTACTTCCATCACACCCCCCCCCCTCATTTTGCAAGGCAATGATAATTTCTGCAGTAATCGCCTATGCAACAAATGTGCTGAGGACCTCTGCAGGTCTGGGGCACTCATTCATAGGATCCAAGGATCCTAGAAAAATGGACAAAATGACAGGAGATGGCAGATGGAAGATTATATAAACTATCCTTTCTTCAGCATGGGACGTTCATAGTAAACGAATAATGTCAAATGTAAAATGCAAAAATCCAGATATATCTTATGGCAAGAATCTACATGTGACGAATTTACATACTTACTGTACTATGTGAGCAATAGTCACTATAATTCCAAATTTGTCAGTGCAACTTTCATCTTGGACTGTGACGGTAGATTAAGCAAATCAATATGTAGTCTTATGTATGATAAATAACTTTGTTTTTTTTTAGAATCACTTTTAAAAACACTTCAATAACAATAAAATTCAACTTTGTCTCAGCTACAAAATTGTAATATTTTGTTATTCTAAAATTATGTCTTAATCATTTTCTTGTGTGTAAATATTCACAATCTATTAAAACACTAACTTCACCAATCAAGCCTTGTCAAATAGAATTATCTCAATATGGAGACTTGTTAAAGCATCAGTTATTTATATGGTATATTTAGTAGCTTGACACATGCAATATAAAACAAGAATCACTACAGTAATATTAAATTAAACTGTAAAATTTAGATCCACTGAATTGTTTAGCAAAGGATTTGTTGGTTTAACGGATGTAGTTGTAAAATAGATCCATCCAATTACTAAGTTTCATGACTGGAACATAAACAGCATCCAAGAAATGAATGTTTAACACAAAATTTGAGGAAAGTCACTGAGCATGAAATAAAGGCATAAAGGATGTAGAAGTTATCAAGATGCATCCAGTCATCAAGTTTTGATTATAGGTAGGATCGTATGCATATAACATGCCAAAAACTCACGCGATCATGAGCTAAATACAAAAACTTAACCAAAGCCAGTAAAAGATGAATATAGGTCACAATAAACTTCTTTTGTTGTAAGAGTGTGTTATTAACAGACATGCATATCATCATCAACTTCACAATTCTAGCATTAACAGTGTCTGAGAAATGAATATCAAAACCAAAATTTAACCTAAGTCAGTGAAATGTAAAATATAGTAGATACTGACCTACTACTGAAATGAGGGAGTAGTGCTCATCAAGATGCATCTTCAAGTTTCATGATTTGGTATAGGATAATATGCACAGAACATGTCAAAAATGTATGTGGTCATATACTAGATGCAACACCTTAACCCAGTCCAGTAAAATTCTGACTATAGGTCACAGAGACCTTTTATGGTGTGGGTGTGATACTAAGCAAGATGTATAAAATCACCAAGTTTAATGATTAAAGGATGAACAGTAAAAGCTCAACCTAAAGTCAGTGAAATGTCAAACATTGGTCACAGTGACATAGTTTTAAGATGAGGGTGTTGTACTGATCAAGATGCATGCTCTAATCAAGTTTCATGATTCTAGGTATAGTAGTATTATACAGTAGATAAAACACCAGTGTGATCATAAGCTAATGCAAAAATCTTAACATAACCCAGTAAAATGTTAAATGTACATCACAATGACCTTCTTTTGTTGTAAGGATGTGCTGCTAATAGAGATGCATATAATCACTTAGTTGAATGATTCTGGCATGAACAATGCTTGAGACTGAATCCAGGGAAGTGAAACATGAAATATGGGTCACAGTGACCTATTTTTGTGATCAGGATGTAGTATTCATCAGGATACATCTCCTCACCAAATTTCAATAATCTTTGTATAACAGTATGCATACTCAAGTCAGCAGTGAAGCATGGTATATAGATGACAGAGTCCTACTTCTGCAATGACGGTGTAGTTCTATTTAAGCTGCATCCCTTCAAGACCATTCATGAATCTAGGTATATATATATATACAGTAGGACCCCGCTATAGCACGCTTCGTTATAGCACGAATTCGGATATAACACGATTGTGGCATGGCTCCCGAAATTTCATCTTTTTTTTCGTACATGAAAAAAAAAGCTTTTTTTCTCAAGTATGAAAAATAATGTGTAAAAAATTAATTATCATTTTGGGGAAGAGATCGTGTATAAATTCGGATATAATACGATCATGGCATGGCTACCGAAATTTTATAATAATTTCGCCAATTTCTTGAACTACTGCAAAGTCTTGTGCCAAAATAAACAAGAGTTTGATTTAATAATTTGGTAAGCTGTATTGTATTCTTGAAGAAAAAGTGTCTTATGATTGCATCTTTCTTTATATGAATAAAGATGCTGAACATTTCTATTTGTGAATGTTCATTTCAAATGTGTCAGTAGTCAATCACTGCACTTTGATCTTAGTTTATTTTTTGAAAGATGTCAGCTCATTTTAAAGCTGATAAGTGTTAATCTTATTATTACTGATACATGAACAATAAAGTCATTAAGTCTTCTTTGTGTTTGTCTTCAATACATTCTGTGTACAATCGTTGCTCAAACAATAGCAGACATATGTTTGCTCATTCAACAGCATACACAGCCAAGCACAAAACAATGCGGTGGTTGATAAAAGATTCGCACCTCAATTTATAAATGAATTAATTTAAGTCATTGACAATCATCAAAGTCAATCTCAAAGCTAAAGGTTGTTCAAACCATGCGGCAATAATTTATAAAACATCAAAAAAACAAAAGCCGCCAACGCGCACACGTGGCTTGTCGGTGTTGTTAGACAATCCCCACGCAATCAGTTGACCAGTGAATAATATTGTACATTCCCAATAAAAATGACCCCATTGTTGATTAACAATTATTCTTGCTGTAGTCGTTCAAACAAATAGGTGTCAGAGTTTTAATTAGTAGCTATTTACAATGAATAACAGTACACGGAAATGTAAAGCTTTTACTGTTAAAAAGAAGCTTGAAGCCATGGACAGGATTAAGTCCGGTGTTTCCACAAGTCAGATTTAATTCCCAAGTGATATTTCCCAAGTGATCTGCCAGTGCACGTGGTCCAATAAGCCTTTGGCTTGTAAAAGCACTCACTTTGTTTTCAAGTTGTTTTCCCACGTGACAATCCTTTGATCAAGCCGCGAGTTTTACTTGTTCAGTGCCAAGTAACAGAGGGTGGTTATTTGAACTCCCTGTGATCTTGCCGCACAATTGACACGTGTCCAGTTGCAGCCTTTAATTGATTTCTGACTTTATGATCAAAGTGTTACTTGCAGAACCCAAGCTCAGTCTCTGCGTAAGCACCCGAATACGATAGTAAAGCTGAGGAATCGAAGTCGGACGTGATTTACGATGACTAGATGACGACGATTTACAATGACTAGACGACGATGTAGGATTTCAGAACTTTATCAGACAATGATATTATACTTCTGTGTTCATATTTTCGATGGAATTATTATGGACTCACTCCTACGCATGCGATGAGATCGGTTGGTGAGTACAGGTTAAGATCCTTTAACTATTCATGCTATACATTAGACATGTATATATAAATGTACCAATGCATGGTTCTCTGAATAAAGTTAAATATTATACGTGCAATCTCTGTTTTCATTGCATGTGTATTTCTCATTTAATATGCATTGATTTAAGATGGTAACGGTGCCAATGAAGCACGTTGTTTTCAGACCACAATTTACCCCCCCCCCCCTCATTTTCTTCAGCTAAATGACTTGGTTTTGTCTTGTTCGGTTATAGTACGGTTCGGGTATAGCACGATCTCGTTTTGTGGACCCCGACCATCGTGCTATAACGGGGTCCTACTGTATCTATATATAATAACATGTGAAAATTAACCTAATGAAACGTGAAATGTAGGTCAGTGATATTCCTTCTTTGTGATATGGGTGTGGTATTAATGGAGATACATGCAATCATATAGTTTGATGATTTTATGATGGAGAGCTTTTGAACTAAACTTGAAACACAAAATTTAACCAAAGTCCGAGAAACATGAAAGGTAGGTCACAGTGATCAACATTTGTGATGAGGGTGTAGTATTCATCAAGAAGCCTCTCCTTGCATATAACTGTATGTGCAGTAGTTATCAAGATGCATCCCCTCACCAAGTTTCATGAATCTAGGTATAACAGTATATTCACAGCATGCAAAAACCTAGTTGGTCACGAGGTAAATGAAAAACTTAAGCCATTAAAGTATGAAATGTAGGTCACAGTAACCTTCCTTTTGGTAAGGGTGTGGTACTAACAGAGATATACACAACTGTATAGTTTGATGATTCTATCATGAACAAAGCTTGAGAAATAAACTTAAGCCACAAAATTTAACCAAAGTCAGTGAAGCCTGAAATATGCATCACATTGACCTACATTTGTGATGAGGGTGTAGTACTCATCAACATGCATCCCCTCATCAAATTTCATGATTCCAGGTATAACAGTATTTATACAGTGTGAGAAAACCTGAGCTAAACACAAAAACTTGTGTATGTACAAGTTTAGACCGCTCAGTCCCCTTCCCTGGGACAGGTGCTGTGAACCACTCCAAACTGCTGCCTAGAACCTAGGAAAAAAGAATGGTTGACATTCAGTGAAGGTGCATATATATATATATATATAATTTTAATTTTACCTGTGCAAGTGCGGACACCAACGCCGAGTGTAGTACAATAATAGCCTACCTCTACTTTGTAGAGGCGAGCTAAAGATGCATTACCTCCCTTGTACTTCAATACACTGAATGTATATTTGGGATATTTCATTCACTCATTCCTATAATTTTGTTAAGTTTTGAAAACAATATTACAATACAAGCTGTAGTGAAATATTTATTTAACAGCCAGTGGTTTATTAAAAAGAACCCAATATTAGGGCAATATTGTGCTATATTGCATGTTTATCATCTGAGATACTACTTTTTGTCCTAGACCTATCACTTTTAAGATGAGGTGCATCTATGCCATAAAACTGTGTCCACTTACTGTGGTAAAAGTAAAAAAAAAAAATAACAAAATGAAAAAATGCACAACAAACTTTATTTTTATGGTAGATTCTGCAAACCAATATATCTTATGCACAGTAAATAGCCTAATACTGTCTGAAGAATTTAGTTACTTAATACAAACCAAGCATTCATATGTTATGTTCAGAACTACAAAAAAATAATAAACAAAAAAGCTCAGTTGTCAAATCCTTTTGGTCCAATATAGTTCAGGTATATGTCAAGTATTTATCATTCTACTGCAATGCTGCATGAATGGAATAACATGGAGTACACCTATTTCTCAATGATTTGCACATATCTTAGTCAACTTTAAAGCACTAGATACTCCTTTCATGAAGAAAAATTCAGAACATTGCTCCAAATTCATTGGCAACATCCACTGCAAGTCCTTGGTAGAAAAACTCGAACTTCGCAAATCAACCAACATCATCTAGGATTATCTGAATCTGGAAGCTTGTCAGAGCATGTCATTTATACAGAACATCGTGTAGCTTTACACCTGCAACAAATGATGACTAATGAATTAATATAAAGAGATATAAACTGGACTGTGCAATTTGAGATGCATTGATCTCTGTAGTTTAACTTTAGCATCACTATATAATGGTCCATTTGTACTACTCAAAAGTCTCAAAATGTTATAAAATAAGTTAAAAGCATATAAAAATGAAATAAAAATAAGCACTCTGTCGTTCTAGTAAGGTTGAGCTAACATTAAATCAGATTGAGCAATGCCAAACAATCAGGTAGTACAATGTAAACAAAGTGAGTTACCTCCCTTACAATTCAACATACTGAATGAGGGTGCAAGGGACAGTTTTTATGCACAAATTTAATGCCACATCCACCTGCCTAATATAGAAATTTACAAAAAAATAATATACACAAGTGAGGCCAAAAAGGTCCATATTTTTGGATAGCTATAATAAAATAAAACATAAGAATATCATTCACTTGACCTGACATAGCAAAATAAGTTTATACACCCCAAACCCCAAATATATACATGCATTATTCAAGTCCGAAGGTCCTTTTTAGATACAAAGTGATGCTCACAGTGCAAACACAAGCCCTTTCCCTAGGTGATAATTTTGAAAAAGAATATGTATTAAACTGCTTGATTTAATTCAAAATAGTTGACATCCTGGCCGTTTTTGAGTTATTCTGCTTGCCTTGAACCCACATGTCTACTGTTACGAGTGGCTAACTCTGCTTCCTAGCCAACAACTGGCATTTTACTGTCTACATACCGTGAAGTAACTATGGGATGTGTACATGCCTCAAATAAATTTCAAGCACAACACAAGCCTGAAACACCCAATTCACAAATATATCCATATCTTTAATTATTAAACAATAATAGCTGAAAAAGTCACATCATAGCCTTAAGTTAAGAAATTTGATAGGGGGACAATGTACAAAACTATCCCCTGCCACCTGAGCAGCATTGCATACGGAATTTTTATTTAATTTAGAGGGTTCATGTCTTTTACATTACTCCAAATTTTCTTTGACATACATGTAAGGCTTGAAAATAGTCAAACTTGGACATAATTGTACCAAGGAAAAATTAAACTTAGGTTTAAACTTCCAATGAATGTATATTGGAGAAAATATTTCATTCATACCTAAAATTTGGTCATGTTTTGAGAACAATGATACCACACCAGCTATGGTAAAATGTTTACCGTATATACTCGATTATAAGTTTACTCGACTATTAAGTTGACCCCCCCCCCCTTTTTAGGGCTGCAAAAAGTCAATTTCTCTTTGACCCTCCTATAAGTCAGGTGTATTTTGCAAGTCAGATTCGTCTGAAGGGGTGACTTGTCAGTGAGTCAGAGTTGCACTTTGGAAATATAAACATGCCAAACTGGATGGATAGATTAGATAGATTAGATAGATAGATAGATAAATAGATAGATAGATAGATAGATAGATAGATAGATAGATAGATAGATAGATAGATAGATAGATAGATAGATAGATAGATAGATAGATAGATAGATAGATAGATAGATAGATAGATAGACAGACAGATAGATAGATAAAAAGAAAAAAAGACAAAACCAGTGTAAAATACAATTATATTATTGAGTGAAATATGTCACAAATAAATTGACAACTTACAATTTGTCCATCTTTGTGTAATAAAATCCATTGAAATCCATAATGCTTGACATTCTAAATCCATTTATATGATAAATCCATGAATTCAATTATAGGTCACATACCAGTATAAAAATAGTTCAGAATGATCCGATTCACATTATCCCATAATACTGTAGTATCATCAATTTTCGTGGGGGACCAATTTTCGTAGTTTTCGTTGTTGCCCCAAACCACGAATTTAAATGCCCAACGAAAAATTAGCCACGTATGATGATGACGCCCCCCTCCTGCTCATTTTCTTACTGTGTGTCATTCCTAGAGATTAAGGAACCTACTAGTATTTCATAAATCAACGTCAATACTGTAATTTGGAAATAAAATATTAGCTTTTACACGTGTTTGTTTTATTTTAAACCTTTGAAAAAAGAATTATAAAGTATTTTATATTGTTTCAATGCACACGTGTCGAGAAGATATCCGATAGCTGTAATTTCCACTCACTGCCTTAAATCGATATGCAAGATAAGTAAGGATAGAGAGAAACGAGAAAAAGCACAAGGTATTCAAACACTAGTAATGTTGAAAATGAAAGAAAGAATAATAAAAAATAATAGTATATGAAAATTAAATTAAATACTTATTCAAATCGATCCTTCACTCAAGTACAACTGTTGTTGAACAATTTAAATCCTCCTGAAACCACATTTCACTCTATCCATGCATTTTTAATCCAAAAGAACAACAAGCCTGTAAAATACTATATAGAACTATTGCTTGAAGCACTGTTATTAATGAAACACTATGTATATACACTAATTACAGCAGAGTATTAAAGCTCACACTTCACTGATTTTCAGACAAAGCCACTGTATCAACATCGTGTCAAACAAGTCTCCATGTACACACAAATGCTTGTCAGGTAAATAATCCCCAAATTGCAGAATAAAACAAGTCCAGCTTTTTCCAAACCACTGATAATTAGGTCACATCTTTCACTCATTGTCGCGTGAGCTGCAATTATCCATTCAGCCCAAATTGGTTTGATTAATGAGGTTGCAATCAGTGATCGTCACCAGTAGCATCTTCTTTTTTTTCGTGATGGCCTCCATGACCTGTTTAGCATACCAGTTGTGGAAGTGTGATTTTAATTATTCTTTGTACTCTTTATTTATTGTCAAGTCTAGTGGTTGAAGTTGGTCTGTACATGAGGCAGGCACAAACAAACGCGTGATTCCACTGTCTTTCAATATATTTAGCATCTTCTCACATTGATGGGCTCAAGACGCATCAAATATTGCCACTGTCTGCTGATTGCATTGAGCAAAGGGCAGCCGGTCACGTGTTTTATTCCCTTTATGGATAGTGGTTTAAGTTAGAGATCATACAGGTTACTTTAATAACCGATTGACTTAGTGTTGTAGTCTGCGTCGGCTTCCTTTGATGTTTAGCACTCAGTCAAAAACACGGTGTAAGAGATTGACCTTGACATGTGTTATTTGTGATCGTAGAGGCGGTAGTATTGTTTTAATGTTGTTGGCTGCGTCGGCTTCTTTTGATGTTATTCACTTGGACAAAAACACGGTGTCAGTATTGAACTTGTCAGGTCTTTGATTTGTGCTTATACATGTGAAAGTACTGTTATAAACATTCAAGTGACCGCCGTTTGCGTCGGCAGAGTTTTATTCTTTTTTATTCTTTATTTTGTGTATTTGTAGAGGTTAAACCATGAAATTAAACACTTAGTAATATGCAAACTTTCACAGGCAAAACCACGAATTTAAGTACCCACGAAAATGTCTTTTTTTACAAAACCACGAAAATTGAGGCCCATGAAAATAAATGATTCTACAGTATGTTAATTCCACACGTCTTACAAATAAACAAGGAAAGTCAGATCCACATTTTTGTGATTCACAGTATCCTATAAATGTCACTATCTAATGTCATCTTGTACAAAGTCCAAGAATTAATCCTGATAGTCTGATAAAGTTCTGAAATCCTACATTGTCATCTAGTCATTGTAAATCGTCGTCTAGTCATCGTAAATATTGTCCGACTCCGATTCCTCGACTTTACTGTCATATGCGGGTGCTTATGCAGAGACTGAGCTTGAGCTCTATAAATAACACTTTGATTATAAAGTCTGATATCTATTAAAGGATGCAACTGAACACTTGTCAATTGTGCAGCAAGATCACAGGGAATTCAAATAACCACCCTCTGTTACTTGGCACTGAACAAGTATCAAACTAGCGGCTTGATCAAAGGGTTGTCACGTGGGAAAATAAAAGAGGGTGGTGCCTTTACAAGCTAAGGGAATAAGGTCACAGTATATGCACAGGAAGTTTTAGAACTCTACTTGGCACTGAACAAGTATTAGATTCACGGCTCGATCAAAAGGATTGTCAACTTGAAAACAAAGTGAGTGCCTTTACAAACCAAGGACTTATCGGCCGACATGCACTGGCAGATAACTTGGGAAATATCACTTGGAAATTAAATTGGACTTGTGGAAAAGGAAAATACAAATTAAATCAAAACTTTTATTGCATCAAACACAGTGTTTATACATCAAAACACAATTATTAATACAAATACAGGTTGTTCAGACTTGCACAAAAATGGAAGCAATATACCGTCTGGTAAACACCCACGGTAAACAACACTGACAGGCACTTCACTTTGCGGTAGGCAGTATTTAATTTACCGGTAATATTTTCAAATTATTACAATCCAAATAACTGTAAATAAAAGTATTGTGTAATGAATATCGTCACAGTGCATACCATATATGCATTACTGAATGGGAATAGTGGCATGAAAACATAAAAATATTTGAATTGACAGTACTTTTATGTACTGCAAACATCTAGAGTTTCCAATATTACCCCTAGATTTATTTATGATTTTTTTTTTATGTTGCGCTTATAAGATGACCCCTACGCTGCATGAATCAAATTTTAAGTAAAAAAACGTTGACTTATAAGGAAGTATAGACAGTATGTTACAGTCAGTGGCTTATCAAAAAGAACCCCATATTAGGGCAATAACTTCTTGTTTTAAGATTAGGAGCATCCATGTCATTGTCTACTTGCAATGGCAAGACTATAACAAGAGTCCCTAGGAGGGACTGATGCTTTACTGGTCGAAAAGAATATCCAGGAAATCAAGATAAGACTATTTCTTCCTTCAAACCATGTGTACCATTTTGAATCATGAAAACACATGGTTTTGCATCATTTCATTCATGTTGCAAGATGGTGGCCAGGTAAACAATTGCTTAGAAGTACTTTGTTTAAAAATCAGTGAATATCATATGATTATTCATTCATCTAGGAATTATTCATCATGGATATTGTTCATCTAAGTACTTAAATGCTTTTGGTAAATCCTCAATCTGACTGATGCTGTTAAAAATGGTAGTATTTTTTAAAATTACTTATTTGAGTTCTGCATAAAAATAAAATGGTTGTAAATCTAACAATGTCAATACTGTAGAAAATTTTCAATGGATCCAGTCTATTTGAGTTCTCTGGATTCACCCAATATGATATTCATGATGTGGAAGTAAAGTCATACAGAAAGGTAATCCCTGATTTTATCCACACCAAAGAAAATCAAAACAGTATCCCTATCCAAGTCAGGAACAACTCATCGCTGAAGCAGATGAATGAACCTAGGAGTAATTACCAACTCTACAAATACTCATAGCAACATGGGTACATGTCCAAAATCACTACTTCACATGAAAATAAAGTTACATGTACTGTATTCCCATCAACAAATACCATTTTATTTCAGGGCAGTGGATGCCTGACTTGGACTTATAATGGATTTCTTGAACTGTGTTAAGACATGAACAATAGATCTAACACCAGTACTGTCACCATTCATCCTCAGCTCAGATTGACCCGATATACTTCAACAAAGTGTATAAGCAGGGTTCATACCAACTGTTGATAAAACAAATTCCAGACCTTTTCCAGACTTTTTCCAGACTAGATTGCAATATTTTCCAGACCCCTCTGGCACATGTATTCGAAGTCTGTATCACTATAAATGAGCATGTGGTATCTGCATAAAATAAAACAGTATCCACCAATCACAAGTGGGTGATAGGACACATGTCTCACCAACTACACTGAACCAGCATGGCCATTACTAGACAAAACAGCGCCCCATGCAACGAGTGTCTTTAGCAAAATAAAACACAGCAACCCAAAATTCCATACTTTTTCCAGACCTTTAGGGCAAAATCTTTATTTTCCATACTTTTTCCAGGTCTTTTTTTCCCATACTAATCATGATGAGACTTCTTTCAAACACAATGCAAGTCACAGTTCACAGTGCCATGTAAAATTATGTTCTAAGTGACTTGATAGTTATCATCAGGGATCTTAATCTATATGTGCATCGGTATGTTGGTATATATATGTGTGTCTATATATAGTTTCAAGGCAATCCTGAAAGTAGTTTAGGAGGAGTAGCGATAACAAACTTGTGCTAATGGACAAATGGACATCAGATGATATATCAGCACCATTTTCATTTAGGACCAAGTAGACATGATAAGGAGTCTTTTTAGTGAAAACCTGATGTTGATGTGCCCATCCATTCAGGAAGAGTAGCGATAACAACATTTTCAAGATGGCTGTCAGTACGGCCATACTGGACATCAGAGTGGCACCATTTTCATTTAGGACCATCTAGGCATCATAAGAAGTCTTCTAGTGAAAACTGAGTGTTATTATGTCCATCCATTCCGACTAAGTAGCGATAACAAGATTTTCAAGATGGCTGCTGTGGCGACCATACTGGACACCAGAGCAGCACTATTTTCATTTCATTTAGGACCAACTAGACATCATAAGAAGTCTTTTAGTGAAAACCCCATGCTGATATGACCATCCATTCTGGGGGACTGGCGATAACAAGATTTTCAAGATAGCTGCCATGGTGGCCATATTTGATCTCAGATCAGCACCATTTTCATTTAGGACCAACTAGACATCATAAGAAGTCTTTTAGTGAAAACCCTATCTTGATATGACCATCCATTCAGGAGAAGTAGCGATAACAACATTTTCAAGATGGCCACTGTGGCGGAAACTGGATGTCCAAGCAGCACCATTTTCATATAGGATGAACTAAACCATGGCAATCGGGCAAGTAGTTAAAGAGAAGTAGCGATAACAAACTTGTGCTAATGGACAGATGCATGCCTGATCAACAATGGACAACAGACCATCCCATAAGCTCTTCTGGTCTATGTCCAGAACTAAAAAATGGTAAAAATGCATGAAAAATTTCATTTCTATTACAGATTGAGCAAATCAATATATATTACTATGCATGACACATATCCTTTGTTATATTCTTTCTTTTGAGAATGAATTTTGATGCCACTTTCAATAAGAACAAGTTTCACATTTGCCACAGGTAAAGCATTTGATTCTCTACCTCTCAACAATTATGTCTGGATCATTTTCTTTGTGTGCAAATATTCCCAATGTGTTCAAACACCATTATCTATTACAAAACGAAAAACAGGAAATGGGTTTATGTATTACATTAAATGGGCAACATCACATACAGAATCTTGTATGATGCTGTCTAAAGAATTAAGTTATTGTTGTAATGTGAATCAGGCATTCACACACAATGCTCATTACTACAAAAAAAAAAAAAAAAAAAAAAGAATAGAAAGTGATCGAACCTTGTGGTCCATTATCTAAAGCACCATTCATTAAAGTGTATGAACACAGAATCAAAATTCAGAACATTGCTCCCAACTCACTGGAAGTGCTCGATGTGAGTCCTTGGTAGATAAACACTAACTTCAGCAATCAAGCCTCTTCTTCTAGGATTATCTCAATGTGGAAGCTTGTCAAATCATCAGTCATTTACATGGTACATCTAGTACCTGACACCTGCAAAATATGACAGAGAAAGTACTGCAGTGATGTTAAATTCAAATATAAAATTTGAGATCCATTGAATTGTGTAGCAAAGGATAAGCATGACTTAATTTTTTTTATTTTTCTTCCTCAAAGACTCAAATTGCAGCATTTAAGAGATGTTTGTGACTTACTTGCCTGTAATAGTAAATATGCTACATTCAGCTTGGTAATGCCATCAAACAGTTATTATATTTCCAACAATACAATCTGTTTTAAATTTACTTTGGTGCAAGAAATTATATCAGAAAAGGGTTCATAATCAGCATTGCAATGGGATCTCAAGAGCAGTGGACACTTTGCTGCCAATGTTCTTCAAATTTAGGGGACACAAAACTGACAATGGCCAACAACAACAATAATAATACCAGGCAATTCTTTATGTACTAGGTGCACTAAAAATGAGATTATCTTATTTGCTTGGAATCTTTTTGTCATCTTAACTGTGTCATCTGCATTGCACCACTATTTTCTTTTATGATCCTTAAATTATCACAATAAAAGTTTTATCAATCATTCAAGTAGCCACCTCATTAATATGCATAAAAACATACATCTTGGCAATATAAACCCAAACTGGATCAGAATTATGACTTCCAGAGTGCTAATAAGCTTAAAATTGTGCAAGATCTTGAAAATATAAGCATATACTTCAAGTTTGGTCAAAATCAGACCACAAATATGGCTTCAAGGGAGGTAACAGGCTCAGTGAATTTGATGCAAGACTACATCATTAATATGTGTGGAACTCAATCTTTATTGAACTCATCCAAGATCTTAATGATACAAGCCCATATTTCAAGTCTTGTCAAAATCAGATCAGAAATATGGCTTCCAGAGTAGCAACAAGCTCAGCCAATCAGATGCAAAGTTACCTCATGAATATGCATGCATCTCATTCATTATCGAACTCATCCAAGATCTAGATGATATGAACACATATTCCAAGTCTGATCAAAATCGGATTAGATATATGGTTTCTGGGGTGGTAACAAGCTCAGTCAATAAGATGAAGATTACCTCATTAATATCCATGAATCTTGCTCATTACTGAACCCACACAAGACCTTAATAATATAAGCTGATATTTCAAATCGTATCCAAATCAGATCAAAAATATGGCTTCCAGAGGGATACTAACCTCAGCCAATCAATTACAAGATCACCTAATTTGTATGCATGGATCTCGCTCATTATCAAATACATCTGAGATCTTAATGACATAAGCATATATTACAAGTTTGATCAAAATCAGATCAGGAATGCAACCTCCAGAATTGTAACAAGCTCAGCCAATCAGATGCAATATCACCTCATTAGTATGTGTGGATCTCATGTATTATCAAATTCATCCTAGATCTTAATGATATAAGCAATTATTCCAAGTTTGACCAAAACTGAATCAGAAATATGGCCTCCAGAGTGGTAACAAACTTAACCAATCAGGTGCAAAATCGTCTCATTAATATGCACGAATCTTCATCATTATCGAACTCATCCGAGATTTTGATAATATAAAGCAATATTCCAAGTTTGATTAAAATCGGATCAGAAATATGGACTCCAGAGTGGCAACAGACAATTTTTGACAGACAGATACATGATGCACAATGGGCATGAGTTCACTTGGCTTTATGGCCAAATGAGCTTAAAAACAGCCTGGAAGAGAGATAACTATGTGTACTTGTTACCACCGCACATAATAAAAAAAAACCAAAGTTTGTTGTTTAAGTTAGAAGAAAAAGCTGCCTCAAGGAAAGTGATAGCATTCCCTACCATATAATGGGGTGGTCTAGTCACCCCTGGTCCCTGACCAGTTTTGTTATCCTTGTAACTCAGAAGAAGAAAAAGTTCTGGTTGATGTATTGGTTCAACTGATCTAGTTTAGTGTGAAGTGTGACATGTGACATCATCACAACATCATCACAACTGGTAAATTCTAGGCAATGATAATAACAAACAACAGTACTGCTGATAGTGCACTTAGTTCAAATGATATTATTACTTAATGCAGCCAGGATTCGACTGTCATTAGTGAAAAAAAAAAAGAAAATTATTTGTTGGTAGGATGGTAAAAATTTATAGAAAAATAATAAAGAATTTATATTTTATTAATGACAACAAATATTGTTAGAGTTTGAATACAACAGCATAAAACTGCAATGGTGTTGTGTAGGTTCCTAGTTATTTTGACATCAGCTGGGGTATCACGTTGCTGATATAACCTGGTTCCTTGTGGAATCATCAGACCATCCACTAGGTTGGCATATGGAGTATCTGATTCCCAGCTCCAGCTGTCAATGGTGAAATTGAATGCAGGTTGAATTGGTTGCATTCATTTAAATTTAATTTGGTACTTTAGTCCAATAGATTGATGGGCTGAATACATTTTCAAATTACTTAATTGAACATAATCATTGTTCTGTTATTCAAATAATCAGTATCAACCTGGAGAGAAGGAATGAACTCTCTGTAACAGAGATGCTGCTAGGATTTTATCTAAAGGGGGGAGCTTCCCCCTTGTCATCAAAATAAGGGGGGAGTAGGAAAAAAATGAGGGGGGGGGGAGGAAATGGTCATAGTTCAGTATTTACCTAACACATAATAATCCATCTCTTTCTATCTTCATGCTCTATTAAAATCTAAATCCTCAAAAATGTCTCCTCTAGTTGTATAAGCATTAATCTGCTGATCATTTCTGAGCTTAATTTGTGCCTTATCTGTGTATGAATATTGTTCTGTGCTGATAACCTTCTTTCACATATGCATAGCTAGCTAAGTCAGCTTGAAAAAGTTGGGAAAATGTTCTTTATGGTTGTTATGTACAATTTTCAGCAGCTCAGAGGTATTGTCTCTTGGACATCTCTGCTCCAAAATAATATTTTTCACTAACAAGAGCTCTGCCAAAGTTTCACTTTCGTGAATTAGTGCTTTGCCAACTACTACATGTATGCCAAATTTCTGATCTGTTCCACAATTTTGTATTAGGATTTTAAGTCCATCAATGCCATAGTCAGCTTGTCCAGATTATGTTATGTTATGATTAAAAAAAATTATCCTTACTTTTTAATTTCTTTTTAGATTTTTATTTATACAATTTATCTTAACCCTTAGAGTGCTATATAGTTTTGTACAACAAGATCCCTCAAGGCACATTTGTTTGAGAAAAGAAATGAAAAATTGCACTCTACTTTTAAATTGCTTGTACTTTAATTAGGCTTAGTATTCTGCCTTTTTGACATTTAATTTCCAAGGACCGCTTAATGGGAGGCTGACCGGCATACCGTCTGTTTTTGTCCATCCAGCATGTACATCGGACTCGTATTCAACATCATTTTCTAGCTCAAAATTACTCACTGGTTTTTCCAGTAACACTTTCCGGGCTCCAATAATCTCATCTACTTGCCGACCAAAAAAAGACAGATAACGAAACAAGCACAACGAGACTTCTACTGGCGGCGCAACTTATGCGCCGACAAGCACTTTAAGGGTTAACAGTTAAATCAAAATTGTATGCTGCGCAGAATACATTTTTATATGCGTAACTTTAAACTAATTTGCGGGAGTTCTCGCGCATCACTACTTTCCAAGTGCGCGAATTTGTACAAATTTTGCGCGATTCACGCACCCTGGCAGCATCTCTGTGTTTATAATACTGGTAAGTTTATTCAGAGTAATGAACAGGTGTCTGTATTACATTAAATGGGCAACATCACATACAGAATATTGTAAGATACTGTGTAAAGAGTTTTGTTGTAATGTGAATAAGGCATTTACACACTATGCTCAGTACTACAAAATATAACGAGTAAAATGTACAGTGATAAAACTTTTTGATTCATTATCTACAGCACCAGATAATACATTCATTGAAAAATATGAACATAGAATCATTCTAAAATTCAAAATGTTGTTACAAACTCACTGGTAATATCCAATGCATGTTCTTGGTAGAAAAACACTAACTTCACCAATCAAGTCTCTTCTTCCAGGGTTATCTCAATGTGGAAACTTGTCAAAGCACCATTCATTTATATCTAGTCGTTGGACACCTGCAAAACATTATGGTGCATGTTGGAGGAATTACTTCAATGTTATTAAATGTTATTAAATTGAGTTGCAAAATTTGAGATCCATTGAATTGTGTAGAAAAGGATTAGTATAACTGAATAATGGTTCATTTTTCTTACTTAAAGATTCAAATTACAAAAACTCAGTTAAAAGCAAATAAATATGAAATTAAAATAACCACTTTGCCATTATTATCAGGTTGAGCTAACATGAAATAAGATTGAGCAATGCCAGAAAAATAGTACAGTGTAACCAAAGTTAAGTTACCTCCCTTACATTTCAATACACTGAATGAGCAGATTTGAACATGGAATTTTTATTCAACTGAGCAGGCCCAATGACTTTTACATTACCCTAAACTTTTGTTAATGTACAACTTGAAGTTTTGGCATAATGGTACCAAGGAAAAATTTACCGTACATTTCAACATCCAATGAATGTATATTTGAGATATTTCTTTCATTCATTCATAAATATTTTTAAAGTTTTGAGAACAATGATACAACACAAGCTGTAGATAAATATTTATTTTAAAGTTAGTGGCTTATTAAAAAAGAACCTCGTATTACAGCAGTATTGCATATTTAACATCTGATATTTTTTTTTTCCCAGACCTATTACTTTTAAGATTAGGATCATCTATGCCATAAAATTATGTCTACTTTGCACAAAAATAAAAACTGGTAAAAATGCCAACAAATCTTTATTTGAGAATGATTTTTGAAGCCACTTTCAATACGTTTCCCCCTTTGCCTCAGATACAGAATTCTGATAGCTTGTCACTCTAAAATTAAGTCGGAACCTTTTTCCTGAATGTAACAAAATATTTCCTATCTATTAAAACACAATTATCTGTTACATAGAATAAAAACTGTACAATGGAGGAAGGGGAGGGGATCTGTATTATGTTAAATGGACTACATCAAATCTATAGTCACTGGTAGTGTCCAATGCAAATCCTTGGTAGTAAAACATTAACTTCATCAATCAAGTCTGTTCATCTAGGAATATCCACATGAACCTTGTGAAAGCATCAATTATTGATATGATACATCTTGTAGCTTGCCACCTGTAAAAAATGTTAGAGTATATACATTTATTCATTTT
Source organism: Margaritifera margaritifera (assembly GCA_029931535.1). Classification (NCBI taxonomy): domain Eukaryota; kingdom Metazoa; phylum Mollusca; class Bivalvia; order Unionida; family Margaritiferidae; genus Margaritifera; species Margaritifera margaritifera. The sequence goes on along the minus strand of JAQPZY010001097.1, from coordinate 830,021 downwards.
TTTCTATAAAAAGAGACATAATGATAGTCTCATACACCGATATATCTTTCTTGGTGGATACAAGTAAAATCAATTTATTCAATGTTTAAGACATGTTTGCAACCTACTGTTTACAACTATTTGACTGATGAAACAAAACTCAGCCCCATTTGTCTCAGGATAGATGTGACTAACAGTTTAAATAATGCATTAGATTTCAAGGACGCTGACAAATGAATGTGAGATCAAAATTTTAGTAAATAAGGTCAATTATACTCAATTATACTACAGTTCTACCCATTTATATCGGCATCTTCGGGCCTGAGGCAATATTGTCGACATAAGCAAATGTTTTAGATAAGTGGGGGAAGGGGGGGAGGGGCAGAACAAAAATTCTCTTTGACCAGCATACAAGTGAAATTCATCTGTAAGGGGTGACCTATCAGTGAATAGGATTTACACTTTGCGAAAATAAACAATGGAAATATTGAGTAAATGAAGACAAAACCAGTGTGAAATACATATGTATATCGACAATTTACATTTTCGTTACCTTTGTGATAAATCTCAATATATTGATACTGTGTGCTCATCTGGCATGGTTCATAATATTAAAAAATTCAGAGCCCCGGTCTAGCTTATGTGCGATGTGGAATCACACTCTACTAATTACTATGATGTATGTTTTAAGAAGCCTGTGTCATAATAGTGGACAAAGCAAAAGCAATGGGATATTTAATCATTATGACTAAGGTACCCACATTATAATTGGTTCCATGTGGATCGTGTGAATTAAAATCAAAATTTTGTTCAATTCTTTTTAGAAATATTAAAACTAGACATTGCAAATATTGGAAGCCGATGACATTTTATCCTGAAAATGGACTGTTCTATAAACAGGGAAAGAACAGTGAGCTGTCTGTCTGGTTATTTACAACGACAGCATCCCGGTGCAGAGAAACACTGAAACACATTGAAAACTCTGAAAAGCACTTCAATTATATCGTATAAACCATAGTGCATCATTGGTTGTGTATGTACAATTCATAACTTTGATAATTTAATATTAGTTATATGATAGAGTAGATGGATTTAGAGTGAGTGAATAAATGAAAATAAAATGAAACAGGTGTGGTTGTGTGAAAAAAGGTACAGATACGCATAATTTATTTTACAGTACTTTTAGGTGCATTAGGCTTAACGACTACATTTAATTAATCCATTCCTAATTGATCTCATAAGTTTTAATTAATAATTATAATATCAATAATAATGATAACATATTTTAATAAAAATAAAAACATAATTTATAGTACAATACATTTAAGGTAAATAATGACTACATTTAATTAGGCCATTCTTAATTGATCCTTTTTCCCCAAGATCAAAAGCAAAGAATTTAATTAAAGTATATTAAAAACAGCAATTATTCTTTCATGTTTACAGCTTCCTATTAATTTGCTGTCCAATTCTTGCCTATCAAATTAACTGTTGCATTATTTTTCGTCAGTAACAAAAGTACAAGTTACTCTATTATTGTCGACTGTCCTAACTTCACGCCCATCCTTGATTTGTGTGCCATGTTTCTTGCGACCTCATGCGCTTGTTTTGAGATCCTGATGTAATCAACTGGGTCACTAGCGTTCATTGACAATGACAGTAAGTGCTGATTAAGAAACATTCAATGAAATGATACTTAAATACGTACCACAATTCAAATTTAAGAAAACACAATGAAAATGTCCAATTTAACTAAATCCAAATTTGCCTCAAGTTTGTGGCCCTGTAGTGAATATTAGCTGTTCAAGCCAGGGTTGCTGTTCACATGTTTGGTTTTCTTTACTTTTTGATTAGTAGGAAATCCACAACAGAGATTTCTGAGACAACAATGGCAATGTAAAATTTTGGTTACTATAATGTGCACTTCTTATATCATGTTAGAAAAAATAAATCCAATGGAAAAGTATACAGTATGAAATTCTTTACTGAATTATTTTAATAAAGGAGTAAAAAAATCTGTGTTGTAACATAGCCTGAAAAAAATCTTTTAAAATTTCAGCGTATCTTTAAATATGATAATTCTATCGAAATAGCTTGAAAAAAACATTTAAAAAATGTCTATTTTTTTTATTTTTATACTTTTGTCATCATTATTTATAAGTCTTTTACTGCAGTCAATATGCATTGGAAAGCAATGAAATATATTACAGATGCTAATAATAATAATACAGAGACACCATAGATGATCATTTTGTATACTTGGACCTAATTTTCACATTCCAATCGTACATCACATGGCCTATATTTCAGGGGAATGAACCATCGATGACCTTCCGAATATAGACAAATTTTGAAACACTCAGATAAAGGGTACCTCGCAAAGAATTGGGAGAGTTTATAAACATTTTTCAACCATGAATAAATTAAGCAGATATAGTTCAATACTTTCTATTGTGTTTTCTAATAGTTTCTCACAATATTATACTGGGCTCCCCTATTTTGACGCACATAATTACTTAATTTCATCTTGTCAGAAATATATTCCTTCCATATTGATACCTCTCATTACTTTAGAAACATTAGTTATTTTAGCAAAGTATGCATAAAAAATGACAACGATATATTCCCTAATACTCTTCTTTGCATGCTTTCAACGAGACGACCCATTGTCTGAAAGTTTTTGAATGACGTCACCCATATGACGCACTTCACAAATCTATTTCTTTTAGTGACACCATTGTACATATGGTCAGGAAAGAAAACTATATTGCAGAGGAACATCAATAGGACATAGAAAACTTAAGTTTATCGGAAAAATTACAGAAAGAAATTTAGCTTGGCATTCCTAAAGCTTGTCTGACATTTATCATAAATTTGATTTTGGTACAGATTTTGTCTCAAAAGCAAAAAGAATAAGATTTGGAAAAATCGTGATGGTATTATTATAAAATCGTGTACTTATTATTAAAAATCTATTAGATTTAGCATATGTCTTTTCTCCCAATACTTAATTGGCATTGTGAACATGCAGAGCCTCAATCCTTGAATGTACTGTTTTTGGAACATCAAACCTGTTTTGCATCCTTCACAACTTTTTTTTATCCAGAATGCATATAATCACAGACAGAAGACATAAAGTTACAGGAGAAGGTTTTTTTTTTATTTATTATCATTTTTGCCATTATCAAACAAATCTTAAAAAAAAAAAATTGGTCAAAATGTTAAATATCAAGAATGTCTTAAAAGATTATTGAAAATTTACTTTTAAAGTAAAATTGCTTAATTATCAGATAAAAAATCCTAAGGCTTTGATTTAAATAAGTAAAAATGTAAAGGATACTAATTTAATTATGAAATATGTCGTAAAAGTATATGTTTCTTGTAAATTTCCAAAAATTATAATAACAAAGAACCACCTCTGAAAATCAGTTATGACAGATCCACATCAAACTGTATAAGACTGTACACCTTTCTAAACAGTGTTACTGATGTTGTTATCAGTTGGGAGTCACGTTGCTAACACATGTTGAGTAGCAGACTGGATGCCTATTATGGCGGGAAGTTTATTTGACCCATCAGAATGGTTAGTAAGGATTTTTATGAGGACTTACTGATTGAAAAAAAGAGAATTAGTGAAATGGCGTTTTTTTCAAGGTATGTATCTTTGTTTCATTTAACAACCGACAAGGATAGGATTTTCGACAAATTTTTTGGTCTGTGTGACTCGATGTTGATCAGTGTAAATTAATGTTGTGGTTTTGACGTCATTGAAAGATGCGTTCTCTCGAGAACTGGGAGTTTATCACACTGCGTCAAAATAGGGTGTGGGACGATATAATGCAACTGTTAACATTCACGTTAAAGGCACGAACCATTGTAGCTTGAGGATATATAACTAATATTAAATTATCCAAGTTATGAATTATACATACACAATCAATGATACACTGTGGTATATACAATATAATCGAAGTGCCTTTCGATGTTTTCAATGCGTTCCCGTGTGTTTTAGCGCACCCACAGCGTCCGTTTGGTTTGAAACGCTAAGATAACAATAATAGGGGCCAGCTGGCGACAGTCTTAGACTATAAATTTATTAATGAACTGACTAAGTTTTGACCATTTTTTATATCCTTGATGCATTTCGTTTTAAAATCGGTTGAGGGTACAAATAAAAGTGAGGGTAAGCGAATACTATACCAGCAGACAGTTAACGACATAAGGGAGTATGCGAGCCAGCGATTGACTTGCTTGATAATTTCACTAATACCTATTTCTACTGAACTATTTCAGTCTGCACGATACGTAATCATTGTGTTCATATCGCGCATTGTTCAGTTTCAATATGTCATTGTGTCGAATTTGAGAATTTTCTTTTCTTGTTGTCTTGCTTCGAACACATGTAGACTTCCCCTCTCATGCGGTCTGCTTCGGTACTAGTAAGGTTGGAAGTATACATGCCTAATACATGTTCCAAACTCTTGCTCATAGCAACGTCACCAAACACGGTATTGGCCTCAACAAACTAAGAGATTTTAGTTTAAATAAAATATAATTTTTAAGGCAATAAGATGTAAAATGTCGACTTTTGTTACAAAACCTTTGTATACATTTACTAAAGTTACTGTTGTCCTAGTAGCTCGTGATTGCTGGAATACTAGTATCCTAACAGTAACGGGGGGAGGCGGGGGGCGGTTTGGCCCTTTGAGCCATCATCGTCGGGCGGCATTTACCCTTAGTACGCCACACTGTATCGTAACCAACTTACTTTGTGGGTTGTTGGGTTTGTAGGTTTTGTTGGAGGTATATAAAATGTCGTGGGCTGCTTGTGGGGATTCGCCTTGCAGCTTCCAAACGCCTCGCTTCTCAATCAGGTTGCGAGTTTTTTTTTAAATTATTTTTACTTTTATTTATTTTATATTTTTATTTTTGTTTAGTGTATTACCTTTCTTTGTATAAAATTTTGGAACTTTTATTTTTAACTGCAAATTTTTGCTTTAAGTTTATTTAAGGCACAAAGTAATATTAAATTTGGAAATTTCCATTTTTTTTTTATATCTCTTCAAAGGTATATGAATTCTGTTAATGTCTAATTTATTTTTATAAACAAACAGTAGATTATTAATTTATTTGTTATAAGAACTGAGTTGAATGATCAAAGTGAGCTTTATCCACACTGATCAGTAATGTTTGTTTATTTATTAATTTTTCTCTTTAACTATTTTATGAAGCTACATGTATCTTTATGTTTTTCTATGACGAATTTGATCCATTTTGTTTAAATCCCATATATGAGCATTTTTTGAATGCTGAAAGTAGATTATTTTGTTTTTTGTTTATATGTTTTTTGAAAATTATATATTTAATACTTTTCATGGTTTATGTTATAAATTTTACTTCAGCCTTATTCAACACTAAATAAACATAATTCCAGGATTCTTGTAAGAAGCTAGATTGTCCAAGTAACTGTGAGCGTTATTCGTATTGACATGCTTAATTTAATTAAATATCAAGATAACTCAATAATTGCTTACACCAACATTTTATAAACATAAGGTATTCATTTTTCATACTTTACAATATTGTCCAAGTCATTGTGAGCGTTATCCTGGCCCGACTTGACGAGCTAACTTGAATTCAGTATTATGACAACTCAATTAAATGTTTTAATTGCTTCGTACGTTAATTCAGCAGCAAAGTCCCAGAGCTTGTATAAGTTACTTTATATAAGTTACTAGTCTGTCCAAGTCAATGTGAGTGTTATTCTCACACACTTGACACTTTCAATTCAGTTAAATATTATGTCAATACATTTAAATCTTATTAATGAACATATCAATTCAATTAAAAACAGTATTATGCTATGGTGCAAGTGTAAAGTCAAGCAAATGTTCTCCTCAGGACGTAGTATTTACCAACTCACAAACAAGTCTTCATCTTGAGAATTTAATATTTACCAATTTACAAACAAGTCTTCACCTTGAGAACTTAATATTTGCCAACTCACAAACAGGTCTTCACCTTGAGAACTTAATGTTTACCAACTCACAATCATTTTATAGTAATATAATTAAGTCATAATGAAAACCTCGATACGTGATATGCCCAAACAAAAGCAAGTAAAAACAATATACATTCCAGCTACAAAGAAATAAGTGGATTAATAAACAAAGCTTAATCGGAATCATAACGAAGAGAATTATTTAAATGAAATGTAATCTATTCTAGATTATACGGCGAAACCAAAAATCAAGTTTTGTATGATTTTCCACGAACAATTCAATGATATTGAAGAAGATAATCGGTGGAAGAGGACCAAACTTAGTACTTAACATGTGCATTGTAGAGGTGGTTCATGTACAGAAAGTGGGTTAACTATTGTTTCCACATCTGGGAATGTTGAGAAGGTACAAGATAATCAGTTATCTACTTATTTATTGACAATACTTCAAGTCATGCTGGTGGTGCAGGGGGGGGGGAGGGGCAGGGTAGTAAGTTATATAAGCTGTGGGGGGATTTGCAATGGCGAGTCACCAAACAGTTGCATCAAATCGAGTTGGGGACTGGGAGGGATGTTGGTGAGTTATATATACCGTGTGGGGATTTGCAATAACGAGCCACCAGATTGGTTGCATTTCATGTATTTGCTCTTCCTGACAATAGGTGTTAGTGGTTATGTTGTTATAATGGTAATGTTGCTCTTGCTTCATTTTCTTTTTTTCTCTCTAAAATCAAGATTAAAAGCATTTTGTGATAAAATAGCAGTGAAATTGCTAACATGTTTTGTGTAAAATTTTGTATCAGGTCTAAATCTTTTCATGATTTGCATTATACACTGTATATATTGTATGATTTCTTTTTTTCCCCACGCCTTCCATTTATGAAAAACAAAATGACCTAGTTGGCACTTTACCTATATTCATGTAGTAAATATGCTACGAATGCACGTGTACGTTTAGGGTCACGTTATTAAAATAGCGCCACTGTTTCGAAGAAATACAGACTGTTATTTACGACTTCACTGATAATGACATTGATCGGGTTACGGTATGTATCGTTATAAAGGTAAGAAAAGTGATTTGTATGATTGAGTATAGTTACATTTCGCTACGCAAGCAGAAGAAACAAGGAATCGATCGGTGGTTTAGTGGATGAGCAGTTACTTGACGGACAGGCGCACGGGCGAGAGTCAGGCGGAATAATAGATCTATTTATATCCATAAATAAAAAAGAAAGGAAAAGAATATTAGAAAAATAACAAGAAATACACTGGTTGGTCGATATTTTCTTTACTTAATAATGGAGACCTACGATACTATCAGAATGAATCGTGCCCAGCAAATCCATTGATTTGATACATACATGCATGTTTAATTTCGTTATAACAGAATGCATGCACATATACATACAGAGAGACAGACATACTGGCACGCAGGCGAAAAACCCCCCCAACAAATAAACAAACAAACAGGCAGGCAAGTAGGCAGGGTGTATATCCAGATGGCAATAATTGTTTTCATGTTTTCATAGAATAATAAATTGCTCTCATATATATATATATATATATATATATATATATATATATATATGTATACAGAGAGTTCATTATAGGCTGCGTTTTTATCTTTGGCGCAAAAGAAATTTCCTCCATGGGCCATGGGGCCACGTAGGGCGCATAAAAAGGACAAAAGAAAATAAAGATAAAGGATCGTTATGGTTGCTTTTAGACTGACATGAGCGCATTCCAAGCTTAGTGGATAGTGTGCTTCCATTGCTAAAGAAGCATAAGATGCTCAAATTTATTGGTTGACAGAAATGTCTTACTAATTCTGATTAGCTTGAGCGTCAATCGAAAACACATGATCTATGATCATTGATAGAAAATGTAAAGAAGAAAAGATGAAATCTTCAGCGAAAAAACTACTGAAGTTATTTCTAAAGTAGTTTACGGGCGACAAAAATATAGACTCAAATATCCGAATTAAATTCTACAAGGGAAAGGTTATTCGAGAAGGGGGAATTCAAATCTCAGTACGAAAAGTTAGTGACAGGAGAGGCTGATAATGATTACATACACTCAGGTCATGGATTTGGAAATTTATGTAATTAAGATTAACTTTTCCACCATTTTATACTTTTAATCAGCTGCTTTATGTCAAACTATTGCACGGTTTGCAACAATTTCCTTGTAAACTAAAACACCCGTAACCTGAACAGTGGACAGCTAAATCTTAGCTCGTAACGATGCTTTTACACATTATTCGCTTACATGTTGTTGTTTTTAGTATGTTGATAAAACATTTTCCTGTTCGCTCAATCTTTGTAAATTTATTTAACATGTATAAATTTACTCATAATATGACAAACTAATCCGATATCATTAGGTTTAAAGTATTGCGTCGGACATATTACCTCTTTAAAATAGACAACTTACGCTCATGTGATCCACAGTGCACATGACTTTGAAATGCGACAGGTTTTGACGGATTCGAGTGAAATTTTGATCGGTCACAATGTGTCAAACCTTACGTATGGTGACTGTTTACTAGATAATGTTTATCTGTTGGTGGTACAGGTGAGTGTTACTTAAGGATGTTTATTTGGTGGCGGTACAGGAGAGTGCAAACCTCTTTAACCAAAATGTCAACTTGAAATGTCAACAACTCGGTCAAGTCTGGGCCAACAGAAATGAAAAATGTTCCTACTTAGAGAACATAATAATTATTAGAGACGCCAAGGAAAAATATCAAGTTTCCCAAGTACTTTTAACATGCATTTGTTTTCTTCTTTTTTCTTGACATTTTTGGAACTTGGTTGTTCGTCTATCTATCTATCTGTTTGCCTGTCTGTCTTTGTGCCTCCCTGTCTACCTGTCAGCATCTCTCTGTACACGCAACCATATAAATCATGAATTAGACACCCGCCCCCTGGGCCAAATCATTATAGATTACTATTAACCTAAAGTATGTCCAAATACGTTATGACTTTTTTTTTCATTTTAATTTAAAGTCTGAGAGAAAAATGTCTGTTAAAGTTTGCTTAGGACGGGTACCGCAAAAGCTTCTAAAAATTATTTATTTTAAAACAACTCTTCGTAAAATAGAAACTAATGTCGTTAATCAGAAAAAAAATTCGACGTTTGACAACTTCTAATTTTTTTCCTTTCAGAATACAAATAAAAATTTAGAAAAAAATTTAAAAGTACGTTGATAGAGTGTATGTTCCAAACACTCTCTCATGTTTGTAGACACTCGCCAAACACTTAATGCGTATTTTTTAACAACATAATCTGTAAGGACTATCACTTAATACAATTAAAATAATTGTACACTCAAATAACAATACAATATATATATATATATATATATATATATATATATATATATATATATATATATATATATATATATACACACACTCAACAAATGGAGAGCGAAATTCATTGTCTCCGATTATTCAATAGACAAATCAGTGTTTTCTTTTTAACCATCTCACCCATAATTCACACAATTGTTCATAATTCACGCAAGTGCTGCCAAACAAGAAAAAAGTTTCCGACAATAACATTATTTGTACAGCACAGACTTTGGCCAAACCTTGTGGATAGCTTGCACTTGGAGTAAGATAGAAGTCTAATGATTTTGGAATCGAAAGGTTAAAGGTTAAGATCATAGTGACTGAAAAATGTTTTTAAAAATGGATTCTGCACACAATTTCTGTTCTCGACCATGTACCTTCATTAAAGTTTGTGGATGACTTACACTTTGGGCAAGAAAGAAGTTTATTGATTTGTGACTGAAAAAAGAAAAATTATTTTTGTGTAATAACTCTAGTACTAGACCACATATCATGACAAATATATGTAGAGAGCCTGCGTGTCAGGTTGGAAGAAGCTTATTGATTTTGTGGTCAATAAGTAAAAGGTCAAGGTCTTTGTCACATAAAGAAATATGGATTTTACACAATAACATTTGTTATAGAGAAAGTTTCTTAACTAAACTTGATGGACGGCTTGCACGTATTGTAAGAAAGAAACCTACATGTCAAAGGTCACGGCCATGATAAGTGTAAAATAATGTACCATTTACAACCAATCAATGTACCATTTACAATCAATCAATGTACCATTTACAATCAATCAATCTTTATTTCCTCCATAAGGAGAGTTCATTTACAAATATAGAAAATAGAACAGAAAGAGATACATTTAACAATTTACATTGAAGATTTCGGAAAACATTCCAGAAAGTCAGTGATACATATTACACTAATACAGATGAGGAAGAAACAAATACAATATCAATAGTTAGGAAATACATGCAAACATACAAAATGGCACATAATCTTTGTACATAAATCTATAAAAAAAAAAAACTTTTTATTACGGTACTGATCCATTAATGATAATGACTTTGCTTTTAAAGTAAGGTCATATAGGTACAGAGTTTTAGTAGGAGCTGATTTGGGAATTTTTGCTTTTGACACATGTTTGGTCTTCAGGCTATGAAGTACACTCGTGATACAAGGACGAGAAATTGGAATGAACAGATCTGAAACTGGTGAAATCGTGTTTTGTCAAGTCTACTTTCAATGTCAGTTCATAACAGTTTTAGCAACTGTGATTCGTCGTTATTTTGGGTAAGTTCTATGTGTAGTTCAAGTCCAAACGGTACTCGCGTTACCTTTTTCAAGACACATAAAACATATGGTACATTAAATCACTTTATTATAGAAATTGTAAAATGTCTTGCTTGTTAGTCTTTTCTACCCTAATGTACTCTCGATTTAGGGAGAGGGGGGCTACTTTAGGGTACTTGGTTACAGTAGGTATGACGAAAACGAAAGAAAATGAGAGAAGGTGTAAACAAACCGTGTTTTGTGAATACTTGCCGCGAGATTAGTAAAAAGTAATGCGAAATATGAAAACTGAGTAAAATATGCAGGTGATCGAGTTGACTATGAAATAAGTGTACTACGCAACGGAACTCTCGATGTTTATGGTGGGAGGAGGTGGGCGGGGCGGCGATATTGAAATCGACCGCCTCCTGAATACCTCTGGTCAATCATGGCTGCATACTCCCACAAGGATCCAAGATATAAATCCATTGCTTAATCGCTATGACCATACTTTCATAATTGTAAATATAATCAAAAGAGTCAAAGAAAGAAAACAAGGCAAATGCGTTTGTTAGAGGAGGCATGGTGAGCTTTCAATTACATTATTTAAAGTACACAAGGCAATTAACTATTAGTAATTTTCAACTACTGAAATTATCTTTTAGTTAGTAATACTAAAGTTATTTCCATACTTTCTTTAGCCCATTGTTATCCCACTCTTTTTGATTGTGTTACATTTTCTTCATTATTTTCTAGATTATTCATTGATTTTTGTTTCTTTTTGCTCGATAACATTCATTTTCTGAACATAGGCACCGCGTCTGAATTATGGCAACTATCGCTACAAGTTGTTATTATTAGAGTAGATGTTTACTTAATATTGATTGTTTTAACTAATGCAAGCAAAATAATCAAGGCGTGTTATTTATAAGTTATTTTTATTAGAGTTGATGTTTATTTATTATTGACTATTTTAATTAATGCAAGCAAAGTAATTAAGGGGTGTTATTATTAATAAAATAGATGTTTATTTAATATTGATTATTTCAATTAATGCAAGCAAAGTAATTAAGGGTTGTTATTATTATTAGAGTAGATGTTTTTTTTTAAAAATTGATTATTTTAATTAATGCAAGCAAAGTAATTAAGGGGTGTTATTATTATTAGAGTACATGTTTTTTTTAATTGAGTATTTTAATTAATGCAAGCAAAGTAATTAAGGGTTGTTATTATTATTAGAGTAGATGTTTTTTTAATTGATTATTTTAATTAATGCAAGCAAAGTATTTAAGGGTTGTTATTATTATTATAGTAGATGGGTTTTTTTAATTGATTATTTTAATTAATGCAAGCAAAGTAATTAAGGGTTGTTATTATTATTACTGTCCCTAATCAAGTTGACCTGAAAGTGTATTTTCCCATATGATCCATACTATCCCATTCAAGACCATATCATCCCTCATACATACTTCTGTATCCAGAGTGTCTAAAACCCGTAATAAATGTATCCAGAGAGGTGCCCTAGGTTGCGGAATAGTCTCCCATTGCTATTTACATAAGACCAAGTTCGAAACAATACACCAAAACAAATAAGAAAAGCTTTCATTTTATTTTCAGTAATAAATTTATAGATTTATAACTAAAGCAAACTGCACTTGTTATACTTAAAAAAAAAAAGTAAAAAAAAAATAACAAATAAATAGAATTTCAATACTAAGGGACTATCCTGCAGCATAGGACACTTGACATTATAAATGGCGTCACGCTGAATTTTCTGAGGTTTGACTCACAATGATTTGTTTTGGATTACTTTGGAACTACCATCCTTACAGTTATGCTACCATGGCGACGGATGATTAGCATTCATTCTTTTAGGCAACGTGTGATTCGTAAAAATATTTTAAATGGCTTTTATAAAATTTACGAATATTTATATTCCACCCCACCCACCCAGAAAATTCGTTGCCAACTTTGCACTAAATAATCTACTTGTGTTGCTGTGCGGTAAAGCATTAAACCAAAAACCAGGTTGTGAACAAAGGACGGAAATACAGCGTGACGAAAAATCAACGCCATCTACAAGATTTGCTAAAGAAATTATAACCCGGTAGAGTCATACATGGAGGTTCTAAAGGTAAGATGTGAAGAGAATGGTGTAGCGGAATAATGGACGATAATAATAATAATAATAATAATAATAATCGTAATTACTTAGGTACTTATTATTACAATAATTGTGTACGGGTGAAAAACTAATGACTGGTTGTAATTTTGATAAGACTGCAACGCGAAAGTTAGATATTTACATTTAGGCAGAGTTTCCCATGAGTTTTGCAATCGTAGTATCCAGTATCCCTCTTTATGTGTGCGTTCTATGTCGGTCCACCCAAGGTTTGATCCACTCGATATCATCTCAAGGGACTCGACTGAATGTCCAGTCGAGTTGTAGTGGTTGGCGACTTTCGCGTTGATTTTGTTGCGAATGTGGCTTTTGTGACTATTCATTCGCTTTCTGAAATCAACGGTTTCGACAACATATTGAGTGGCACAGATCTTGCATATCAGAAGATAGATTGCATTTTTGGCTCACGATCTTAACTTCCAATTGATCGTGTAGCTTTCTCCTGTTGTCGAACTTCTGAAAGATGTGATCTAGGACATATGTTAGGCAAAGCTTTTCTTTGCAGCGATATGTGCCTGAATCTGTGGTATTGTTTGAAGTTACCCTGGAACGTACCAGATGGTCCTTGAGATTTTTAGGTCTACGATATGCAATCATGGGAACTTCTTGAAATATACCCTTCAGACGTTCGGAAGATTCAATATCGTGCCAATGCTTCCGAATGATCTGTTATAGGCTTGGGGCATCAGGGTGGAAAGTTACCACGAAGAGGACATGCTTGTTGGTTTTCTTGATGTATATTTCAAAAGATCTTTTCTTTTGAGGAGTCTAGTTTTGTTAATAACATTGTCAATGTTACTCCTTCTGTATCCTCTCCTTCTAACATGCCCCTCGAGCTCTCCGATTCTATTTTCAAAGGTAGCAGGATTAGAGCATATGCATTTGGTACGAACGCACATACCGTAAGGAAGTGTGTGTGTTGGTGTGTGTGTGTGTGTGTGTGTCTGTTGGTGTGCATTTCCTTGCGCTACTCCTTGTTGAATATCTATCCCCAAGTAAAGGTCATTACCTATTAAAATATGGCAAAAAGTACCCTGACACTAATTGCTCCCAAGGTATTAGATGAATGAGTATTGAAACTTCATCAAATGTGCACAGGGTGAAGATTATACACTCCTCTTATCAAATACGCAAAGAAAAGGCTATGTTGGTGAGTTTTTGTTTTTTCTTCAGCATCACGCAATAACTGAGATCACATCGGTTTTCTGTAAAACAAAGACTGCGCGGCCGATTGTAAATCGCTAAAGATTTCGAAAGGTTTTGTCTATTTTGCGTAGACTTCCTTTCACATGACTGTTATTGCACGTAAGAAAATTGTATAATAATTGTCATGCATCATTATTTAATAAGCGACAGACATCGCAAAGACGTCATTTTATGTAAATTCTCTTCCTGATTTCAACGCAGAAGGATACATCCATGTAAAAAATGGCCATCACATCGATGATGTTTTAATGTAATGATCAATTCATTTTTAGCTCCGCAGTAAGCAGACTACCTTAATTTTACGACGTCATTACTGAATATGAAATCAGTCTTGAAGACGGACAAAAAATATCGTGACGCCACTCACATACATACATACATACATACATCTACACATACAAATACGCATAACCCGTAATTCATCATTGAGCCGCCTTGCTAAAAAGATCGATAGTGAGAGTGATATAGCTAGATAACCAAGGATAGAAAGATGAACAAAATGGAGATAGATAGATAGATAGATAGATAGATAGATAGATAGATAGATAGATAGATAGATAGAATGGTGTCCATGTAGATAGTTCATATGTTGGAAAAGGATACGATTAGAAAGGATAATATTACATATTGACTTTATGAATTTCATCCAATAGAGTGTTAATCACAAAACTTTATTTCACGCATTAGCATTTCAACTTGTTTCAAAGTTGTTATTGATTTGTTGAATAGTCAGCTTGAAATCTGAAATTTGCCGAAAATCTGAATTCACATCCGTGACAAAATACTATCGTATATACATATATGCATAGATACATAAATGCATACGTACAGAAGCAGATTTACGTCCGTACATACATACATACATACATACATACATACATACATACATACATACATACATACATACATACATACTGTTTATAAGAAATTTTTTTTTTTAGCAGAACCTCCACAACATTATTTTAAAATAATCAGTAATTCAATTTGAAGTATTTTCAATCCAACTTGTTTGACTAGTATTCGATAAAAGATTACAGTGGTAGCATTTTGAATGTTTCCAAATGCTAATTATTTACTCTTTCTCAGATGATATTTCAGGAAAGACAAATATTTATCTTCAATTTAATAAGAGTTATATTTCGTACAGCTTATTATTCGCGAGCCTATATATATATATATATAGATATTGATACACAAATTTATAACAGCGCAAATTCAAAACGGTTTCCCAACATTTCGAGCTAAACAAGCTCTTCTTCAGGGGAATAAAGAGTTTACATATACAAAACAAACATTAAACACAAAATCTACGAATTATTAAATAGGAAGACTGTACAAACGAGAACCACGATAAGAGAGAAAAAACAAACATCAACACTAATATATAGAACAAGGAAGGTCGGATTATCACAAGAAGAAAATTCTTTCAGACAATACAGGTTGTGACATAAAAGGATAGTTTTTTTAAAAAAAGACACCAATACAACCAATGACCTAACCCTTGAACGGCGCCGGATTCTCAAAGTCTTTGTGTAAGAGCACAAGGGAATGCAAACCAATAGCAAAAATAATATATATCGACACAAACATTGATAACGGCGCAAATTCATATATATATATATATATATATATATATATATATATATATATATATATATATACACACACATTTATATTTACAATCTGTTTGATCTAGTTTTGCAGATTCTAGTACGTATTCAGAACAGCTACATTGTTTCATTCTTTCAGGAGATGTGTCATCTGTGGACAAAGTAGTGAACTTTTCTCATGTCAAAGATATTGGCATTCGCGATAACGAAATGATCCTTGTGATGATTGAAGAAGATACTGCATGGCGATTTAGGGACGCCGGAAGTGATGACCTGCAGCGTGACGCCATCGGCTGACAATTTATGGATGTTATTAGAATTAAAGCCCACAACATATATGTTATCCTCTCTGTCCACTACTACACCCATTGGAGACTTCAGCTTATCTGAAGTGTAGACAAAGTATTGTTTTCCATCTGTCAGATCAAAACAGTAGACTGCTTGACTACCACTAACGGATATGTAGACACGTGACTTGGACATATCTAGAGATATGTAAGCCTCATATGTTTTCTTACAATTGAATTCATGATAAATCTTCTCCTTTCCATCCCTTTTTCTGATCACGCTCCAGTAACATTTGTCACTATTCGATGTCTCACCACAAGGTCCCGTTACAACTATCTCCTCACTTCTGACAGCATCCACACCGTAACATTTATATCTTGTTCTTACCGTACCTGTGTCTTGGAAGGATTGGTCTCTGATGGACAGAAACTGGACAGTTTTCTGCTTATCCATTGTTACAGCAACTTCATTGTCGTCTAGCAGGCACATGCTACCAGGATCTCCAGGCAAAGTGTAGCTTGTGATGAAGTTGTATGATGAATCATAGAGGTAACAACACGTATTGTTACTGTATGACGACAGCACTTTATTTCCTTCAGGTAATTCGACAATACCCGAGTAAAGAGGAGAATGACCGCTTGGACATTGAATATCCATCACTTCTGACAGCTCCACAGTTCGTTCTGAAAGAGGTCTCATGATGCTTGGGTGGTGCAAATCCTCACCCTCCTTTCGACATACTACTTTTACTATCCCTCTTGCATCTTGTGAGAGAACCAATTTCATATTGCTATCTAGTTCAAGGCTGATTCTGATATAATCTACTCTCTCAAATTTCTCTCGAATTTGATCATTATAAGAGTGAAGTTGTTTCATCGTTTTGCTGGTCACCAGAAAGATCTGCGTGTCGGATCCATACTGGCTTACTGTCTCCAACAGCGCCTGCGAGTTTCTGATCGCATTCGTCAATGACTGACACTCGTAATTTTGTTCTTGTTTTCTGATCATCCATTCCTTGCAAACTCGATTTCCCTCAAGCTTAACCATTTTCTCAATATCATCCAACACAGTATTCAAGTTTTTTCTGAGTTCTGCGACTTCTGCTGTAATATTGTTTACTTGTGTCTCTAGAAGGTTAATATTTTCTTCATTCATATCCATGAATTTCTTTAGATGGTCCTCTAAATTCCGCATTTGATTCAGAATTTTCTGTGAGTTTATTTCCTTGAGTAGATCAGGAAGATTCTGTTTCAACTCGAGCACACCTTTACATGTTTTATGCTCATGGAATATGCATGAACCACAACAAGAAGTCTCATGGTCCCTGCAGTAAAACTCCATATCTTTGTCATCGTGTTCCGGGCACCCTAATCCCTCAGTAAACCGTATGCTGGTTCGAGGATTGTTCTCCCATTCGTCGAGTGATACAGTCTGATGGCTTTTGGTCATTTTCATTTTTTGATGGTAGAAAGTACAGTTATCACACATGAACTCTTCACATAGAGCACAGAATTTAGTTGCAAGGTTAGATAATTTTTCAGATGAACATACGTCACATGCACGTTCAACTTTCGATTTCCCCACGAGTGGAAAGGGACTGTAGGTGAATAAAGTAGCCCATTCTCCTACAAGTTTATCTTTTCTTGCAGGACTGGTTACTGCTCTACATACTGGACACATAAAGTTTTCAAATATTCCTACTGTACTGCTGGCCTTCTTTGTTATGTATTCCTGAATGCAGTGTTCGCAAAAGGAATGTAAACACGGCAGTTGGCGAGGTAAGGTAAACACTTCTAGACATATCGGGCATCCCGCTCCATCCTTAGATGAAGAATCACTGCTCGCAGTAGCCATTTCAACAACAACAACAACAAAACTATTGTTTCAAAGCAAATAAATCGAATTTGAAACGTCTGTACAACACTTTTCACGATAATCTGATCTAGAGTTGTCTTTCAGACTCACGTCTACTCAAACGTGGCTATTGCATTCAATAATCTTCCGGGTTCATATGAGTATAATGCTGTATCAAAATACAGGCCGGCGCGGACTCTTTACATTCGTACCGGATATTTTCAGTTGTATAGGCACAAATACAAGATATGAGACATCTCTGTCTGTCTCTGTCTATCTGTCTGTCTCTCTCTTAGATCTTCGAACTGACACGAGTTTAGTTTCCTATCCACACTGTAGTGTACATTATAAAATATGTGTATGAAGGTGCTAGGTTTGAACTCTAGCTATGTATGTATGCATGTATTTATAATACAAACGCGTGTGAGTACAATTATATACAGGCTTGATGGAGAAATCATGCATATTTTGTGCATATTTACATGAAAATGGTGCAGTAAATCCGTACGAGGCTTTGTATGTGTGAGGTAAGAGCCAATTAATAAATTTGCCTATAATATATGTTTCTGCTGCAAACGAAATAGTTTTGTAAATTTGACAAAATTGAAAATTTCCACCAAAAGATAGTTTCTATCAATACATGGTTATTTCTTATGAATTACACCATGAAGTCTCAATAAAAGTGGATCCTCTACAATGTTACATGTTTGATTTAGTGGTTGAATGGAACTGTTTATGTATTTTAATGAATATTGAGATAAATAGTTATAAGAAAAACACGTTAGCCTTACATTGGTCCGATAGTGTTGCATACTTTCTTTTAATGACACAGTTGTTAAGTGTACCATATCGAAGATATATTTATAAGATAAGACAAAATATTTACTTGTCCGGACAAAAAATAATACCTACATTTTAATTTTCTCTCCATTTTAGACGAATTAAGGATGAATGCATCTGTACTAACATTTGCGAGTGTCCCACTGGGTTGAGTAATACCTGTATAGTGCACGTGATCTGTGTGCTGTCCTCACTGCCTGGTACGGATATGCACACAATGATTATGTTAGGTACACCCGTTGTTCAATATGCATGGAAATTAAATTTTCTTTCAGGTAACAAAATCCGTTAATATGCTTGTGATTACAGGTAAGCAATTATGGTTTATTTCTCTCCGAATGCTCCCGGAACAGCCACACTCTCACCAATATTTACATTCGGCTAAGTCGAGACAAAAGTAGGTTGAATTTGTTTTATATATGTGCTTTCATAAGGCTAAAACTTTGATACAATTCACTTTATAACTATTCTTTTCAACAGGGTTGGTTGACTACAACAAGACCGGACTAGTAGTAACGCTTTACATACCTATTCTTGCATTGGATTAGGCCAACTCCCCCACCACTCACATCCTTCACCCCTGACCAAACAAATACTGATTACACTGTAACTATTAATAACGGTGAGGGATTAATACAACATACCCCGTGGCAAAGAAATACGAAATATGGCTAACTTTTTCTCAGACTTACTTATTAAACTTCATTAAATCAATTAATTTTTCTTCCGGAGCATTTTATTTTTAATTTGTAAGAGTTAAATTCTAAATCATCGACAAATGAGATCACATTTGATCACTTATTATGTCATATTGAATCTTCAAAATCTGCTAAAGTTCAGTTTCACTAAAACTACCAGAATCCCATATGAAAAATCTAGTTTTCTTGTAGATTTCATAGCACCAGATTTCAGTGTGGTTTCAGTTACTTCAGGAGACCGCTGTTGTTGTTTCAGCATTCTTGGATCTTACTAGTTTCCATACAATATTCACTGCATCTGAAGCACGAAATTTACAGAGCTTCAGGTTTATCGGAAATCATTAAAGTAGTTTCCGTCTCTTGTCAGGAAAAACTAACTAGTTCCATGATGTTCTTTTTTTGTGTGGTGGTGGTGGTATTGGTGGTGGTAGTGTTTAATGGAAATTAAAAGTTTTCTGATAGTTTCAGCAACAGCGGAAATCACCCCAGTAGTTTCCGTTTAATTTCCGTTATATAAAAATGACGGAAACCCCAAAAGTTGATGTTGAGAAATTTGTAGTATCAGTAATTAATCATTGAATCTTGTATTTTGGCTAAGAATTTTAATATTGATTAGGGCATTAGCTGCAGAAACATTAGTATAAATATGAGACACCCAAGGGCACTACGGGAATTAACATTACGCTGTAGGTTTACATGTGGCGTTATTCTGAGGCATTGCGGGGATGATAATGTAAAAAATGTCCATAGGTTTAACATGTGGGAGGCAATCTGGGGCACAAGGGGAATTAACACTACTCCGTAGATTTACATGCGGGAGACACTTGGGGGCACTACAGGAATGGTAATGTTAACATTTTTTGTTATAGGCCGTTTCCATGTTGAAAAAATATATAGGGCCCAACAGGAATGGTAATGTTGAAAGTTTTAGATACTATCCAACACCTACATTTCATTACTATCCAGCACATACTTTTTGATTACTATCTAATACCCCGCACTATACTATCCAAAGCGCTGCATGTAGTGACTAAAATCCCTACACCGACTATCCAACGAGAAGGGTTCAAGTGCTTTCACACATTATACTTACAAACACACTATCATACACACAAGCAAGGCAAGGGTAAGTAGTGTTGATGGACCCACTATACCACAAAAGAGGGGTAAGTGGTTTTAAGTTTTAGTTGGGTTGTGAACACAGGGATAGACATACAAACACATACATATAACACAAAACACATAATTCCAGAGAACAAAATTACAAGATTACAAAAAAGTTTTAAAAGCAGCATCACCTAAATAAGAGATTTCTTCACGACATGTGGTGTGTTGTGAGTTGGTAGTGGTTGAATGTCTTCAATATGATTTACCAGCTTATATAATTTGTCAAAAGTATGACTATTTCATCAAAAAAGATATTTATGTGAATGACTAGTTTAGAAGAGTATATTCATAATCTACCTTTGGAGCTGCTAGAACGCATTTACATACAGTTTGTCAAGATTCAAGTGAAACGCAAAGAACAATTGCATCCAAAGTGGCAAATACGTTTTAATCTTTGGTATTTGAATGCTATAAGAACACCGATTACCTTGAAAATGTTCAAATGGTCAGACATTGATTGACTGCAAAGACATTATAAGAATTACCATGCTACGACTTTTGTCATCAGTGTTGTACCAAATTCCACGGAAGACAGTCAATGACAAGACTTAGTGGATTACCAAATACTATTAAAAGAATTGATTCCACAAGACGACACGGTTATATTGAATTTTGAACGACGTGTGGTGTGCGTGTTAGTGACTAAATATCTTGGATTTCGATTAGCAGCTAATTCGTTGTGTCAAATTTATGAACAGTACAAGCAAAGGCATGGCCATCAAAGCCTTATCTCTGCTCGAAAATCTGATTCTGTTAAAACTTGTGTGAATATTGATGAAAACGAGTCATGTACTTCCGTATGAAGAAGACATTTGTCATACTGTACCAATTTTTCATATTTACCAAGATGTGTGTATAGCTAGTTGGTTACACCAACAGATTTACGACTGGAAGGATATACCTGGCTGGAAAAGTCTTGGCGTCGATGCTTGTAGACACGAAGTGGTTGATTATTCTGAAGACATTGTGTGTAACTGATCAAAGAAAAGAAATTGAATTAGATCCAGTGGAAGATAATCCATAAGTGATATTGGAATTAGACCCTATTTTAGTAGAGGAAAAGAAGTACTTTTCATTACAGCATATAAAAGAAACTTTACTTGGAAGCAGTGGAAGAAGAAGAACCAGAAACAGAGGAAGAAATACCACGACACCACGAAAGTAGTATTGTACAGATAGAAAAGAATGAGATTACATTCCCAGAGAGATTATGTCAGATTAACTCCACAGAGACTAGAACAATGGAGACAGAGCGGTTACATAGATTAAATGTTACGCAGGTAGATAAAAAATGTTATAATCTTACCTGTTTATATTCAGATTTAGTTACTTTTTTTGTGTACGCAGTGATTTGCACCTTATTATTTGTTTTCGTGTAATAATGTTGTACACTGAGAGTAACTGCACACGTTTGGAGTTTGATCCTTGAAATGTAAATATGTTTTGCGTTGTTTCGCACTACCATGAAAAGAAAAAAAAATTAAACGTGTATAAAATGTCTTGTGTCGTTGATGGAATCTCAGAATTCTAGACACAATTGTTATGGCTGCATCCTCCGTTCTCAAACCGATTGTCGAAAAGTCAGGTCGTCAATATTGGGAGGCACTATATCTTCTCCATCCCTTTAACGTGTTGATTGTTGGACCTAGTGGTTCAGGCAAAACCATATTTGTCAAACGTCGGATCAAACAAAAATCAAAATTGTTCGATCGTCCTCCACAAAGTACCGTGTAGTGTTACAAAGAGTGGCAATAGTCTGACATATTACTCCAAGAAAGTCAAGGATAATCCATTTCGTTTGTAGAAGGAATTCCTCACTAAGACGATGGGATCGTGTCGGACTTTAGTTAAACACATCTTGTCATTTTCGATACGATGTTAGGAGAAGACCAAGAAGAAATTAATCTTTGATGTTCACTAAAGTGATATCGCAATGCAAGCATTATTTACATTACTCAAAATTTATGTAAACAAAGTAAAGCGCATCGCGCCATCAGTTTCAATGCACATTATATGGTGTTGTTTAAAGATCAAAGAGATATATCTCAAATTAGGAACACCTTGCTTGCATTATACTTATGACGATGCCACTCAATTTCCACATGCGTATTTACTCATCGACTTAAATCTACCACTTCCTATTTTTATGATTTCATACAAATTTGTTTCACGATTGGTCCTTTCATTTGAACGGTACCGTCCTCGTTTTCGTCTGTCTAAAACTATAAAAACAGCATTCACTTCTTTTCAAACAGACTTGTCAGAAATAGAAAAATCGCAAAGGTACGGACAATTATTGCAACGTCTTTGACTGTTTTACGAGAAAGCTTTAGAGAGATTTTAGGAATGTCATGAACAGAGCAAAGAATAGCAAACAGCAACAAAGACGATGACAGAAACAGCCACAGGAATAGGAGAAAAAGAAAAGAAACAAAAGAAGTGTTTCAAACTAAGCACCTAGTATGACAACCTCCTTGTTGATACTTTTTCCTACTCCCAGACCAGAAGAAATAAAAGCTTGGGTAAAAAAGATAATGTCGGCACCTTCCTCAGTAGAAGGAAAAAAAAATAAAGAAGGGAAGACAGAAATGAAAACAAGAAACCAAGAAAAAGTGATAAAAAAACCTGATGACCACTTCTATTGCTCGTCAGACACGTCAAGCATCACATTCCAAACTACCACACACACACACACACACACACACAAAACTAAGAGCAGTATGGAACAGTGGATAACTTATTGAAGAGCAGCAACAATACAGCAGACCACATGGATACACTTTTAGCTAGCTTTTACTACAATCCTGCTCATGCTGCTGGCTACGGAGGAATTCAAAAATTGTATCGTGCTATTAAAACCAAACTAAAACGTTTACGTCTGCAAGATGCACGACTATGGTTGCAAGAACAATCGACGTACACTTTACACAAACCATTCAACGAAAAGCTTTCAGAAGTCAAACGAAAGTACTAGGCATCGATCATCAATGGCAAGCAGATTTAGCAGATGTCTTTTATTTACCGTCGTACAATTGAGGCTACAAATATTTGTTTTGCGTCAAGTGAGAAAACATCGATTTCAAGAAGTGAAAGTTCTTTGAAAAAGATATCCATCTAGTTTCGATACTTGGATTGCAGCTTTACAAGTCATCGACTCTAAAAAGAAGTAGATGTTACCAGCATGCCGTTAAATATAGTTATATCTCCTTCTCAGAGTTCGTTGCTTCAAAAACTACAAAAACAACCCCTGTGGGTGTCTTTGGAAAAAGTGTCCCTAAAAATCAAATTATTTTTTCTTCTGCCAGATCTTTGTGGTTTATTGTATCATCGGAGAAGCAATTAAAAATTTAACTGCAACAAGAAGATAAACAATTGTTGACTATTTTCTTTCCGTCGGAAGAATTCAATAATGTGAGGATACAAGGATCGGATTCAACTGTGTGTGGACAATATTTTGTGTAATTTCTTCAGTCTTGGATTTCCCTAGAAAACATTTAGTGACTTGTTTTGATCTTGAGTACTCCAGAAACGATGATAAAATAGAAAGGTGGTTTTGTAAACATTATAGTTGTCTATTTTCTTTAGCACAGAAACTTAGTGCGTACCAATGGCTAAATGACACTGTATTAGATTATTGGAAATCTAGTCTGACTCCACAACGTTGTCAACCTTGAAAATACGTTCATGTTTAATGTTTCTGGTATTTATAAATTAAGAGGAAGGGACTAGCCCTAATACTCCCTTTTTGTTGATTTTGTTGATGTTGCAGTGAGCGGGAGTTATTAAACAAAAATAAGTGTTGATTTAGAAAAATTATGTTGTGTTTTTATTTATACTAAAATTCATTTTTGAACATGCTCTTTTACCTTCTTTCTCTCAATCTTTAAAATTTGTAACGTTTTCTTTCATGTCCGCGTACCAAAGGTGATGGATGTTTTCCTTCACATCCGTGCTTCTCACATATCAAGCGGTACTTTCGCCAGTCTTGCCACCCATCGTCGACTTGTCAACATGAATAAGATTTCATAACTGATCGAAGCTCTGGTGCATATGCACAGGTAAGGCACCACCTGATTGAGAGTAAAATGGAGAAAATGACCATCATTTTCATGATGATGGTGCAAGACCTCATGGAAGAAGTCCTGCGAGAGGAAATGAAAAAAGACGAGAACAAATGTCTATGCCCGTGTTCACAACCCAACTAAACGTTAAAACCTCTTACCCCTCTTGTGTTTGTGATATAGTATGTCTATAAATACTACCTAACCTTGCCTTGCTTGTGTGTGTGATATAGTATGTCTATAAATACTACCTAACCTTGCCTTGCTTGTGTGTGTGATATAGTATGTCTATAAATACTACCTAACCTTGCCTTGCTTGTGTGTGTGATATAGTATGTCTATAAATACTACCTAACCTTGCCTTGCTTGTGTGTGTGATAGTGTGTCTATAAATACTACCTAACCTTGCCTTGCTTGTGTGTGTGATAGTGTGTCTCTAAGTTTAATGTGTGAAAGCTCTCGAATCTTTTCGTTGGACAGTCGGTGTGGAGTTTTTTGTCACTACGCACAGCATGTTGGATAGTATAGTGCGGGTATTGGATAGTAATTGAAAAATGTGTGTTGGATAGTAATACATTTTTCAACATGAAAACGGCGTATAACTAAAAATTTTAATATTGCCATTCCTGTAGTGCCTACAAGTGTCTATAGCATGTAGACCCACAGTGTAATGTTAATTCCCCATGTGTCCGTATTATATTTGTCTCTAGTTAGCATAATATTGACATCACAGTTTTCCCTGTTATTAAGAAAATTGTACACTGTACTCATACAATCCATGTGTGTTGATTACTGAATCCACATGAGATCATGGCTACATGTACTTATTTATTTCTTGGGGACAATAAGAAACCCAGGTAATGTATTTACAACAATTAAAAAACAATCTCTAATTTTCCACCGTATGTGGGATTTGTCTACAATGTTATGAGATATAAATCAATAAGGGAGGGGAATAGCTTAGGATGTATGATTTCATACAAACTACATCATACTCTGTGCTTCACAATAAAGTAAATCTGTTTTCGTTAGAATGACCAGTTCTTTAATATTCCAACACCAAACCCTTGCCCATATGTTTTGTTTGATAATAATTAATTTTTCTTTTGTTTTTTAATCCCACATTAAAAGACAACTCTGTGTGAGTTAAGTTTGCTGTTTTGGGCACATTTTCGCATAATTGTCAATGTACTTTCGTTTAATTTATTTTTTGCAAGAGAATAATTATCATATATGTCCGTTAAAGCCTTAACAATTTCTTATCTTTTAATTGAGTCGTGTTTACGAAATGCCACGTGTGTGTGTGTGTGTTTACGTGTGTGTGTGGAGAGAGATAAAGGGGTTGAACAAATCTTTAATGAATAGTTAGTTGTTGATTGCTAAGTTGCGAAAACCGAAAATAAAATAAAAATAGTAAATAAAATGCCCGAAATTTCGGGAATATCTTATATTCCTATTTTTCAAAACTTTCTCAAGGCTATATATCCTATGACAGATCTTATGTCATCGGTGAGATATAGTCAATAATAATTATGGAGGACGTCGACCCTGATACTTATAATGGTGTGTGTGTGTGTTTTGACCACCTCCAATCCTTCATAATATCAGGGTCTGCCACGTGCATTGTAGGACTACGGTGGGATACAGATATTGTTCCATATCACGCTCAGAAGTGTTGTTGATGATGCTGCTGCTACTGAACACATTTCGCAAAATCTACGAACGACTCATCCAACAGCATTTTATCTAGCTCATATTTATCAACAATATTCCACACTAACTTACATTTCAAGCTATTTTGAAATACATGCACTTTAGGAAGGGTTTTTTGTTTTCTACAAGTACATCTTTTTGTGTGTGTGTGTGTGTGTGTGTGTGTGTGTGTGTGTGTGTGTGTCTGAGAGAGAGATATTATGCATGTATTTGATCTTCAGTAGTTAAATTTATTTATCAATACATCAGCTATTTTTACTACATTTTTAGTCACTGTCGCACTGTTATTTTATATGTAATAATCAGTACTCTGTAGCATTTCCTTATTTGTGTTTAGTGAGAGCAGCAATTGAAGCATCTTCGGTCTTTTCTGTGACAAAAATCGGCTTGACCTTATTGTACGAAGAGCACAATGATGGAATTATCTTGGACAAATTCTTGCGTTAGTATTGGAAGATTAATGGTGAGAAAAAGGCTGTATTTCCCAATCAATTAGTATTTGTGGTATAATGTTTTTGTTACTGTTAGTCAGTCAGCCACATGGACTTGTGCAGAGAATGGTCTAGCTTTCATCAGCGGTGGTAGACTATATGACTTTTTTTTAAAATTCCAGTATAAGTTATATCAGACTTAGCGAGGGTTCGAGGCGTCTGGGAAGAACGTTCTTTAGTGGCAAGTGGCGCCCCTACCGAGGCGCCCGGGGGAAATGTTTTTTAGTGGCGCTGCTTTTTTGCCACAGAGACAAGTTTTCTGTCAGTTGCCAACCCCATTAAAATATAAGTTTTGTGACGAATTGATCTCGTTACACTAAGGTGAGGTGAAATACTATGAAAATTTCAGCTGCAAAAAAAAAAGTTCCCGACGGCGTCCCCCTTCGCAAGCGCCCAGGGGCAATTGCCCCCCCCCCCCACCTTCAACCCCCCTCGCGCCTCCACTGACCAGACTATCGCCTATCAAATGGTACAAGTAATGTATTTAGTAGACGTATATATTTGAGAACATGTGTTGTTTTGGTAATAATCCTGTCAGCTATATCAGCTTTTTTGTCCATTTATGAGTCGGACCCCACATTCTATCTCCGAAAGTAATTCCTGACATTATTACAATCTTGCTGAGAATTCGTTAATCCCTTCATGTTTACAAATTTCAAACTTTATCATCCTCCAACATCGCAACTTCTTTAATTTGGAAAAAAATCGTCAAGGGCGAGTGCAATGTTAAGTCTCACTGTACAGTTGTTTTGGTGAATTTTCATCCGACAATAACATATTGCAGAAAAATGAGAATAATTTTACATTAAAGATACAAATAAAAACTAGCCAATACTTTTTGTGGGAAGCATTCTTGTAAGATTTTGACTGAGGTATTCAGGTTAATTCCTTGTACAACTCATAGCTTTTGTACTGAACCGACACTACCACCAACCCTTCTTTTTTACATTCATTTTTGACAGCAAAGAGCTATTTTGAATATTTTTCTGTGACAAGGAGGCTCAAAGAATCAGTATGTGCCTTATGCATGATTAAAATGCACTGGTATTAAATCAAATTAACATACTTCTCATCACCCCCTAACCATCTCGATTTTGAGATATTTACCGCTGTAGCAGACATACATAAATGCGTAAGCCAAGTCGGCTGTTCATTTACAGCCCAAGTTGCGCATTTGATCTCCAATGCTAATCTAACTGTGACATGCAGTCACCAAACAAGCCAACCCATTTTCAAGCCTAACTCAAAGTAAATGTAAACCATATTACAGAGTTAGATTCTGTGTGAATTTATAAACACTAGGCTTATGGTAATTAGGCTCATGCCTTCTACCTTAAAAATTACGGGGGTGTCAAAATACAAATCTGTACAACGAGACATAATAAAATCATGTTATTTTTCGCGGATGGAGCAGCCTAATGTATTTGATAAGCTGCAGGGTTGTGACATGCATTCTCCTGAAGGTGAAAAATAAGTCACTACATCTATACTGTATAAACCATGCAAGGAATATACCTACCATTTTAACGGCTCTAATTAATATAAAGTGATAGGAAACCACAGTGACAGAATTCTCTAAATCATAAATGTCATATAAGTAGATTATAGATTACTTATCCTTTGTATATTATATGCTGAATATTCCAGATTAATGCAGTATGAACAGAAGTATCTTTACTCTTGACATTTTTAAAAACAAATTGTGGATTGTATTAGCATGTCAGCAGTTTGAGTAATATTTAAAAGGAAATATGCAATGAAGACATTATTATTATTATTATTATTATTATTGCAATAAACCAAAAATAATTCATAAAAAATGTTTAAAACCCAAAATCAAATAAATATATAAATTATTATTATTAAAATAATTTCTTGGTTTCAAAATCTGATTCAATTTCTTAATTTTAAAATTATGATACAAATATGCGCCATTATTATTATTTGTATTCATCATTGATTTGGTAACAAAACTTTTGACATCCGAATATTACTTTGAGTCTTCATGCATATATATATATATATATTTTTTTTTTCTGTCTTCTATGATAATAATAATAATAATAAAAATAATAATAATAATAATATCCAAATTAATTGTTCTTTTAAATGTAGTCAAAATACTAACATTTTAAATGCTACTTACTGAGGGCTCGAAAATTAGGATTTTTCTTCCACTATTCCACACGATCATCATAGTAAATTTGTTAATGATCCTGTCTAAATTTCACTGATCCTGTCTAAATTTCACTGATCCTGGTCCTGTCTAAATTTCACTGATTCTGATCCTGTCTAAATTTCATTGATCCAGATTCTGTCTAAATTTCACTTATCCTGATTCTGTCTAAATTTCACTGATCCTGCTAATATCAAAAAGAAGCCAGTTTAGGTTCTAATTCAACATTTATTATTTATTAGCACCAACGCAAAACAATAACAACTGCATTTCACCAAAAAGACACAGTAACAGTTGAAAGTTTGTGTTTATATTTGCGATTGCGTTCTCTCTTGTCATCATCTAATTTCTGACATTTTGGTGGCGGCAAAGACTTCCACATGTTTACAGTTGTCCCCGCGGAATGCATTGAATATTTTATCAACAATGATATAAATATTGAAACACACTGTTTGGTATATTTCTGGATTATTTCTCGATTCTGGAGTCGGCGAACACGACCTTTTCTGATTGGTTAATATTAGCCTGATACCCTATACTTGTTGGCATCATCAGTAATAAAATCAGTGCTTGGGTCCAAGTACACCGGGCTAGTTCCACATGTTTTGACAATAATCACACTAATTTACTTGATGAGTGGATGAGTGGTTTAACACTTATCCATTTGCGCCAAGACCTTTCATTGTACCTCGTCCAATGCAGGATGCTAGTAGTTACTCAGTTAACACAATAAAACAGATCTATTAACCATTAAAGGCCATGCTGACTCACATTTTATTTTGCTACACTCTCAACAAAACCACGTGTTAACTGTTATGATAGGAACTGGCGGCAATTTTCACTGTTCTAATGGATTAGTGATGGCTGGGTTTTAGTGACCCATCGGCAAACCGCAGGTTAGCGGATAAGCATTCATTTCAAGCCCTGTTTAATTATGAATTTAAATAAACAGCAACAAAAAACCACTTCTTTATCGAAGACCTCTCATCTGGTGAGGTAGAGTGATCAACCGGATAATCTCCAATCTTTAACACGGATTCAAAGTGTGTAGGGATTTCTATATTTACAACCCACCACCTATCCCTACTCTAAGTAGGTGAGCGACCGGAAGCTATTTTTGTGAGGCGAAGGAATCTGGAGTACCACAGGAAACCACTGTGACTGCAAAGGTAAGGCAGACTCTTCAGACACATCACCTCTGTGCTATTTGACCTCAGTCCACAATTAATTTCCTATATAGTCTCTAGATTTGTTTACCATTACTGAACTTTCCACCGTCCAAATACTAATAAATCATATGTTTATGTAAAGTATCTTCAAATATGGACTCACGGTGAAGTTCTTGTCATAGGTTTCTTTTGAGAGGCTGGACTGTAAACAAAGCAACGTGCCATGGGTCACGGATTTCACTTCCGGGTCAGCACCAATGCCTCATTACTCACTGTGCACTGTCGCCAAAATATACACATACAACCACATCATAATGCTCATATCCTACTGAATAAACAATTTCCTTTAAATCAATACCAAGAATGCCTAAATCTAATGCACGCATCACCACCAAATTGAGAGAGGAGAAATGCTCAAAAACTAGACTGCTACTACATTTGCGGGTACTGAACCGGAAGTAATAATTGTGACCTGAGTCCATTTGCTGGGCTTGATCTAATGTTGTTCACGTTTAATTGAGTCGAAGACTCAGCGTTTATACCCACTACGTCACTGAGGAACCCACTGGTATGTTGTTTTACGAGAATGAGTGGAAAACATGACAGGTTTTGGCAGCAGACATGGATGGGTGGGATTGATGAAGGACAGTTTCATTCGCAATATGGACACAATAACCAGAACTTCATTCAGTCCGATTACAGAGGGTTTATATATTTGGTGAGAATTTTTACTGTGATAAACAAATCATAACAGAATATGGCTTTTGCCACTTGAATGACGCAGCCATTAGGATTGGTGGATGGGGGGGGGGGGGGGAATCCAAACCAAATTGTATGCAAATATTTATCTACAGTGAATATGAACCATTTCGGTAATATCAAACTCACACTTCTTGAAAGACTGTTTAAAACAAGGAGTAGCTCCATGCGTATCATATGACCGTGACTGTGACGTATCTATTGTGTGTAACTGGTGTCCAGCGAAACGTGATGGAGCATAGATAAATACATGCATGTTAAATAGTTTCTGAGGTGTAATTTAAGGCTTACAAATGTATAATAACTCTTTTTCAACTTGGTATGTTTCATCAATTTCAACAAAAGTACCGCTGTATATCGTTTCTATAAGTGAAATATCATATTTAACTTTAGTTCGTATCAACATGCTCTCATACATTGAAGAATCACAAAGTAATACACATCCAGGCACAATTCTCTCTCTCTCTCTCTCTCTCTCTCTCTCTCTCTCTCTCTCTCGATTTCATCTTTAAATGTTCAAATTATATCAAACAGGGCAGCAATATTTTAGTTATAGCTGGATTCATTTGTCCAATTAATGCGACAGTCTATTCTAACTATTCCAGTTTTGTTGTTTTCGTTTGTAAGCCTAATCACTTAAATCCTTTTTATTCATTTTATCCTTTTACCTAATTTGTCAATACTACCTTGTACCAGCTTGATATTATTTATTACTTCTTGATCAACATATTCTTTTGTATCCGTTTAAGATTGTTCTACTCCAGGAGTATGCTCACTTTTGTAATGTTGGCAAAATCCACTCATTCATCATTTTCATTTTGTCGAATACATAAGTGATAGCTAGACCAGAAGTCGTTATCAAAGATTTAATCAGGTTTTCATTAATATTTAATTTGCTTTTTTTCAATACAAATTTCCAGAAAGGGTATTCCATGAACTAATATTAGTGCCTAACTATTTGGCTACAAAATATGGAGGTGTCTTCCTTAGATCTACAGGCTGGACTAAAGACGAAATAAATTGATACCACCAGATGGAAAGCAAGATATTGCATTTCCTTGTCATGTATATGAAGGTGGTTTTCTTCCTACATTACAAGAAGAATATAACCCAAATATTCACAAGAACCTACTGTTGTACAAAGGCAACAAATACAAATTCCTGCTGAAATAGAATTGGAAACAATCAGCAGGTAGTACAAAGAGAGACTATAACAGATGATTACCTAGGAAATAGTCAAAGTGGACAATTTCCACCTGCAGTGGCAAGATAATTAATGCACAAGAAGAAAGAAAATTAAGGGGTAACGTAAATGCTGTGTAAGTTGCAAATTCAAAATTATAATCTATGAAATTAGACGTTGAAACGTATGACAAAGAGATAGAGAATATAAGAAAATATATCATTTAAGAAACGCGTGCAGCCAGGATATTTTAAATTACCAGAATTGTTTGAAAGCGTTGAAAGTCTAAGATCGTAAGTAGCTGGACATTTAACTAAACAAGGGGACAACTTTAGAATCAACGTTGACAATATTAATTCAAACTTAGGAAACGGTTATCAATAGGTGCAAGGCTAAAACGACTGTTTACATAAAAAGATTAAACAAATTGCTACCATTGTATTAGACATAAGTATGATTACAACAAGTCTTGCTGTCTATAGAACATTTGGTAGAAAATTTGGTAAACGGTTGAGCAGGAGAAGATTATGGAGGACGAGATGGTGGTGGAGGAACACATGCTAGAGAAGAAACAAATGGCATGAAAAAATGTATCACAATGTCATTTGTAGACAACGTCAAACAAGGCATCAAAGGTATTGCCTACAATTTGTTAAAATTATCTAAAAAGGCAGCAAAATTGCCTGAAAATATTGGCAGCGTAATAAGTTGGCTTTTAGAAGCCGCTGCACAAGTTGTTTCTTTCCTAGCCGATCATTAAATTTTTCTTGTTATAGCATTAGTTGGTTTGTTGTTTGCAATTTTCATTAGAGGTTTAGACGGATCAAAAGAATTATAAGGAATTCATAATATATTTCTTAAAAGGTAAATGAAAACAATTTCTTCATCAAGTAGTAATAGTATAAGTGTAACTTTGTTGTTTCATATTTCTTTTTGTCCTTTAAATCATGTGCAGTTGCGAGTACAATACTTTTTCCATTTTTGTTTTTCTTATCTAGATAGTTCTTACTTACGTTTTCTGAACTAATTTTCGACCATATTGATGAACACTGTATATCGGAGGTTGCAATCATGTTTTTACAACAGCTGTATAGTTGAGTTAACTCCTGTTATAAAGATATCAGACGATTGTTAAGTAATTGGTATATCCAGCAACGCTACTCATTTTCATAACCATATCACTCGGTCAAACAAATATTTCATTTTTTGCCACCTGTTGCATAGTCTAGTTTTAGCTTTTGAATCTGAAGTAGATTGTTGAAATCTTGTTGAACTGTTTTCATCTCAGTCATAACCTTATTCTCATGAAATAAATTTCTCAAAGCCTTTTTTGCTGTATCTTCAGCAGTTGTTGATGTGTTATAGATGTCCTGTATTTAACTTGCAGACCTAAAATGCAAATCACATAAGATATTATGCCATCCACACTGACCAGTTAATTTGATTCAGCAAAATTGTATTTTACACTATGCTATGTATCTGTTCATAGAGTCATCACTGTCCATTTTTAAAATATATTTGTTTTTAAAAAATGTTAAATGGTTTTGTATTTGAAATAATTGATTTTGGTGCGGCAGGTTTTCATGTTGTTAAATACGTTGACACATCTTTAAATATGTAAAATAGTTATGGGCATGGAGCGTTGAAACGAGTTGCGGGAAAAGGATAAGGTGCAATCTCTTTTATTTTTCAAACATGGCATCTGTTGAATCATGTGTGCTATCAATTGACTGAAAAACTTATAGAGCTATCATCCCTTACTTAAAATAAAGAAATTAATATAAGCTAAATTATGTTCGAGTTTTATATCTATTTTTAATTAGTTATGTTTGATGTTGAAAAATGCAATGATCACGAACAATAACTATAATGGTGAGGTTGTTTTGTTAGATGTAATATAAAAAAAAGAATTGTTATTTCTAAAATCAACATAAAGCTTTTCAGAGTAGTACATACATATTTATTAGAAAAGATAGTAGAAAAACCTAAATTTTTCTCACCCAAATTCACGACTTCTGATATATACTCACAGTGATCTCCCCAGAAATATTTGATAGCATCGGGGTAAGCGCGTTAGGGTCATAAAATGTTTTAAAAAGCGCGCGTTAACGTCATAAAAATGAAATAAATTAAGATCAAGGAAATAAAAACGAAGTGCATATATTTACATAGTATTCTTTATTTACCTAGGTTATAACAAGACTTAATGTCCATCGCATTTATTTCTTAATTTAAATAAATGATATACGTCTCTTCTTCTTTTCGCCATATATACTGACTGCCACATCAAATTAAAAGTCTTTAAAGGATTGTCCTTCAGTATCATCAGGTTGTTCAGTACCCTCTGTGTCAACCTGTTCCTTAAAACACTCTTAATTCGATTCACTGAGGAGAATTACCTTTCACAATTTAAAAAAAAATGGAACATAAAATTTATGAATAGATGTATAAAAGAGACAAAACTACCTGAATCCTTGTTGTATTGTTTAATTTCTTCGCTGAATCAATGTCAGAGAGCTTAAATGTTGTTCAAAATTTTAAATTGTTTTATTTACCTGCTGTTGACACAGTTAGCCCCCCACCCCCCAGTAGACCTGAGCCACAATAAAACTTGCCATCCGATCCAGCAATTTCCACCCAAGGGTATAAAGTCTTCCATTAAATCCCGTCCTTCGTTTCTTGATATCTTTCTTTGTGGAAATCATGCTGACGCTCTCGGAATCGGAATCACTGCCACTATTGGTGACGCCAATTTCTGATTTTCGTAATCAGGCCAACATTGGGCTCGCCGGGCGCTGGATAATTGTACGTTTCTAGGAAGGTGGTGTGTTCATTTTTCACACGAATGTTAATGTAATATGTGTAACTGCCTTGGCTGGTAGTGAAAATGACTGAATATATATATATATATATATATATATATATATATATATATATATATATATATATATATATATATATATATATATATATAACAGTGGCCAATCATGTGACTATGTCTGTGCAGACGAAACACGCACCAAAGGTCGCGCACCAGCAGCGGAGCAAGAAAGGTACAAAAGATAATGGTTAAGTGAGTGGATAATTATCCTGAATTATATTAATAAAATACCCAAGAAAAAGTAAGAACAGGTGTTATTTGAGTAATAGGGCTCTGAATTAGGTGACATGATGTTTGTTTAACAGATTAATTTTATAAGGGTAGTGGGAAATATCAAAGCATAGCGGCACAAGAGCATAGCGTAGCGGCAGGTTCTAAAGCATCGCGGGTTATCGGGGGTTGAAACGATAGCGTAGTGGGCCCGCTACGGTAAAAGGCCCTGGGGAGAACAAAGACTCAATATGCTTGGAAGAAATTAATATTCCGTGCAACGCATGACGTCATTAAAGAGTCAGCAATACGAGAATTAATGCTCCGTTGGAATGCCATGAAAAAAAGGTTTCTTGGACATTTGTTAAAGCTGAATTCAGACATAAGGATTTAGTAGGCATTGGCGGATTTAAATATGCTCCATTATATTTTGTTGAATACAAGCTACACAGCATATATGTTTCATATCAACATGTCATTAGAATCAGAAACTCTGGTTTATAGAAAATTTTTATCAACTTGAATATAATGTGAAATATAAGGTTTTACATTACATTAAGGTAAGCATGGATGACAAGATTAGCAAATTACATGCAAACGTGACAAATGTATTCCCATTCTTCTTAGGAATTTTGTCTTCTAACAATTCTACAATTGCCCTCATGCAGTGAACTATAACTGAGGCAAGTTCAGAGGTCGTGTACATGTAGGTGTTCTAATTTGTATATTAGTGTTTTCAGTTTTCACCGCTAACCATGTTTGTACTTGCTTTGCAATAATATATATATATATATATATATATATATATATATATATATATATATATATATATATATATTACCTTAATATTGTTGAATTTTGCTTGTGTTTTAATTAGCATTAATTTTCCTGAAACCTAATTTATCTGCTATAATTTTATAGGTTTCTGCTACGAATTTATGAAACATTCAGGTAATATATAATTACCTTGAGATAATGCTAATTAGGTACAGGTAATATAGGAATGCCTGCCATCTAAACTAGATTTATTGGAGGCAACTTATTACCTGAATTTTTGAGGATTTCGCTTACCATAAGAACACTCTTACCTGCTTTATATGTTGTAAGAGAGTCTCATATAAAGATCGTCGGAGAGATACACCCTATGACCATCTGTCGCTACTGAAGCTTTGACGGAGTAAAAGGATTCCTTGCCTTACCCTCACAAAACTGTAATAGCCTTATGAAATGACTCTTAATTAACAGTCACCATGGTATAGGTACATGCTAGTAATCATGAACAACGCTCAACAAGACAATCAATAGTTTTACTTGATGTGACACTGACAATCTTAGATATACAGTCAAACCTGTCTTAAACAGCCACCTCTGGGAAGCGAAAACTGTGGTCTCTTAATACCTGCATCTGCTTGATAGATGTTTATTTATAAAGAGATAAGGTCAGAGGGGCATTGAAATAGTGACGTATAAAGGCAGGTGATTTAGGGCATACCAGTCTTGTATTTAAGGATTTAATAATGTTAATGCTCGTTTATTGTTGTAAATTAAGTTTTACGGGCGACGCGTAGGAGGAGGTGACCAAATTTGCAGTGGTTAATATAAAGAATTGTCTTCCTATAGCTGGATAACAATATTTATTCACATTGTGGATTTAAGATATAAAAATCAGAAAGGATCATTCTGATTAAAATACAATTTTCATGGTTGATACATTACACATATATCAGTGCCTTTTCATTTTCTTAACATTTTCAATATTCGT
Source organism: Margaritifera margaritifera (assembly GCA_029931535.1). Lineage (NCBI taxonomy): Eukaryota > Metazoa > Mollusca > Bivalvia > Unionida > Margaritiferidae > Margaritifera > Margaritifera margaritifera. The sequence goes on along the minus strand of JAQPZY010001097.1, from coordinate 793,175 downwards.
TGCTGACAACTGATGCTGTATACTTGTTTCGGTATCGCGATATGACATATGAATTCAGTCTAATACTGGCTTTATATAGATAACGCCTTCGTAATATGGGTGTCTGGTCTCATTTAAGAACTCACATTCCACACCTCTGTAAATATGAACCCATCCGTATAGATAGCTACGAGTGAAAATAACTATGCCATCCGGGTTTTTAATCGTCCTAGATAATGATAAACAGAGAAATAAAAATGCGGATTGATTCAAACAACGTGAAATATCTCTATGCGGATTGATTCAAACAACGTGTAATATCTCTATGCGGATTGATACTAAGGAATTAACCCAGGGTGTAATATGACGAGTTTCCATTGTTTGCTTAGGGGCCTATTCATACGTTCACGGTAGCAAAATCGGCTAACTATACTTCTTGTCAGATCTAGAGAACATAGATAATAAGGCAATGCGAACAAATTTCGATGTCTGACAAGAACAAGAACAACAAGAAAATCAACAATTGCTTGAAGATTTTCATCGATAGTAATTATATTTCATTGATAATTAATTTGTCGTAATTATGACCACCCGTTGTGACAATAGCACCAACTGAAGCAGCAGCAGCAGTAGTTGTAATAGCAATAGTAGTAGTAGAAGTATTTGTAGTGGTACTGGTGTAGGCAGCAGTAATAGTAGTAGTGGTAGCAATGGTGGTGGTTGCAATAGTAGTAGTGGTAGGAGCAGTAGAATTATAGCAGTGTTGGAAGTACTAGTAACATTATTAGTAGTAGTAGTGGTAGTACTGACAGTTGTAGAAAACATTGTTGCAATAGTTATCATTATTGTCAGTAGCAGCATTAGAAGTAATAGTAGTATGAGTTGTAGTAGTAGTAGTAGTAATAAATGATTATGATGACTGTTATCGTTGTTGTTTTGTTTTTGTTGTTGTTATTATTATCATTATTGTCGTTGTTGTTTTTGTTCCTGTTGTTGTTATCATTACATTACTGTCGCTGTTGTTTTGTTCTTGTTGTTGTTATCATTATCATTATTGTCTTTGCTGTTTTTGTTCTTGTTGCTCTGTCTGTCCATTTGTCGGTCCGTTACCATATCACCTCCTAAATTTGGTGTTGAACATGTTTATTTTATACTAGATGCAAAAGGGGTGGGGATAGTATTTTATTGCTCCCGCCCCTGATGTTCTTGGGAAGGTGTAAGGGTAAAATCTACAAACATTTCGATCGCAGTGAAATGTCATGATTTTAATAGATGTAGATGATGCTTAGATCATAAACATTTGCTAATTTAACAACACCACAAAATAGACCCACAGTGTTCACACTTTAAGACCGTTTTTTAATTGTTTCCTCTTTCTTTTTATTAAATATTTAACTCTTGTTTGTAGATTCCGCCGGTCATTCAGACATGTAACGGTCCACGTTTTCCCTCGAGTTTTGTGTTTAGAACTTGTTTTGTGTAGATGCAAATTTGTTTCTTACCCTGACGAAGAGCTTAAATATCTCTAAACGTTGGGAAACTGTATCGTAATTGCGATATTACCTCTTTTAGTGTCAATATATATATATATATATATATATATATATATATATATATATATATATATACATATACATATACATCCATTAGTTTTATTTTCAGGCATACTGGCTTTCACTAGCCTGACCATATATCAAATTGAAGTAAATAGTGCAAATCGGAAGTCGATAGTTGGTTTGTGTATCATTCTAATGCACTTTCAGTGATCATGTATATCCTTCCCGTAGCCTTTGTCATGCGCGGAAGCAACAGGCACAGCCGCCAACTGTAAATGACGGAATCCTTTTAGAAGAAAGTTTGTATATTACAGAAGGAGGCGAGCGTTCGTATTTACTGCAAAGACAGCAAAGTTCATACAAAAAGATGAAACATTCAAGATATTTATAAAATGGGACATATGTTGCAATCCTGGAGAGTTCAGCAGTGCCAATATCTAAACAACATATTTTCCGTGTGCCTAATTATCTGTGTGCCATGTTATGTTTTTTTGTTGTGTTTTTTTAACGATCATGTCATAATGCCTGTGTGGCATTAAGTCTATTATCCAAAATGGGAATAGTCCTTATTTTTTTGCAGGCTTACATCGATGTCCATAGTATGATAAGTGTTGCATTTAGAACAGTTTACATTGATTACATTCACATACACAGTAGCGTACTAACGGGGGGGGGGGGGGGGGGGGGGGGCGGGGGGGGGGGTTTCCCCGAGCCCCAGAGGTCTTAGGGCGCCAGAACAGCTGATAAAAAATTGTGCCTCGTATTCTGACCCTTTGGGCCATCATCGTCGCCCCAGGCGCCATTTACCCTTAGTACGCCACTGCACATACATAAGAGATATTAATCTATAGACAGACAGACAATCGGTCAGATAGATAGATAGGTGCAGACACAGAAACATATATAAGTTTGCTGGATGAAATGATGTATTGATGACGCAGTCCTAGGTTGACAGGAGAAAAAAACTTGTTATTCAGAATTTAGGTCGATTGATCTTAGATTGATAGTAGACAAATAGTTTATATACCAGAATGTATGATCAATTGAGTCATGGATTAATGAGACATGAAGTCATACATAAATACAGGCAGACAGATAGACACATTCATACACACATACATTGAGGGAAGGATAGTCGGATAGATTGATAGATGTATTTGTTCACTGATTTAGAGAATATAGATACAGAATAAAGGACTAGGAAACAATAAACAATACAATGGGGTATGTCATAGCCAAGAGAAGAATGACATAAGACAAGGAACGAAGAACGAAATTACTTTATTAATTCCTTTCAGTAAATTTTATCTCCTTTACTTGCAACTCAGATGCCCTTCAAACAAAATAAAAGTAAACGGAGTATTTCCAGCATGGTATGATTTTCTGATAGCATTCTCATGGTAATTTTAATTGACCCGAATGTTAAATTATTTTATCTAAGACCACATAGTGAGATAGCAGTCGATCTCCGTGCGAGGAAAAACAATTATACTGAATTTAACGATAGCAGGTTTACTTCTTATACTATATTTAGAACTGCTTTGATCAAGCATGACATATTGAATTCAAATATTGGTCAAGTATGACTTACTGAATTTATATGCTGGTCTTTTAATTTCATAGAATCTCTCTACAAACTTACACCGGTTTTGACGGACAGAAGGTTAAATAGCTTTTAACTGTAGCAAATAGACAGTTTGGGATATACTTTTTCCTGAGTCATTACCTTCAAAAAAAGAATAAATAAAAATATAATTTGCCATTCTGAGAAATGTTAACACAATCAAATTACTAATGCTGGAAAAATACAGTTTGAATGAATAATAATAATAATAATAATAATAATAATAATAGACCCATGTGGATATGAGATCGCTCACCTGGCCGACATCTGCTTAAAAGTTAAATGCAAAGGCAGTCGGCAAAGCAATCTGGTTTAGCATGATGCCTTCTGACATATAAAGGCTTTTGTATCTTCTTTAGTAACTACGGCCATATTGGAATGCAGAATAGAATCTTTTGTGAAACCTTGATGGCCTTATGCCCGGATGCATTCTATTAAATTTGGTCAAATTCTGATTACAGGTTTTTGAGAAGAAGGTTTGAAAGGTTTTTCTGTTCTCAGTAATAATGGTAATATTCAATATTTGATAAGCATCGTTTGTGCGAACTTCAAATGCCTTCATGCGAGGATTCTTTATATAACATTTGGTAAAATTCTGATCATTTGTTTTACGAGAAGTAATTTAGGTTTCTTCTCCATTGCTAGTAATGCAGAAAAATTTGATGGCAAATTGCGTCATTTGTACAGACTTACAAGATTTCCTTACCAATCTGCTTGTTGTCAAATTGGGTCAAATTCTCTTCAGTGGTTGTGACAGAAAAAATGCTTTACACTTTTAAAATTGTATTAACAGTGGCCATGTTTGATAGTGGATCAGGATCATTTGTGTCGATTAAAAAAGGTTTTATTCCAGAATGGCTTATGTCACATTTGGTCAAATTTTATTCAGCGGTGTCCTCTTTTACAGATTTGTTTTCTGTTCTTTTAGTGACGGTGGATCGGAATCGTTCACAGGCTTTCATGCCCAATGCTTTCATTCAAATTTGGTCAAATTCTGTTCAGAAGTTTTGGAGAAGAATTCATATGCATATTGTTTCCATAATTTTAGTAACAGTAGTCATATGTGATGGCGGATGGGCATTATTTGTATAGACTTAACACCCTTCATGTCAGAGTGCTTTCTGTCAATTTTGGTCACATTTTGAAAGCTGCTTTTGAGAAGAAGTCGCTGAATTATTTCTGTTTTTAGTATCGGCCGCCATATTTGTTCACTTTGTGTTAAGCGTTTAATTAAAAGTATTTTAAATGTTTTTTTGTTTTCTTTTAGCTATAGCTGCCATATATGATCGAAATCATTTGTAACATAAAAAAAACAACAAATAAACAAATTAGTAAAAAAATAATAATAAAATTAAAGGGCCTTAATGTCAGGTTGCTGTGTGTAAAATTTGGTCAAATTCTGCTGAGCGGTTTTTGAACACAAGATGTTTAAAGTTTGTTTTCTTCTAATTTTACTAACAGGGGTCATTTTAGAGGACAAATCAATATCTTTTATTAAAAAAAAACTTCCTAGGTAATTATACCAACGTTTTCTTGACGGACGACACATGACAGACGAAGGACCATAACATAAACTGACTCTGTCTTACGGCCAGGTGAGCTAATAAAAACATTCGATAGTTACAGACTAATAACAGACTGATCACACACATTCTAACATTCGATAGAAAATCTTCATACTTGATAGTCCCTGCAGTTCATGTACAGTGCTGCGCACGATATGATGGCAAATCATGGACTGGCCTTATTGGGGTGGAAAATTCGTTGATGCCAGCTTTGCAGTATCGGGGTGGAAGATTAGAGGAATATTCCATTTAAAATAAGAAAGCATCCCCACCCCACAATTCTGTTAAATACAATGTTCATGGTAAGCAAAACTGCGCCGTCATTTCGTGTCAGCTTTGTAGAAGCTCATTAAAATAAACAAACAGTTTGTAAACGTTCATATTAAGCACACAATAGTGTGTACCATGAAGAAACATGTAAAAATAAACAAATAAACAAATTACGCAAACATCTTCAAGTATGTTTGCCTGACTTATACTTTGTTTTGCAATTCTTTTAATCTGTTAAACACACACACCTACACACACACACACACACACACACACATATATATATATATATATATATATATATATATATATATATATATATATATATATATAATTTATGACCATGGATTGGATAATGTGAAACCTGCATTTATTGAGACATTAAGTACAAGATATCTATTCATTCTGCATGCATTAGTAATCTTTGTATAATGCACACCTTCTTCAAAGGACAAATGTTGATGTCCCTTTTGTGTCCTTTATAGGCAAGCTTCGCTATAAGTATCCAAATACACAAAAATGTTGATAGAGGCAAGCATGTCGAAGAGGATATCTTTTAACAAAGTATATATGTTTATATTGGACAAATTTTGCAAATCCTTATTCCTAAATTGATGGTGACACATGTCCTCAAGCATAAAGTTTGAATGTTGCATTAGGGATCCTTTATTGACAAGCTCCAATGTGTAAACACCTGAATATACGAGCAAACAGGTAAGAAATCCAATGAGTGTTCCTTTGAGGATCCTTTATAGACAAGTTCAACTGTGCAAATATCAGAATATATCAGTACACAGGTAACAGTGTCACTATGGAAACCTTATTCTATTACTTCTCTGTTATTAAGAACTAAAGTTGTATTTAAAAACTTTAAAGATATCCTCTTGATAATCCAACTTAATCTTCCTACAAGCATAAGATGTAACTTAGCTCTAACAAAAGCAAACAAACAAACAAAACATAAATAAAAGCAAGCAAACAAAACAACAACAACAAATGAAACAAAAACAAACAAAAACAAACAAAAAAAAAAAAAAAAAAAAAAAAAACCTCCTCTGCCCGCTAAACCATATCTATCGTATCGGTACATTTCACGAAAGAATTATATAGAAAAATATATATTAGCCTTTAAATCTAGATGTAACACAAATTATTACCTCATACATACAATTTTCGGAATATGATCAATCAATTATCAAGATACAGAATCCAGTAATTCTGTTAAAATATTACTCTGCTGCGTGTAATAACTCCAAGAGGATCATAACTAGATCATCTTGCTTGCAGGTGGAGTGTAAGTAAGTCACATGACGAATGGTAATACACAAATGTGTAAAGCAAATAGTTGACAACCTCCACTTCGAATGCAAAAATACAAATAGCCTTTTTATCATCCAAATATATGCTATTATTTTATTATATTGAGCAATGTATTAATCGGTGGTTTGTTATCAGTGGAAATTATCCACAAAATCCTAAATTTTAATTAAAGCATGCTGCTTCCACAGACGTTTGGCATGCCTTTTTTTGTTGTTGTTGTAGTTGGCCCAAGGGAAGTAACTGCTACAACTCGTGCACTGTTGTACACAATCGTCTGCATAGTCAACACTACCTGCTAAGAGCTTCGCAATGCCCAGTAACAATTACATTTTTGACCAAAAAGAGATATTTTTGTGTCTGAAAAGATTTATGAGGTAATACATTTATTACATGTTTGTTTACCGGGGTGTACGGAATGTTATAACCGTCTTGAACCCCATACACCCTTCACCTCCTTCTCCGACATACCTACAGCCACACTTACTGACATTCATATTATACATTTTGTGTCTTATACAGAACCTACAAAATTATAATTTAAAAAAAACAAAAACTATACTAATATTACACACAGCAGTTCCATTATATATCAATTATTTCGGATACACACAAATTGTCCGGAATGACGAGATCTTCGGTAGAATGAAGTATGAAACGTATAAAATGACCGATTGTGCTAGAAAGGGTAGATAGAATATCTAACATACGGGTTGTGATTGAGCAAAGAGGTGGAGCTTTCTTATCTATCCATACCAAATATGCGACAACCTAACACCTATGGTTTTGTCTTGTGGCGCACGAAGGTGTGTGTGAAATAGCCCCCCTCCCGAAGCCAATTAATACTTATTGGTGATTAATTGGGTGTCAAGTTATACCTGTCAATCACTGAGGCATCTAGTAACATAAATCAGTCAGACAATAAAATTGCTATCACGCGAAACCTTCCTCCCTGGCCGCTAAAGTCAGACTGGGTAAGAATGTTCCCTTTTTATTGTTCAGTTTCAGTCTTTAAAGATGTACATGTATGCGTTTGTTTCTGTTTTCTTGGGTTTAAAACTGGTGGTTATTGTATCCGAAATATCGAAATAGCGAGGTTCTTCATATGGAATGACGACTGTATATCATGATTCTACAAATATAATGTTAGATTCTGAAGCAATTCATCTTTGTTCTTTTTCACAATATTGTGATCAAGATAGCTGCACCTTGATCTATTAAATATGACAATAATTATGTACAATATCACTCAAAATCATGCTGGTTAAGTGCATAGTGCATGTCATGTTTAGAAATTTCTCAGACAGGTGGGGTTTGTGACATAATCAGAGATTGCACGTTGCATGCTTTACAAGAAATGCCTAATTGCATGTGTGAAGGACTCGGTCTTGTCCACTTAGCGTATACTAATTTTGAATCTAATACAAAGTTAAATTACTTAAATTATCTGCACACAAGTAGTCAAGCCTTCAGTAATATTTTATTAAAATTGCTAAAGCACCTGTAATATTGAATACTTAATTTGACGATTTCATCAAGGATAATGACCGAGTTTCCACCTCTGTCGAATGAAAGATCACTTCAATGTACCCCGATGTAAAATCTGCCCTATGCTTTTTATTGAATACATCTGGTGTTCGTGCGCAAATAAAATGTTAAAAGCCTGTAATACATCAGTGATAAAATTTTGATCTGTGTAATCAAGCATAGGTTTTTGCTAACATAATTTACGGATTAAGTAAAGATACATACCAAGATATTGGCTATATTTAACAATTTATCAGTGATCAATTAGCGACATCTAAATGATGAACGATATCCAAATCTACAAAAGCCAGCAAAGATTTTGATGAATTTGTGCATTAATCCAAGACAAAGTAAATGATAGCCCAAGATGTGAATACTACAAGAATATTGACATCTGTGACAACATTAAGTTAAATATTATATAACATTAAATACATTATCAAAACATATTGACTTTTAACAATTCTAACAAGTCAAAGTACTTGCTATACAGAAAGAAATAATCACAATTACACAAATAAGGGTACAATTGCCATAAAGCATAGTGCATCTTATTATAGAGAAATGCATGACTTATACAGTATGTTCTCTGTATACATGGGCATCCGCAGAGGGGTGGGGTTGGGTGGTCAATGGTGGAGGCAGTTTTTAATAATCGATTGTGCAAGATATATACATTGGCTCCCCACCCCCCCTTCCCGGAAACATTCCTGCGTCGCCAATGTATATATTTTGAATTTATTTATCCTACCTTTCTTAACTTTATAAATTTAATGTTTTATCATGAATTCCAGTATAAAATAATTCTGAAATAACATATGCGCTGATCGAATTGCAAGGACATTATTTAATCTGTTGAACACAGAGTCATACCTCAGTTATGGTTCAACTCCATAAAATGTCATATCTATATTAGCGGTCAGCTCCATCCAAACTCACACTTATTTAGTGCCCAGACTCATACAAAATTGTACATATCTTAGCGGTCTCCTACATACAAGGTCATACCCATGTTAGCGGTCACACCCATACAAAGTCAAATCTTTGTTAGCGGTCACCTCCACACAAAGGTCACCTGCTGATAAAGACAAGATTTACTCAGCTCAATCACATTTTGCTTTGTAAAAATCCTCCATATATTGGGAACTTGTTAACTGTAACCAGTGGTCACTGTCATTGGTCTCAAATACAAAAGATTTTTTATGTAAAGCTCAGGTAAGAACAGTTACATACATTTATTTGAATAAATCAATGCATCTTTTGCGTCTTTGATATTGAAAGGAAGGTAAGTTTATTTTATTGTTTTAAATAAAAATAAATAAAGAACAGAAACATTACTGTGTTCTATTTATTTAGAACTCTATATACTACTTCAGCGTTTCGTGTGAATCCTTTCTTAGTTTATCTCTTTGTTTCTAGGTTGAGTGACCCTCTTTAAAAATGCCACATGCATGCATAGATGCCAATTTGGACCAGTTCCAGAACGACCAATATACACAGATTTAACTGAACCAAATATTCAACATGTTCTTCCCTAAAGTTTCTCTTTGTTAGCACATTCTATCCAGGTAGCCAGAAAAAGATACTTGTGGTAAAAGTTTGATAAAACAACGATAGTAAAATTACGATGCTGCAATATATGTATACATTACTTTCATTTTAACAATACATCACTTGATATTATACAGTTTTATGAACTACTACTCATACAAACATTATTATTCATATTATTAGATTAACTTTATCTATTTGGATGTAAGTTGAGAGCTATGCCATCATCAATCCTCATTCAAAAATGATCTTTCGTTCGCATTATTCTAACCGTTCACCGACTCGATATGTACGCTGAATATTCATCTGACAATTCCTAGAAATTAATGCCCAAGGGACAGACATCATCCAAAGTAAAACATCGCACAAAATTGTTATAAAGTCGGCAGCGCGAAACAATAGCACCACAGCAATAACCTGCTATACAATATTATGAAGATCATGTTTTATACATGAAAATATTTCATATTTTATGTGCAAATGTGTGAGTTTTCTCCTAATAATTAGAGAATGGTTAGAACAATGTATTGATGGATATTACATTTGTAAAGAATATTGAACTCTGATCACCACTCTTAGCAGATATATATCTATATACTGAAGGAAGGTACAACAATATTATTCTTGTCAATAAGCCACGTTGTTTTTCCTTTATATAAATCTACATCCTTTAAACAAATACGTCTTAAAAATGTACAATATTATTTATAGATGTGTATACAAATAAATGAGCACAAGTTGGGACGTAGTACATTAACTATCACAAATGATCCAATATGCAAAATTGAGCGTTAATATGGAATAAAAATTTGCACCTAATATATGAAGAAAAATTAACCAAATAAAAAATATTTATACTTAAGCATGGCATTGTGATTAAATAAAAGTCTTCTATTTGTGAAATAATGCATACAAAATTCAAAATTTTAAAAGTACAATAAAACATGAAATTCATCTGCAAAACTATTTTAAAATGACACATTAAATAGTAACACGTGAAACAAGTGAAGTTTTCTTGACATATATTGAGATTATTTAAGCTTTCATCATACAACAAACTTGCTGAGGCTCAGACAAACAATTCTTAATCTTCAACAAACTTATTGTTAATTTCTTTGAAATATGAAATAATAAAGTTAGTTGTAATTTAGAAATCGGATGCTTCTCTCTTTTATAATCAAAATAAAATGGACATATGTATAAATTTGATACTTTTTCTCCTGAGTCAACAGGAAGAACAGAGAAGACATAACACAGTTACAATAACCAGTACAGTAGAATTATATCCAACTTATAGTTTTTCTATAATAAAAAATTAGAATTCTGAACTGATTATTGTTAACGTTGACTACTGGGAATTCACTTTAATGCCTGATGTATCAACATTTGATTGACTTTAGGGCTGCCACTATCCAAACATGTATACGGCTCAATTAACCATGATGATCAGTCAGTAAAAACATTACGACCCTCTTCTCCAATCAGTGAATTTAAATACTGGCAAAGGTCTTTTCAGCAAAAACAGGTACAGTGATAAATACGAAAATAAATACATTCACAGTTTGTTTTTAATTTTTATTTCATACTCTGAGTCAATGAACTTTTGGGTAAAAGACAAGAAATATTACAAAAACATGTGTCCATGGATTATAATTCTGTGAATGTATAATTTATAGATGTGTAGAATAATATGCATTTTCAAAACATTCTAATTTATTTGTCAAAGATACAGCTTTCTTAGTAAACAGTATTAGCAATCATAATATAAAAGAGATTGGTAACATAATGCATATACATTTTACCTTTTTACATTTTATGGAGCATTAATGCATATAAATTTAGCTATTTACATTTTATGGAGCATTATTGCATATACATTTAGCTATTTACATTTTATGCAGCATTATTGCATATACATTTTGGTATTTACATTCTATAGATTATTATTGCATATACATTTTGCTATGTACATTTTATGGAACATTATTGCATATACACTTTACCTTTTTTACATTTTATAAAGCATTATTGTATACATTGTGGCTATCTACATTTTGATATACATTTTAGCTATCTACATTGTATGGAGAATTAATACATATTCATTTGCCTTTACATTGTATGGAGCATAAATGCATATACATTTGCCTTTACACTGTATGGAGCATAAACGCATATACATTTGCCTTTACATTGAATGGAGCATAAATGCATATACATTTGCCTTTACATTGCATGGAGCATGAATGCATATTCATTTGCCATTACATTGTATGGAGCATAAATGCATATACATTTGCCTTTACACTGTATGGAGCATAAACGCATATACATTTGCCTTTACATTGAATGGAGCATAAATGCATATACATTTGCCTTTACATTGCATGGAGCATAAATGCATATACATTTGCCTTTACATTGTATGGAGCATAAATGCATATACATTTGCCTTTACACTGTATGGAGCATAAACGCATATACATTTGCCTTTACATTGAATGGAGCATAAATGCATATACATTTGCCTTTACATTGCATGGAGCATAAATGCATATACATTTGCCTTTACATTGTACAGAACACAAGTGCATATACATTTGCCTTTACATTGAATGGAGCATAAATGCATATACATTTGCCTTTACATTGCATGGAGCATAAATGCATATACATTTGCCTTTACATTGTATGGAGCATAAATGCATATACATTTGCCTTTACTTTGTATGGAGCATAAATGCATATACATTTTGCCTATTTACACTTTATGGAGCATGAAAAATGTAGATGTGTATGAGATGCAAATCTTACCTATTTACTAATTTTAATATAAAAACTCTACAACAAATTAAAATCTTTTGAGGTGGTATGGTGTTTTAGTGTTAAGGCAATTAAGGTACGAAAAGATCGTACATGCAAATTGCACTTTTGGCTTTCTATATTTGGTCAAGTGTGACAGAAGTGCATACTTAAAAACATGCATATTTTTCTTTTGCCTAAGTAACAGACTGACTGAGTCAAGAGAGTGACATACAATATTGTGATATCTACCTAATTATTCTGTATTATGTCACTTAAAAGTCTTCTGTTGAATGTAATATTAACAGATGCACATAACGTTTGGTACCCACGTGAAGAAAATACACTGCATATGTACCTGACATATTGAACACACATTCCATTGTTCAAACTATTGGAAAACAAGATTGTGATGTAAGTGTACATGTACATTATGATTCTGATTATTTACATATCTTTGCAGTGGAAGATGGTCACATTGACCTCTGATCTGTAAATTTAAACACGTTGTTGTAGAACCTGTGAACATACTTTATTAATCATGTGATGCTTAAACAAGCATCAAATCAAACTGTATATTTATATTATGATTATGACAATTTACATTTCTTTACAGCGGTAGTGTTTGATATTTCCACAGGTATCTCAGGACAAAAAGAGAAATAAGCATATTATGCCAATTTATTTTGTTTTTATCGTCTTGACTTCTATGAAAAAATGCAAGATTAAAAGTAAATAACATTAGTTACCTCTATCATTTTATTTACATGATTGGCAATGTTGGAATTGATACTGTATTTGTTCTTTGCAAATATATCAGTGACATTTCCTAAATAGATTTAAATATAAAAATAAACCTTGTGGTACGTATAAACGTATTTGTGTCTTCTATACTTGATTTACATTTCACTATGTCAGATGTGAAGCACACACTTGTTTATCTCCGTAAGTAGATAATACTTTATTTACATATCTGTAATATAAGTATATATATTAAATTGCTTTAGTAGCTTCAAAAAGATTACACTTTGATTCCTATGATATTGCAATAAAGTTAAACTTCAGAAAATATACACTTTGACGACTATGATAATGCACTAAAACTAAACTTCACAAAGTTTAGAAATGCTATAGAAACATATGTATCTGTATGTATTGACAATAAAATCATCATCAATTCCAGTTTTTCAATGCACCCACTGTACAACATTTCAAAATGATACGTTTACACTATGAATAACATGCTGATATTCAAACTATTTCCCTTTTCATCAAAGTTATAAAAAAGTATCCACAGTCAAACATATTGGCTAAATCAGTACTGATGCAGTTGTATTTACAGATACAGGAAGTGACCACTTACTTAATATAATCTGTTTCACATAAGCAAAGTCTTCACGACAATTAAAAATTAAAGCTTCTAGGAATGGATGGCACGCATGCAAATAATGTTTATATTTATAAATATGTACATATGACAAAAGGTTGCAATGATGATAAACATGGATGAGAATAATTAATTTATCTCAAACAGAAAGATAAAATTTATCATTGTCAAAAGTAAGTAATAGAGCCTGAGCAAGTTGAAAATGGTAAACGTGCTCATTTCTGCATTCAAATTCAGAAATTCCATACATCATTTCTTGTGTACAATTTGCAGAGGACAATTTGTTTTCGATTTTATCTAATACATGATATATCATTTACAATATGAGAAACACAATTTAAATGACTATGTCAATTTTCATTTATCCAGGGTTTTCCTGTACGTCCTAGTAAAAACAAAATATTCACATTATGCATATAAATACCTGTACATAATTGAGAAAAGATTTCTAAAGAGAAAAACATAAACACATTATCAACTGTTGTGTATAAATACAATAGGCACATTATATGTGTTTTACCTTACAACCAAAGATTTCACTACCTTTATTGGATCTAACCTTCTTTCATTGTATTAATTTTTAATATACCAGGAAAATATAGAATATTCTGACTGTTTCATGCTGAAGTTTCAACCATGAGAAGAATCCACATTGCCAGTCATTGTCAATGGCCTGAGGCATTGGGGTGGAGGGTGGGACAGTTCATCGTAAATCTGTAAAATGATGAAACAAAATTAATTTGTCAGTAATTGTTAGCGCTCTTCATTGACAAAGATGTTTATGTAGTATTTTTAACAATGTCTGAGAAAATGTATATCAAGCTATTACAATTTTTAATTATGCTGTATGGGTATTTCCTATCGTTACTGTCAACGACGCATTAAGGGGAAACAGTACATTCATTTTGCTATTACTACCTTTTAAGGTTTATGGTCCAGTTTTGGTCGTTATACCAAGCATTTAAGCAATATCACTTCAAATAAGCAGAGCAGAAATTATAAATTGTAACGAATCAAAACTGATAGGAATAACTAGCTTACATTATTGAAATTGCAAATAGGTAAAACTCTTTCATCAACTGTCACTAACACAATCAGATACATTATTTTTAGTTTCTAAAACTTCATTACAAATGACACAGTCCAAAACACTTTAAAGATATTTTAAAGCAACCCATATAAATGTACATGAGAGCATATCCACATATGTCTTCACACCGTAGTGGTCATCAGTTCAAACCATAGTGGTCACTGATGCACCGATGAGTAACCTCAATATCATAACTACATGTTTAAGGGGTTAATCCAAAATTGAATGTGAATCTTGTGGACTTTGTCAATTTTTGGCGATGTCGTGGGAACCACAAAAATTCTGCCGTGCTAATTTAAAGACATATGGCCAAAATACATGGTGTAGTGACAAAAACGGACACATAAACCTTAATTATGCTCTCTTGGTACTTTCGGTTTGTTACCGTATAAGACATGATTAGTGTTTTCAACCATGCCTAGGAAAACATTCATTAAACTTTTAAAACATTCTAATTCTAATATTTAATACCCGAACAAATTAGATAAATTTGGACCATTGATATTTCAATCATATATTTTTCCACTTCTGTAAATGTCAATATATTACGGTGAAGCTAGGTCTCATTTAACTATCGGTGCCATAGTTTTTCGATAATTTGTCTCGTTTGATTATTACACATGGAAATGCAAACTTTCCGCAATACACGCCTTTAAAAAGGATGTGGTAAAAGGATGACACCTGTTATCAACATTCTGTTGCACGGATCCTTAGATCAGAATAACCGCTTCCAATATACATCTGTTACTAAGTAACAAAACTGTGAATATAGACAATTTCCACTGACCTATTTTAAGCTACGGATTAAAAACTATTCTACAACTATCTGTCAAATTGTACAAATATCTTTCTCCTGATTAGTTCATTGTTTGTTCTGGAAGATCTGCCAACCTGTAGACAACTATCCAGTCAACTGTGCATTGAACAAATCTTCGCATTAACTAACAGATAAACTGTTTTCATGTTTTTTGTGGTGCATTATTTACCAAATTCAGTATATATCACGCAACTGACGTGAGAGGCAACTGCTAATGAAGACGGAATGCAGGGATCAAGACTTGTATAATGTCATTTTGGTTTGTTCTTATTAGTAGGTTTTAAATTTAAATCATCATATGAAACAACATCTGTAAATTCAGGAGTGGGACTTAAAAAAATAAGAAAGTAATTTAGAAAAAAGTAATGCATTACAAACTTGAATTTTTTTCTGGATACTAGACAGTATAAGACTACTTCCACTACTTTTCTACGTCCATTTTTCCTTCAGTCAAATATTTAAGTTGGCACTGGACCAAAGAACAACAACAACAACAACAACAACAACAAACTGACAAATGTTGTGCAGAATAGGCCTGATGCACCCTAATGCATATCGTAAGATGCGACTAATGGAGGCAAGAGCCGTGTTATAGTGGTTAGCAGCCGGACTCGTGATGGAAAAGGTTGGGTTCGAATTCTAGTATCAGATCAACCAGGGCCAGCTATCATGATGCGTCTTTCGGCAGCGCATTCTACTCTGTTTTCCTAAATAATCTACTTGTTTAACTATGCTGTAAAACATCAAACCATATCAAAGCATTGTTCAGGGTAATTCTTCGGAGAAAGGAATGAAGAAATCGCAACATTACACTCTTTTTCAATTAGTTTATGTGTTGCAAAGCCAATACCAACATTTTTATGTAAGCATAAGTGACAGAAATATCAAGCAATTTGAATAATACATGGCCTTGACAATGACTATATTTGTGTTGCTTTAATTGAAAATTTAAAAAAAATCTAGAAGGTAGTTTATATTCAATTAGATGAAACAGTGCTATATTTTCTTATGTCAACAACATTATGGTTTGTAGCAATGCCTAGCTTGTTAAAGTCTGTTGACTGTTATGGAAAAGTGAGCACAGTTTCATTAGTCTATTTGATGTTTGTCAACAAAGTTATTAAAAGGTCATCTTTGCTGCATGCGAGAGCTGAGAAGTGCATTCTCTCTCTCTCTCTCTCTCTCTCTCTCTCTCTCTCTCTCTGAGACCTCAGAGACACACAAAAGAAATCATTCAAAAGTCCATCACCTTTTTCGAATCATTTAAAGTACAACAGTATTTAAAGATATACTGCGAGTTTCTGCAGCTGCATATTCAGAACACTGTTTAAGAGAAAGCAGAACTTTGTCGCTTATGCATATCATTGTGCTATTTCTACACGGTTACGGTAGGTTGTAGATATATTTTGGCAAACACTTGAGACGTTTCCTTGTTTATATGTCACAAACTATTGCTCTCGTACGTGCGACAACTACTCTATAGTTATTTTAAACCTTATTTTGCACAAAATCAATATCAAACAACAAACAATTTAATCATGGCAATATGATAATACAAGATTAACTTCTTCTAGATACTAGTTTTGAGAGAAGCGTAATTGTTGGCCAAAGGTGATCCAGTTGTTCGGTCAAACGATACCGTACTCAACCATACCCCATAGGATGGCCTCAGCTGACCTCTAACAATTTCGGTCTTCAAGACAGCTTCCAATTACGGATACATCGCGGTGCACTCTCTGAGAACTGATTCTTTGTTATCTGTATCTCCTCCCCCCTCCCGTCTCTAACAACACCAAACAAACTATTGGCTCAACTAAATCCGAATTTGTGGGGAACAAAAGAGTATATTTTAACTTAATCTCATGAAATAACTTTTACAAACTCGCCATTTTCAAAAATTAGCTATCCTTCTTACTTTAAAATGGAAAATGGATATACCAGATCATAGCAATATGTAAATACTACCGAATTACATATTGTAATTTCACACCCCCAGGTCCTTGTGGGCTTGGTAGGTATAATTGGCCCGATTTGTTCTCCTGCATGTCATCAAAGCCGACTAATGGCTGCAGTACGTTTCCTGTGGAATGCGTCTCGTGATGATAAAAAGGGTGTGGTTTGCATATACAAATGTAAACCGTATATTTTAAGGATTTACCCTTTCTGCATTTATGTTGGTTTTGTATACTTTTTTGGTGGGGGGCAAGGGGGGGGGGGGCGGGCGGGGGGGGGGGGAATTTCCCAAAATCTTTACTGATTATCTGTTCTCTCTTAATGTATATTTACTTTTGGTTTAATGGGTTTTTTGTCATCCTGGGAAATTTGACAAGGTTTTAACCTCTACCATTGTTGCTACCTAGCTTGGTCTCGGCAATATTAACCTCATACATTCATACATACTGAAGTCCGGATTAGGTTTCGATAATTCAATAATAATCATACAAGTAAGCAACAGTTATTGTATCAAAAGAGTGCAGGACTAGAATCGAACAGCGGCTTTCGATATAGCATTCTGCTTAACCGATTCTGACTTTACATTTTATAACAAAAAAGTTATACCTACCTCAACTGTGCCCACCTTCAGCTGAGGTAATTCTCATCCACCAATTGAATAACCCTCTCTGCTATTTCAAGAGCAGTTTTAGCCTCTATATCTGTATACAATTATCTGGATTCTGTGTCCTGTCCATGGAGTCGGGGTACCTCATCCTGGTGTGTTCTCCTAGGGAAGCCTCCATACTCATGACCAAACGCAAAAGATCCTGACTCAAACCACCTTTTCTTGTAATGTTGGCGAGCTGGTGACTTCTATGATCCACTTTGTTTGCATCTGTTACGTACACTGCAGCTTTCAGAGCTTTCTCTGTCGCCTTTTAGATATGAGGTAAGTTTGACTTTATTGCTAAAATGTGATCTAAATGCACCAAAGCTTATTCTTCAAATAAATATTAGTATTAAAAAACAAATAAAAAAAACAAAAACAAAAACAAAAAAAAACCACAAAAAAACGAAGAACAAAAAACAACAACACACAAACAAAAAAACAAAAAACCCAAAAGGAAAACAAACAAATCCACAGTACCTCTAAGTTCAAGTACACCGTTATTTGTAGGAAGTGAAAGACAACATACTTCTTTTAATAGGTTACAAAGGATTAAGAGGTTGAAGATTAAGAATACTATTCTATTAATTACAATTTGTGAGCATCACAAAACATGTTTAAAAGCCATTGATGAAGCAAGCACATTAATCAACAGGGAAGTGTAAACACTTATTTTTGTCATTAATCACTCTATAGTGATATACGCGGTCCAATTTGTGGTAGGGTTAGGTGATTTAGTTGTGTTATATATACCTGAATTGATGTATATTAGTATGTGCGTGCTTTCAGTGTTAGATAAATCATCATTGGGATACAATAAGTTATTCAGGGCACATGCATTGAGCATTCCAGGAAAATTAGTTTTAAATGATTTAATATGGTTACTATGCAATTGCGTTCCTTGTTTTTATTTAATAGGAACAAATGCATCTAGTTGCAAAGCTGCGAGTCGGAATCTGTGAAGAATGAAGATGCATTGTGGATGAATGAATCATGTCAGGATATATGTTGTTTATCATCTAGTAATTTCAGTAGTTTCAATAACGTTACCTTGAGCGCATAGCTACAGGACTATGCGATTTAGGTTAACGTTTTAAAAACGCCCCTACCCTCACAGTTCGAAAGATTTATGTTCTCATGATCTAACGATTGTCCACTATCCAATCTTGAAACAACCTCTTTGATATAATTAAATATAATTTCGCAGTAGTCTTCTTGTCCACTATTTTTGTCTGGATGCCATCTCAGCAGAAGACGCCTTACAACTCGTCGACGTTCTTCCTGTGGTAAGGTCCATGCTTCTTGTAGAATATCTCGGATCTGGAAGCAGATATCGTCCGAAGGGAGAGAACCTACCTGCAAACAATCCTCAGGTAAGAGTTCTTGAGATGCTGAAGCCAGATTTCGCTCAAACTTAAACAATTTGTAAGCATAGACCTTTACATGACCCTTATCTTGATCTCCAATGTCTATTATGTACTGATATTGTATTCCAGATGTGCATCGTTCCTTGGACACCACTGCACGAATGATGCGGACGTATATGTATACTGAGTCATCAGTATCTGAACAATCTGTGTCATCTACAAGTTCATAAGCCACAGACTCGTATTCATGTTCTTGAAACTCTGAAAATCCTTGCTGAAGGAAAGCATGAAATTCTTGAGGAACGTATGCACCAGGCCGTGGGAATATGGAACAGACAATGTTTTGTTGCGAATCGTCTGGATCTATATATAGCTTATCCAAAGTGTTGTCAATGTTACAACTTTCATGCAAGCAATCCAGAATAGCATACAAAATTTCAATTCGTTGTCCAATTGAGTTGTCTGTACACCGTTTTATTAAGTCAATGATGCCGTTGGTTTTGCAATGAGATCTTTTTGAATATCGCTTTCTCTTCCTTCCTCAACCTGGAAATACAAGGTAAAATCCAGTATGTTTTCGTTCATTGTCTCATTAATGAAACATGTTTCTCTTCTCTTTGAGCTTTTAATTCTCTCCCCACCAATCAGCAAATATGTATATAAACCTTGAACCTCTTTTATCTTGAGCCTCTGTATTTGGTTAAAAAATTTCTCCTTATCCTCCGCCTTGAACGTTTGACCAATTTTGTTTTTCTCATGTTTCACCAACCTCAGAATACCCTGAACAAATTCAATTGAATGCAGAAAACTCTCAAGCCGTTCAGCCTCAGCACTCTCTATTTCTTTCATTTCTGTCGTATATACTTCTTCTTTTACTGTTTCGGAAAGAAATTTGGGGCGGTAGAAATCAGGTAACTCTTTTATAACCAGCTTTGAATCTTGCACGTTCACCTCAAGCTGCTTAAAACCAATAAAATAGTTTAAACTGCACTCTTTGAGTCTGCTTTCAAGATATCCATTGTCTGCAACAATTAAACATCGTGCATCCACAAGTCTCTCTGATCGATTAGGTAGATATAAGATCTTTTCATCGAAATCCATTGTTTTGTCTGGTTTATTCGCTAACAATGTCACGATATTTCTGACAGCTTTTCCAACAATTCTCATCTCTGGAGGAAGAAGTTTTTCATCATGATCACTTTGCATCTGATATATTAATCGTAGCACAAGGCTATAGTGATTCAATGACACTTGTTGGGAGGCACCTAGAAAAATAAAGAAGTCATTGTATCTGCCATATAAGCCAGGTGCCTTATACAGGTAAGGCTCGACAATTTCGTCTTTGTTTATATCAACAACAATGTTTTTGTAGGAAGAAGCAATCGACTCTTAGGCAGAAACACAACAGAAGCATTTGCAAGCTTTTCTTTCATCCTTGGATCTTCATCCCTGTGTTTGAAGAGGTAAAGGTATATCTGGTCTAGAAGGTAGGAAAGCCAAGTAATGTCAGACTTTTGATTATCTTTGCTCGATAAAATCTTCTTCTGAACATCACACACATTCTGACACTGTAATACTACCCTCTCAACTGGCGGTCTAAGATGAACTCCAAGTTTTAGCAGAATCTGCTTCCATATTTCTGATGGTGGACATGCCCACATTGGAAGTAAGTTCATACTCGTCCAGGATAATAATTCAAAGTGGGAATGTGTGGATTGAAAAAAGCATATTAGACTCGTACCTTCTGAATATTGCTTGCATAGTGACGATAATTCACTTGACACATAATGAGGTGTGATAAATTTTACTCTCGCCAATCTTTCAATTGTCCCGCTCTCCCAAGAGATTGGAAATGAAGACCAAAGATAGTCCACCAGAATTCTTGATTTCCGACAAACATCTTTTGAGATTTGACGCGCCCCCTCCCGGGCAAGTGATTCTGCAAATTCGAGAAACATGCTTTCTGAAACTTCTGTCCTTAATCCAGCTAGTTTCATGAACTCGATCCAGAATAGGTCGTTAAAGGGACTGGGAGGAAAATCATTTATGTCGCACATGCATGCTAAAACCTCATGATATGGATCGTAAAATTCAGATGCAAGTTTCATTCGGTCACCTGTTGCAATGAAAGGGGTTGATTGAATAACTCTAATTAATTGTTGCTGGTTTTCGTCAACACTATTTTGACTATAAGATCTACGTAGCAGGGTTTCCTTTATGAACAACAAATGTTGAAGTTGACAGCACTTTGGTAGGGCGTGAAATCTAGGTAAAATCACGCAACGATATACATCTATTGTATTCGCAAAGGTACATTGAAGTAAATTGTGCACTTCCCCAAGATCCTTGTTTTCTCTGAGGAGAATGTATCCAGTATTGACTGCCCATTCATGCAGACCCTTTGCAGGCATACCTACAGGCAGAACAAATACATTTTTATTTTCATCGAGACTTGTTGATGTACCCTGCTGTGTGATATGCAAAGGCAATGCTTTTATACGATCCCTAATCCATGATTCGTCTGCATGTTGTCTGAGTTTAGTCATATGCTTAGAAAAAAACACGAGGATAGCATTGCATTCCTCTGGTGTCAACCCTGAATTCCTGATTTTGTTTTTGTGGTAGTGGATGCAATTCAAGACCTCCACTGGTTCTGTGTTTGACGATACAAGAGAACGCACCATCCTCAATATGTCCTTATGGTCTATTTCGGTAAATATAACTGAATCAAGTTTTGGAAGATCCAGTTTTTCTAGTGCATTTCTTAGATCCGACATTCTATCAAATGACCAAAGGTCAATGATAGTATACGCTTTATTTATAGGCCTCAGAAGAAAATGTTTGTCATCGCTGTGTTGAAGAGGCAAAAGACTCCACTGACTTAACATTCCCAGATTTCCCTTGAAAGCTTCATGGTTAATAGTCTCTGTTCCAAACTGAGTTGACTTTACAGATAAATCATACATAAATTTCCAGAACCGGAGAATCCAAGTTTTATTTGGGATCTCGTGTGATGATTTTCGGCAAAGCACATCCTGCCCTGCCCGAAACACTCCAGAAGATAATGATAATGACAACAAATCAATGAAGTTTAGTGCAACCAAGTCCAATAATACTCCACTTTTCCAAAATATTTGCCTCTGACATGATATGAGAAGGTCAGCATGCACAAATTGTTCTGATGAAAAGGGTAACAAATCACAAAATGAGGAGCAAATAATCTGCCTGTTGTTTGAAAATGTCCTCAGAACACCATCATTTGTAACAAGAAGGGGGGTGTTGTCGATCTCTGTTTCAAAATTGTCTGAACGAACAATGAACTCTATGATGGAGCGGACATTGGCAATATTTACAAATGTCGTTTCAGAGACAGGAACATTAACTTTCAGGTTGCATATGTCCAGACCTGAAAAACTGAAGGACTTCAGGAATTTGAATACTGAAGATGGATTAACCATTTCGGTTTTTAAACCCGATTCTTCTACTGATTTCCTGATGATTTCTGGAATTTCAATAATCTTCATACCCAACAGTTTGAGGATCTTAGAAACATGACAATCTTGGTGATGAAAATATGCTGGAAATACGTGTCCAGACATATGTAAAGCAGCCCATTCTAGACTCACTTCGGCAAAGCGGGTGTTATCCATCTCTTGCAAAATTGGAAACAATTTGACTTCCTCTGAGTGCACCTGAACGTATACATACTTGACTATTGCTTTCCAGTCATCTTCCTTTGCCACATTCGTCAACGGAAAATAAGACAGAAATCCATCCAGCAGTCGTTGCACGATTTTAAGAGAATGTTTGGATAGCTCATGAAGTAAATGTTGCTTTAGAAATATCAGTGCTGTGATATAGGCTGGTGATACAATACTCTCGAAGATACAATGATTCCAGTCATGACGATAGCCTTGAAGTTCTTTCCATAGTGAACGACGCGCTTCGTGATCTAAAACAAAATGTCCGTTAATGTGGCAAGGTAATCCAGTTCTGAGTGGCAAGGGAAGAAAACAAAATGCTCTTCCATTTTCTTCTTTCGGCTCAATAGCGTATTTCTTGTCCCTGCCAGTACAGTATTTCTCACTTTCCTTGGCTTTCTCGATCAACATCTGCTTGTTTGGGATGACAAACGCAACACCACCCATGGGAAGTTGTCCTAAATTTTTCACTTTCAATCCATCTACAACAGTTTCAGGTAGAATGAATCCGTCTTTAAACCCCATTCTCTGCACTACATAAAAGGACTTAAGTTCTCCTCGGCTATCCGCAACAGTCACTGTGTAACTAGCTTCCTTTGAGGACATGTTAATGATACATGTTCTGTCTAGCTTGTATTGATCAGACGTTTGTTTGACGAACTGAAAGAATTCGTCTCTCTTCCTTCTATCCTCCTCTGACAATTTTGTTTCCACTCTATATTCTTCATTGATTTCCCCGGAGGAAATATTGGACACGATTATCTTTGAGACACATTTTAGGAATAGAAGAGCTTCAAAGCTATCATCACAAAACTTCCTTAATGTATTATTGACTCCTTCCTCATCGACTCGCTTTGACGACAGAAGCATTTCCTTTGTTGCTTTTTCATTTCGAAGTGGAAACCGGAACATTGTACCAACATTTGATTTAAACAAGACTTCCTCTAGATAACCCTTGAGCACATCGGAGTAATATTGTCTTATCGGGCCCACTTTACACCGCACACCTGGGTTTTGTTTGTTTACTGTTGGTAGATATTGACACGTTGGGTCAAACACGCACAACATTTCACCATCTTCAAGCTCTGAACCCTTTATTAGAAAAGATGGAGCATCCGTCAAGTGGTATACAGCATTGAACCCAACTCCATATTGTCCAGTTTTCAACGGATCCTCACGCTTGCTTCTGAGGCCTAAATCATGTATGCCTTCTATGTCTGATTTTGTGAAGGCGCTATCATTAAACACACAGAGAGCCGGGCCTTGTAGGGGTGCATACTTCTCGTCAAATATCTTCTCACATCCATGAGAGCGGTAGTCCTTAATAAAATGTATCTCAGTCGCCCGTGCATCGTCAGCATTTTGTAACAACTCCCTCATTATTCCATCGTCACATGGGTACGCAGACAGAATTCCTTGGAGTCGCGTGACCAGTTTTTCCTTCTGCCCACCTGGTATGAGGAACGAAAGTTCATCAAAACATTTTCTTCGCTTCGTTTTCACGCCCAAGGCTCGAGCCAACTCTGCAGAAAATTTGCCATGAATAGTTTTAGTATCTGGCCCAGTCTCAAATTCACTGTCATCAAGACACAGAGAACTTGTTTCTCTCAATATCCTGTCTGTATCTGGAGCAACAATATTTCTCAGAAGATCTTTATCTAAATTTGTATAATGGACACCTTCACATCCCATCGAGTCATGTAGTGCAGATAAAAGCCCATGAACAAGGTCGATGTCCTCTACTGATAGTGGATTTAGGCTACATTGCCTCCTTTTGTCTTCGAGGACTCTCACGATACAATAAACTTCAAAACGATCTTTTATGCCGATAGCTTTCAAAAAGTGCTTATATTTCGCCACGTCAGTATTCTGAAGACCGAAAAGGGATGGCGAACTGTTATGTCTCAAGTTAAAGGCAACTCTAGAAGCATCTAACATTTGTTCCCCAAGTAAGATGACCTCTTCTTTTGAAAGATCTTGGAAACATGCTTTTGTGATTTCATCTGATTCTACACACTGCCTATCCAGGAAAGAATAGATCTCATCCATGTTAACCTTGCAAACGTTATATGTATCTTCAGATTGTTTAAGTTTGTATTCTTGCGCAATGGTCTTTAACTGTCTAATCACTGTTTTGTATGGTACATCGTTCTTTTTCGATCCTTTCAATCTTAAGAGTTTGCTGACATCAATAAGCCGGATTCTTGACTCAACGGCTGTGATTGATGTTTCATCCAAGACTAGCTCAACACAGCCCACCAGTTTCTCAACATACTGTCGGAAAAGATTTACAGGCGAGTCTAGTCTGATTGTTTTAGGAGGGTGATGCTTTGGACATGTCATTGTAACTGTATGTTCCTCTGTATTTCCTTTCCATGAAAAGAGCCAACACGATGGTTTCTGAAGAACAGGCAAAAATGTTATATCTACAAGTTTCTGAAGACCGTCCTGATTCTTCTCGAGGTTTTCTTGAACATTATTTCCACTGAGGTATTTCAATATCTTAGAGCAACGTTCGATTGCGCAATGTCCGCATATCTGGGCAATCTTTTTGACTGACTCGCATCTGTCTTCTAGGATGTTGAAAGGCATGTAGTCATTTATCATGCCTAAAACTACCAGACGTTCGATGATCTTTCTCTGCCTAAAGGTTTCTTTCCCGCGTGGAAATACCTCATCACTGTCGCTAAACATATCACTCAAACTACCAAGAGGGTTAACCAATTCTGTGGGGCGTTTTAGAGCACCATTTGGTTCAGACGGAATGCATCTTGTATTGGAAAGAGCCAATTTCACTGCTTCGTGCTCAAACTCTAATGCATAAAAAACAAGTTCGTCTCTTTGATGAATGTTTTTCTCTGATTGGCTCCAGAAATCTTTCTCTATGTTAGGGAGAAAGACATCGAGGATAAATCGTTCTTTTGACACAAGTTTATTCTTTAATTCATTTGGGTAATAGGCTTCGAAACTTTTCATTACAAGATCAGGCAATTCCATGACGACAGAGTTCCCTGCAGAATGAAAATTCAGCAACGTTTCAAATGCAATTTGCCCTATGTCTTTGTCATTTCGGAGAGTTGGATCTAGAAAAATGCACTTGTCGAAGCTCTGCCAAAATACATCCCGATAAAATAGTCTTGATTCCAGTTGTACTAATTTCTGGAAGAAATGTTTTCTGATAGGAAGTACTGTTTCCTGACATTTCAAAGGCCACAGTGAATAATATTTGTACTCCGGGTGTGGACCATTTTCTCTGATTTCTTCCAGCAAATATATGTATGCATTAACTAATGCATCTTGAATCAAAGCCTTGTTCCAGCTGCTGCATTGGGCCCTCTTGTCATCTTCTGTCGATGTCATCAACTGCCGACGGTCTGATATGACAGCAAAACACCCATTAATGTGCACTGGCAAGCCACAAGAAATGGGAAGAGGTAAGAAACAAAATAAATGACCGCTTTTATAAAAGCCAGATGGCAAATCCTCTAGCTGCACTGGACAGAAGTGATTCTTATGCATTTCGAATGGTACAGCAACAGCCCAGAGAGGTAGTGCCCCTACAACATCTCGAAACGTTTTTTCAAGTGTCTCGTTCGTTCCTGTAGCCCAAGAAATAAGCCACGAAGTGTGTACTGACATGCCAGCCTCCTTTGTCAGTGATGGAAGAATAGATCTAGCATACAGCTCCAATTTTTCCTTGATGATAATTTGTTGCGACCTTTTCAGTGGACGAGATCCTAACAAACCAGCTGATTTCAATTTTGATACTTGTGAAAGTATATTTTCCGTATTTAAACCTTGTGTATATCCCTGACATTGTTCCTTGGTCATTGAAAAAACCACTTTAGCTTCTTTTGGATCCGTGCATTCTGCGGGGAGATGGAAAATTTTTATCTCCTGAATGTGCTGTGTGAACAGCAACAAATTCCCAGCAGCTTTGATTGTCATACGTAAAAGTTCTAGACATTCTTTCTTCGAATAGTGCTTGTTAAATATTTCACTCTTTTGGGCTTGGGATGCAGTTCGAAGTGGAAACCGAAAGAGACTACCCTGAAAATCGCACGATATATTGCATCCGAACACGTTTTGAAATGGTTTAAATTGGTTCTTAAGCCGCTTCATCATTTTCAGATTTTTTATCTTTCCGAAATCAATTTTCATACCTGGACTTGATCCGGGCAAGGCTTTGCCAAGGTGATATTTGTGTGGATCAAAAATGATAATATTGCTACCACTAATGAAACTTGGCACGTCAGTCAGATTATACACTGAACAAAATCCTAAACCAAACTTTCCAATCTTTTCCAGTTCGTCTTTCTTTGTTGCTGCATTTAGTCTAGTAATGTTCTTAAAGTCTTCCTTTCGGAAATGTGCATCGTTATATGCCCAGAAGGCTGGTCCTTGACATTCTGCCATAGCTTGATCCAAAAGGTTGGTCTTTGCATCCTCATTTTCTCTTTCATCATAAAGAAAATAAACACGCTTTGCTTCAGCATCATCTGCATTCTGTACTATCTCTTTGGGAACCGAAAAGCCGTCCTGGTAGCCCTCCTTTAGCAGACGGTTCAATCTTGTTGTGAGTGGTTCTTCCTGACCCCATTCCTCCATGACAAGTTCCTCAGTGTCCGATAGAAGCTGTTGTGTCAGAGATTTGACACCCAACTCTTCCGCTGTCATATTTGACACATCCTCATGAACATAGTATATATTTTCTTCAGCTGTATCTTCTGATGTAATATCTCGAAGCCATTGTGCATCACAATATGTACACTCTGTTCCTGGTTTCAGGACTAAGATTGACTCATCGCTACAATGAATGGGGAATAGAATCTCATGTAACCGGTCCTGGAGCTTGCTCCTTTCCTGTCTCAGTCTGTTGAGCATGCTGATCGATATTGACAGATCTCTCTTGACGTCATCATGGCAATGTTTCCCTGATGCATACTTTTCTTTCATTATAACTTGTGTCTTCAAAAAGACATCAGCATTCTGTTCCTTGTTGCAACCTAATCCTAAAAAGAAAGAGTGTAGCCTTTTAAACTCCTCTGGAAGTTTGCATAAATAAGGACTAAGATCAAAATCATTTCGCTTTGATTCAAGAAAGATTTCCTGTGGAGAGTAAAATCCGTCTCCTCTCCAAATACAGCCATTTCGAAGGAGGGTTTGAAAGTCTGCATCGATCAATAAGTTGTGAATGCTGTATTTGTTGAGTTCCTGATAAATTTCTTTCATAATTGGTAGCAGTTCTGGTTTGTAGCTACTTTCGTAAACATTAATCAGCAATCTCAATTGTTCCACAACTTTATCTTGTGGTGGGTTTCGGTTCCATCCAAATGCTTCAGCCAACTCTTTGGTTTGGCAGTCAATCAGTGGCATCGTTGACCCAATTAGTGTAGAAAATTGTATAAGGCGTATGTTGCTGTTGGAACCACGGCAATACACTTGGAAATCGTCGATCTTTCACTTCATATCCATGAGCTTTACCTTCAGAGTATGTCCATGCGTATTGGTGTTTAGGAGTTGAGGTTTCTCCGTTAAAATCTCTGTAAAACGAGTTGCCTTTGCATGTATTACGTGTCTCTCTTTTTCATTTTCGCACCAGCTTTCGATAAATCGAGCTACATCGTACAACTCTATGGCTGACAGGTCGCTGTATGTCTTTAAACTGAGTTTCTTTAATGCGTCAATATCTGTATATGTTTGGAAACAATTTTCCGCTGGAAAGCGGTCTTCGCCATAGAACAGTTCGCGCAACCGAGAATCCAATGGGTCAAAGAGATCCGCTGGTGTACAAATAGCATGCTTGATGTTTGATTCAAGAAAAGATACTCTACTAGTCATGTTCAGAATATTTCTGTCATGCTCAAACTCTCTGATATTTTGTATGAAGTATTTCATAAAAGTTTGCTTCTCGGGAAAACTGTAGGCTGCGCCTTGCATCATTTGTAGAGTCTCCATGATCAAACTTTTTCTATCCAATTCTGTTGCTCCCAGTGCAAAAGCTAAGTGACATTCGTCATAACTTCCCGTTATTAATGGTCGAGGGAACTTTACTGGAAAGTCAGCAACTCTGGTGACGGTTGTATTCTCTTGAATGGATACAGTCCTACTAACTGATCCATTCTCCGTAAATAACTTGAGACGTCTCACAAAGCTTTTGCTATTGGAAGTCCATGATGTACAACCCACCAGGAAACAAACTAATTCTTTCTTGGCTGCCTCTTCTCGTAATCTATTGAAGTCAGAAATTAGCTTTTCCTTTTCAGTAGAGAGGTAAAGTTTGTCTAACAGTTGAATTACCCCATTAACTGTGGAATAGTGGATGTACTGCAATATCTGTGATATCTGAAGCCACTCAGGAAGGGAGGGAAGTACTTTGATGGATAAAAGTTCCAAGCATCTGTAGACACCCTCGTGCAAGCTGGGTACATTCTGTATCTGTTTCACTATCAGAAAGTTTGTAAGTTGGTACAATTCCATTTCTTGAATATTAGACCAGGAGCCACTTTTAAGCAAAGGAATCAGTGGTATGTGTTGAAAGTATTCAATATCATATTTATGTGAGAAAATATGTTCCCATACCTTTTGAATCCAGCTGCCAGTCAAAATAGAAAATGGCCTTACAGTCAACGGAGAGGTAGGGCCAAGTTGTTCTTGCATTGCTTTCTCCAGCAGCGTCCGGAATGTTGCAGCCGCCATAAATTGTATCTGGAACAAACCTAGAAGAAACAGGAGGTATGAGGTCTCGCATCTTATAGATATATACAAAGATGTTGCTTTAAGGAAAGAAAACAAACTTGGTAAAACAATAGAACAGCTTTGTACGTTCACGAATTCAGTACATATTTCAAATCATTTTTGTAATCGGTCAACGTTATCTTAAAACATTCCACACACATCAAATAGTATGAAACAGGAGAAAAGTTTTTCAGAATGATGTTATCTTTCTCTCTGCCTCCATGAACTGAAGTGTAGCAGGACAGATTTAATTATTTTCTATTATATTTCTCCAGTAATTTTATAGAAGAAGTAAAACAACTATTATTTGGATATTCTTATATTAGTACAAAGTGTTCACTAAGTCCATCAACGTGTATGTAAAATGAGAAAAGTCATAAACGGAAAATTGTACACGATACTATTCAGAAATCTGGTGGCTTATACAAATTATAAGAAGTGTCTCAAAACTGTCTGATATCAATGGCACTGTACCTTCACCTGGTATTATTAAAATAAGTGATATATAAAAAAATCCACATCATAAAAGAGGTATAATACCAAGTATGACGTGTTAACACGACACGGAATACGCCGGTCTCGTGACAATTTTCACACTAATGACCTCGACGTTTTAGCTAGGGACTTGAGAACTGTACGATAAGCTCTTAACCTGGGTAAAGTTTCAACAAATTATCTACAGGGATTGAGAATTGATAGCTTGGATAATGAAAGAGGCCATTCACTTACATTATCTCTTGATGTAACCTTGACCTTAAGGGCAGGGTGTATGACTGAATACGCGAGGTATTTTCAAGTCAAGATAGAACACATGCTAAAATGTCATTATAATAGCTTCACTTGTTCAAAAGTTATACCTAGACAGGGATAGATGCCACTGATTTAGATTTTGCTTTGCAATGATCTTGACCTTGAGTCAGAGGGCATTGATATGCTACGTGGTACACAGTTTAGACATGATATATAATTATTTAAAGTTTAATTAAAATATATTCAACTGTTCATTAGTAATACTCCAGACAAGGATGCAAGTCAGAGTTATAGTTTCCACTTATTTGACCTCGACCTTGATGTAGAGAGCGTAGCTATTGTATGCGACATACGGTCCATAAAAGATATGACTGCCTAAAGTTCATTAAAAGAGAGTCAGTGCAAAAATATGAATCCACTGACAAGGATACAAGTCATAGAATTATATTTTCCCTTGCATGATCTTGATCTTGAGGCAGTGAGCGAGACTGTGATATGCGACACACCATAGAGTCATGATATAAACTAGGGTGACGTTTCATTTAAATATTTTCAGAGGTGACAATATTTTACTACAAATAAGGATACAAGTCACAGAATAGCATTTTCCCTTGCAGTGACCTTGCACTTAAGGCAGGAGGAGTGGTTATGCTACTTGACACAGTTTTCTAGTTGTGATATATACTGGGGCAAAGTTTCAGAAAAATCTCTCCAACCGTTATGGGCCGGAAAAGCAAATGTTAATGGACTGTCGGACAACATAATACACCCGTCCTAAGAAGGGTGTAAAAAACTAATAATCGTGATCACGTGATATCATAGTTATTAATCTTTATTTCCAAACAAGAGTGTTAAAACCTGTTTTAGTTATTTGAAAAAAGACAAGAATCGAATATCAACTTTGATTTTCATATTTCAGACATTATTTTAATTTTGTTAAACACCCTTGATTGGAAATATTTGAACAAATTTTATTATATAAAGAATATACAGCTCATCATTTGATAATGACACAGACAAATTAAAGACGTCTATGAAACAACATGTATATCCTTACCTTGTTTGACAATAGCTTGCATATGCTTCTCAAGCCATTGCTTTTGGTGAGCTTGACAAATAAAGTTTTTCTGTAACCCTGGGAAGAGTTATATTTCCTCCTTGCTGCAAAGAAAAACCTGGTCGGATGTCTTGCCTCTGGAAACAAATGTTATGAAGGAACCATCTTGTAGGGGGAGGAGTTCTAAGCCTTCTAGAATCTCATAGCGACAGTCTAGGGTAAGGAACTCGAGAACAAATAACTTTTCTTCCCTTGGCAAGGACTTGTACCTTGGATCCTCTTTCAATACAGCAGCAAAACTTTGTGGACTCATATCCGTGAGACTGCTGTTGAATTTGCAGTAGGACTCATACACATGTAAGGGTACATCAACATATCGCTTGTTATACATCTGTAAAACTTTGACTAGGGTAGACTTCACCGTTGGTGGTAAGTTACTGTACTGACTGAATGTGGCGAAAAAAGCTTCGGAGCAGCTAATCCAACTCTTCTGTCCGGACATGCTCATAGTCATTAAAGTGGGTCTTGAAATTATTCTCCCGAAAAGACTAGGAAGTATGGCATTCCATTCATCTACAACCTTATCAACTCTTGGAATAGTTGCATATACATACTGAACAATGTCATCTGGATTTCCGTTTTTCACAGCGTGATTAATCATCTCACTTATACAAAGTTCATACGCGTCTGGCAGTACCTCTTTCAGCAGTTTTTCATTCCACACCAATGCTTTGTCCCTATGAAGGTGCATCGCATCCTGCTCAGCCGAAGGCCATTTGATGTGGCGTCTATTCTGGCTCAGGGCAAAGAATCCGTTGACATGCACCGGTAATCCCGTCATGCTTTTAGTCTTCTGTGGCAGTGGCAGGAAGCAATATACGTGGCCTTTGAACTCTGCATTATCTTGACCCATAGGGGCAGCTGCACCAACAAAAGGGCTATATCCCAGAGAATCATCCTGAATAAGAGCCCGAAGTTCTTCTGACATACTTCCTCCCTTGTAGTAATTAATCACCTTCCAGCTATTATTGATTTCATCCACGACACTGTCTCCATCAAAGGATTTTGTGCAGAAGGACAGGTGATATCTGCAGTCAATTGAGTTATCTGGGATAGATTTATTCAACTTTCTGATCTTTGTCAGAAATGCTTCTCTGAATTCTCTCACTTCGTCTACATTGTTCACGATTTCAACAGTAAATTGCGGACTGATCATATTTGTGTGCCTTTTTCTCTCATGCAACGAAACTCTCGTTAAATGTTTGAGGAAGACCAAAATCTTTGAGGCTTCAGTTCTAAATGAAGTAAACAAATCCATCACCTTTTCTCCATTGTACACTGTATCTGACAGCTTCGAAGCCTCTGATCTCAAAGGAAACCATAATAAAGTTCCGTTATACAACCCCGTTTTTAAAATCTCTTTGGAAACACCAAACGTTCCATCAAGAGCAACGAATAAATCCTCGATGTTGAACTTCTTCCATTTCTGAAGCTTGCACAGTTGAATTGTCAGACAAACACAGTCGGGATTTCTATGGGGATCCATGAAGAGAATCCTATCACCACTCAACACAACTGGGTGATCTGAAACAAGGCAGACATAAAATTGGTGTCAATAGAACCATGATTGGTACATTATACGCCCACACTTATTAATAATCCTGTAAGTTGATATCAGCAGTGGTGGCTGACTCTAGTCAGGAGTAACCGATGGGTCACAGTGACCGCGACCTTGAACTTTAGACCACTTGTGAATTTTATTGTAAGAAGATAATGTAGAAAACCAACTGGGTCTTTTTCTTTTGATTATTGTTTACTGATCTCTGAGCTGTCTAACCCAACATCTGTAACGTATTTCCGTCCACTGTCAGCAAACATTCGTTAATGTTGGGTACGATTACCTAGTGTGTAATTATAGTTATTTTTTAGAAACATCTCCTCCTTTTTCTGCCACAGTGACATTGACATTGGATTATTCTTACCACAAACTCATTGGGTTTCTTTCCTTTTCCCATGTACAAATTATCCGCATAGTTCAGCGAGGGTATGTGACCTACAGCTCAACTCACTTTGCGAAAACCAGTCATTTCTTATTTGGCTTACCCTCATCTTGACAGTTGACATTTCGACCCCCAAATCTACAGTTGTCTTTGGGTGAATGTATTATTGTGCAGAAACCCCTTTTCTTCGTCACATTGACCTTGACCTTTGTACCCCAAAGTGGATATATATTTTCCCACCCATGTGCAAACCCTTAACAAAGTTTGGTCAAGATATATGACTGAGAACTAAAGTAGCAGTGCAGAAAGCAAAACAAAAGGACGGTCAGACAGACGGACAGCTTCACAGCATGATATGCTCCGCCTTACTGCAGACATACTAAGTGCGAAAAAGTTATGAAATTGTCATCTTGTTTTAACTATTACGTGTCGCTTGTGCCAAAATTATCCACTAAAAGATCTTCATTAATTAGGCCACTCCTTCAGAAGTTTTCCATGCAAATCCTTTTGCTATCAGTCCAAAACAATAAGTTGTATTATATCGTTTATATCTCTTAAACAATTTGGACAACAAAATTGCCTTCTTTCAACTCTCTCCAACAATGGTAAAGTATTATAATTCAAAGACTGGCTCAACTTACATTCAGTCGTAAATTATCAGCAATTCCAACGCCTATTATAACAGAAGGTTTGCAGCATCATGACATATGACTTTGAGTATGGTTAATACTTTGAAATACACAAAGACTGACACCAAGAAAACGTAAGCCTCTCTTTTTCTTTCATAAGCCACAGTATTTAGTGCATTGTCAAACATTCGAGAATTGCAAACATTTACAAGAATATGAAATGAATTTAACGGAGAGGAATGGCATGCCCACCCCACCCTAACTTTAGCACCACTCCATCAGCTTGAATTGCATGCCCACCCCCATCCTTACTTTAACACCAAAAAGGAGCAAAACGATAGTAAAAATGCACCAATGTGCGACCACAGAAAGAAATATGCATACTGGCGTCATGTCAATAATATCTTTCCAAGATTCTGGGCAATACATTGAAAGCTGTTAGACTAGTTACACGCCGGAATCATTATATATGTTATGCACATTTCACACGAATAAGTGGCAAACAATGCACCAGAGCATAACGACAGAATGATGCATGCGCGGATGTAAACATCATGCCAATAATATTTACGAAGTTTTAGAGCAATGCAACAACACAACAATGCGACATAACTCTCAAAAAATGCATCAGAGCAGATAACAAAACGATTGTGCTTCTTGGACCTTATGCCAGTAATGTCGGCCAAGCTTTATGCCAATATATCAACATCTGTGGGACTAGTTACACACACACACACACACACACACACACACACACACACACACACACACACACACACACACACACACAAACAAGAATTAAATACAATATATACTAGTGTATTTAGTACCTAAAAACGAATCAGAGAGTGGCGACATAACAAAGAGTGATATGCGCATGTTGACTCCATGTCAATAAAATCTGCTAAATTTCAAGACAGTGCAAGACAAGGTGTGGGGACAGTTGCGCAAACAAGAACTGCAAGACATATGTACGTACGGAGACGGACGGACACTCCTAACGCTTTATGCCCCAGCCATAACACAAATAACAACAACAAAACACAAAAAGCTTAAAATACGTCACTTTCCAAAGAGAAAAAACGCGGATATCATGTTATACAACATGTTCTTGCATGTGTATAGATACTTTCTCCTCCTACACACCAGAAATAAAGAACAATAGTTTTCGAATGGTACAATAGCATAAGCGGTATGTTAGGGGAATCAAATATGTTAGACTGGAACAAGAGAAAGAGGAGGGAAGGAACGACTCAATCGGAAAGGCATGGGATTAAGCTGCTTGGCTAGGATTTTTACTGTGAAAAAAATGTTTAGAAACTTCATTACCAGTGATGTGGAAAACAGACTTGAATCCAAGTCCGAATCGTCCGACTTTGAGTGGATCCTCTTCTTTGACACTGCTATATATCATTTTTATTCCCCTCCAGTCCGATTTCGTGAAGGTAGCGTCGTTAAAGAAGCAAAGAGCTGGTCCCTGAAATAATAATAATAATAATAATAATAATGAAAAAGAAAATGAAGAAGAAGAAAAGAAAAAAATAACCTTAAGGCTGATAAATACATGCAAACTCTCTTGTAAGTTCTAATGAAATAAAAGTTACTCAACTTGTTGGTTGAGAAATAATGTGCTGACGTGTGCAGACCGATAATAGCGCAATATATGCAATGAGCTTGTGTCATTTAAAATATTTAATAGATTCTCTTTTTGCATGTTATAATTATGTTATAGTTCTGTGCACGTGCTGCATACAGTCATGATTCACCTATCTGATACTTTGGGCGAGATGCAAAAAATTAATTTACAGTCATTGACCACAAATCATATTTCATTATATTCAGTAATAAAATTATAGGCTTGGTTGTATTTTAGAATTTCTACAACTGACCTTTAGAAACTTCTGAAATTTGCTCTTTTTGTTCTCTTGCGTATTGATACATCTGTCATCATAAAGTATCTTGACCTCATTTGCACCAGCATCCTCAGCATTCTGAAGTAGTTCCTGAAAGGAGCAAAACGTGAATCGCTGGAGATACATTTACACACACACACACACACACACACACACACACCCCTATATATATATATATATATATATATATATATATATATATATATATATATATATATATACTCCAGTCTGTTCATTACCGTTGCACATTGCGTTTTTGTTGCGTTGCGTGACCTTTGCGAGTATATGAGGATAATTCTAAAGGTGCCATCCTGCTAGAGTTAAAGCCATTACAATGCATTGCAGACGTTGTAGAGCCGCCGTTGCGGTGCGTTACAACAGTTTCTGAGTGTTAGGAATAGTGGGATCCTTGTATTGAATTTCAGATTAAATTAGTCACTTTGATAGACACTTTCTCTCTACATTTGAATATTCATTTTTGATTTACACTTTAACATTGATCATAAATTTGTGCATCTAAAACTTATAAAGATTGAGATAACTTCATTAGGAAAAAAATAGCTAATATTTGTGAATATTTTACAAATAGACGTACAATGAAAACTTTACAAAATGAGATAATTTCTTTCCACTCCAAATGTTTTGCAGCATGGTTTAATTACGTCTATCAACTTAAAATAGTATGCATGGTTTAAATTAATGTGTGTAGGTATATTTTCCCTAAAATTAAAATTCTCGAGCGATATTTCTGTCTCATTTTCTCCGCCTGGTTGATATCAGAGAGACAGAGAAAAAAAGGGTAAGCAATCACGAGTAATATGCCTTGCAGATGGGTTTTATATGTTTGAACACGATAGAGTTTCGATGTACATGGATCGATTGAGGAAGTGTATGTATGCATGTACGTACGTTCGCACGCATGTATGTATGTATGTATGTATGTATGTATGTATGTATGTATGTATGTATGTATGTATGTATGTATGTATGTATGTAAGTATGTATGTATGTATGTATGTATGTATGTATGTATGTATGTATGTATGTATGTATGTATGTATGTATGTATGTATGTATGTATGTAGTTTGATTGCACATCAGCTCAATCCTGGCAATACAGTACCGAGTAAGTTTAGATATTCTTAAAAAGGCATACAATATATAGATAAAAAAGGAGGATAAATCCTTGAAATACAAATACAAATTCTCCTGTTTTTTAATAACTCGCACCCTTGACGAAGTCAAAGACATTCTCCGATGGAACATCATCACGGGACGCATCCCAGGGCAAAACAGATTCCTTCCATTAGTCGCCTCTTACAATATATTGGAGGGCACATTGGGCATATTCAACATCCCTAAGCCTGCAGTGGGGGAGGGTGGAGTTGGGATGAGGTGGGTGGTGGAAGAGAGAAGGACTGCGTTACATAAATGCAGATTATGAATTTCCCATCTTTTTCACTTTATATATGATTGGGTTATATTTCATCCAGACCAATTTATTTTGTATATTGAATCAGTTCTTCTTCTATATTGGCGCTATCGATTGAGAAAGTAGAGTGTAATTAGTGATTACATAACACACCTCTACTAATCTTTTAGTAGTCCCCAGTAGCCACTCTCAATGTTAATTATTATGCATAAAATAAATTCAGGACTAAAGTAATTTCCACAAAGAAATGTTGGCCCTTGTGACAGGATATAAAATACATAAAAAAAAAACGAAAAAATAACGTTCTTGTCTACGATATAAAGGTACAGGTATTCTAATGAATTCACAAAAAAACCAGACATTTTTTTTTTTTTTTTTGTTTTGCTTTGTATTTTTAATAATTTTTCAGGTATCACTAAATACCTTCATTAGCTACTGCTGCTGTGTGTTGGGGTGGGGAGGTGTGTGGTGGTGGGGAGAGACAAAGAGAGAGAGATTACTTTTATTATCTGTCCGTCATCCGGGTACTCCGCTAGAATGGTCTTTAGTTGTTTGATCAGAGGAGGTTGTTCCATGGAGGAATACTCCTCAATGTCGGAGTCAGAATCCTCATCCGCTGAAAAGAAATAATTCTTAATGTTTATTTTCGCAACAGAAAATAGTCTTCGTTTATGTTTTTGACAAATACAGATTAAAATTAACATTTATTTAGTTCACATTTAGAAAAGGTTCAAATAATCCATATGTTTATTACTTGACTAATTGAATAGATCATATACAGGAATGCTAATTTATGCTTTGAACAAATACGTGATCGTGTACTTCATATTAACACTGTAAACAGGTGCCTGTACGTGCGTGTTTGCATGTATACATGTATATATATATATATATATATATATATATATATATATATATATATATATATATATATATATATAGTTAAACATTATTGTTCATTTTTATAGATTGAATAGTACACTGAACCAATGTTTCATTTTTACAACATCTTATTATCTATTAAATTTTGTCTCTGTCATTGTCTTTGTTTCTCTGTTGATGGCACTCATCGCATTAAAGGTGCCCTGAAATTTTGGACATAGTATATTTCACCTTTATTGTAAATGAATACCTGTTCATTTGACATTCAAAGGTAACTTCTGAGGGAAAGTGGCTAATAAATGTACAGTATAAAAATTCGTAAACTTGAAAGTTGGGGTACCTTACACCAGAAATAATCGTGAAATTCAATTACAAAGGGATCACTTTTATCGATATACCGCGAATGGTATGAAGGTTTTTGAAGAGTGTGGGGTGGGGATGAGTTAAACAGAACGATAGATGAATATCAACTTCTCGCAAAATTGTGATCCCAGGGTTTTGATTACAATCTGCCTGTGCAACAATTAGTGCCGACAATTACCTATCAAACAGCATATAGATAAAATTAAAGTCGCGAAGTACATTTTTGTGGTGTCAATGGTGTTATGAATTTGTATCTCTTTTACAAAGGTAGCTAATATAGCATTGACAGATATAGGCTCGCTTAGATTATCTCCCTTTATTCAGCATGAATGTTGTATAGAGTTAATTATTTCTAACTCCT
Source organism: Margaritifera margaritifera (assembly GCA_029931535.1). Classification (NCBI taxonomy): domain Eukaryota; kingdom Metazoa; phylum Mollusca; class Bivalvia; order Unionida; family Margaritiferidae; genus Margaritifera; species Margaritifera margaritifera. The sequence continues at coordinate 753,895 of JAQPZY010001097.1, read as the reverse complement.
TTAACTACGGCGCATGTCAACAGCGATATTGTGGTCCACATTTACAAACACAAGACTCCATCGAATCGACAAGAATTGGGACATACATTGGATACTTTTAAGATGAACAAACTTAGCAATCCATGTATCAAATGAATTCAGATTCGAACATATCATTTCTTTGCTTTGTATTTTATTTTTTCTTAATATACTCACAAAAGAAAGGGTTGTTACACATGTGCAGCATGAACCCATAATTTCAAGTGGACTAATCGAAATGTAAGTTCCCGGATGTACCAAAATATCTTTGCCTGCTTATAAACGTTCCATTTATTTAAGTCTTCTGCTGTTGAAAGTAAACCAACCAATACGTAAAGCGGCCAATGATTGGCTATAATCGGGTCTTTATCTAACCTAGCTTGCTTTTACAAATTTTAATAAAATAAACATTTTGCATAATAGGGAATGAAAGAGCGAAAGAAAATTACACATACATACAGTGAAGTAATTCTGGACATACTGTTTTGAGTTAAATGATACAGGCGATCAAATAAAGTAAAAGCCCGCATAACAACCAGCACATTACTAATTGCACTGCACTATAACGATTTAAAATCTGAAGAACATATTTTATCCTTCAGTATTTCCATGTTTTACAACCCCGAAAGTGAGACCACTTTGCTATTACTGCTAACAACCAGTAATACTGGATCCGTGTGTTGATCAGATATTTATTAAACCGAAATTCTCTTGAAACCGAATCATGGTTCTGATCCCGAAGTTTTCCTTCCTTTATTACAATACACTTCAACTCAGTATACCAAAACCCCTTTACCCTGAAAAGTGAAATAAACTTTCGATCCCTTTTGTCAATTTTACATTAAAATGAACTAACTATATAAATATGGTTAATTGGAGAAATGATTGACAACAAAATGAGAGAATTACAACGATGTAAATAGATACATAGTCCTACTAGTCACCTAATTAGGAAAAAAATTATGTGTTACAAGAGCAAAGCCAAGGTCATAGAGCTTACACAAATATGCGCTTAATTTTGCAATAAAATTACTGGAGGCGTGTGTGAGTTTGTTTTCCTTATATGTTAATTGTCACGTGTTTTCACATATTAGCCAACATACTCAGGCCTTAATCCTTGGATCCTACCTCGCATATGTGGATACATGAGTTTATTAAAGAAATGTATACAGAATTACACAAATATATTCCAACAGGTTAGAGTGTTTTAATTCGTTTCATAGCAGGAATCAAACCCTCGCCGCGAGTAATGCCACTCACTATCAAGCTCTCGTCCACTAGCGTTCTAATCCACACGATCATGCAAAGTATATATATATATATATATATATATATATATATATATATATATATATATATATATATATATATATATGA